>JABSTQ010009129.1:0-525344 GCA_013358835.2 Ixodes persulcatus | reverse complement strand
ACCAGTAGGACTAGGAAGTCGGCGTGTAGCGGACGCTCTCGACACCGCGCGACCGCGCCTGGAGCGTCGTCTCGAACGAGTCGTCGTAGCGCGGCTTTGGAAAGCGATCGCGAGTCAGTCATCGTAGGCACGAACGCTGAGAAGGGCATCGCGGGTTGAGAAAGCCGTACAAATTCTGCTTCGAGAAGATGTTGGTTTCACTCCGCCGTGATGATATTCGGGTTCGCATCGAAACATCTTTTGGTACGCCGATCGAATCGAAAGCCAGCCGCGACAGCGAGCAGACGAAGCAGACCGCAGGCACGGAGCAGACGTAGCCTAAGCCTAACGACCGAGCGGAGAGCAGACGATGGGAGCATGGTTGAATTTAGTTTGGATGAGAGAGCGTCGGTGCGCGGGGCAGTCTGGGATTGGTTTGTTCTTCCGGCGTCGCTGGGTATGACGTCATGCCGGGTCCTGCCCTATTTAAACGTCCTTGGTTCGTCCGGTCGCCGGCCTCCGCCGGAACGTGGGCTTGCTACGCCGCCTCTAACTGTTTTCCAACTTTTTTTTTTTTTTTGCAATGGTGAACTGAGCATAAAAGAAATGTAAAACCCAAAGATCCGAATTCGGAAATAGCCAAACATTTGAATGAATGCGCCGACTGCTCTCCAGCCTGGGGAAACGTAAACATTTTAGAAAGGGAAAACGACGACATGAAAATATTAGTAAAAGAGACGATCAGGATAAAGACGTCTGCCGAATGCATCAGTCACATGCTCGGTCGCTGTTCCCTCCGAATTGAAGGCGCCTCGTAGGGGATTGTCTTGCATGCGGTAGACGCAGACACAACAGACTGCCCATCTGTTCAGGGTCCGATTCTGTCTGGCGTTCTCGTGGAATGCAGACAGACGCCTCCGTGGAAGGAAGACGCTTCTCCGGTTTCGGTCGAACATGCAAAAGGTTTCGGATCGCTGAGAATGCGACAGTACTGCAAAGGTAAACCCGAGATGCAAAGAAGCAGTCTCGAGAAAAGAAGAGAGTCCCGACTGTGCGACTCGTAATGTGGAAAAGAACTCCAAAAGCAGCTATAGAGTGTGTCATACATTAAACAATGGTTTAACAGCGTTTTTTTACAGCGTTTTTTTTTACAGCGATTTTTTAAATGTTTTTTTTTTTTTTTAAGTTTGTGATGATATTATTATTACGGGTGTGCGCATATCGGCTCGAATCGAATAGCATAGCGTCATTCATAGCCTTCATAGTGGAAGGAAAAGCCACACAGGTAAAGCTAGAGATGACACTGCTCTATTCGGTTCGAACCGGTATTCGCACACCCCTAATTATTATTTCATATTATAACAGCGCGAATTTTACAAGGACAGAGGAAGGAACTGGACAGGACGAGCGCTGACTAACAACTGAAAGGTTTATTATCAGGAAACCACGAAGAAAACATACAACAACATGACACTCTAATCACGATGGAAATGCGCATGCGCCTCCCAAGATTGGGTGCTATCTGTTACACAATTCTTTTGAATTGATTAGACAGTCGTCGTGTTGTTGTATGTTTTCTTCGTGGTTTCCTGATAATAAACCTTTCAGGTGTTAGTCAGCGCTCGTCCTGTCAAGTTCCTTCCTCTGTCCTTGTAAAATTCGCGCTGTTCCATTATGAATACATACCAACTCGCCCAGCTATCCTGTTTGATATTATTATTGTACTTATATCAGAAGCAGGGGCGGACGCAGTATTTCTTAAGGGGGGGGGGGGGGGGGGTCAGGTTGTTGGTCAGCGTATCATGTGTTTAAAGGGCAACTCCGGTCCATACTTTCGATATTGGGATTATGACTGTTTTTAGTGCAGTCAGCGTCCCTGAATTGCAAGGTGTAATTTTTTTCTCGTTATTGTGCGTAGTTTAAAGATATTGACGCCTCAAAGTTTTGTTTGGGTCGCGGCCAACAAAACCGAAACTAGCCACTCGAGGCCCCGGCAACACTGGAAATCAGCCGCTATGTGAACGTGACGTCAGAATCGTTCTCGTTCAACGAGTACGCAGGCCGAGCGGCACCTACCTCTGTTGCGCTAGCCGTCTAAGATAGGAGGTAAGCTAATTTTGTTTTAATTCTGTATATGTGGTAGTTATCCAGCATATGTAGCAAGAGGTAGTGCGTATACCCAAAAGCTAACGATTGGAAAACCCGTGAACTCATTCGGTGCCGTACTCGGCGGCCACCGCCGTACGTGCGCCATGCCGTACTTGTCGCTTGTATACCCAAAAGCTAGCGACTGGAAAACGAGTGAACTCGTTCGGTGCCGTACTCGATCGAGGGCTGTCGCCGTGTGTGCGGTCTTCCGTACTCGTCGCTAGGCCTAAATTGTCATCGGGGCTCCGTGGATGGAGTGGCGTTGCTCTACGCCGCGCTGCCAGTGACGTACAGTACTGGGGGCCCTCTCGCTTTCACGCTGTGGGTCAGTCCCAGACACGAAGCTTTGAGGCTCTCCGGCGCGGGCCGCGGCGCCCGAACACACGTGTGCTGGGCTGTACACGTCTGTTTTTTTCGTTTTTTTTTCCTCGTAAAAGCCGAATTCCAAAGTCCACTCGTCGAACAGCGTTCACCCCCACCTTCTCCAATTTCCGGTCCGTTGGAAACTTGTGAAAAAGCACCTCCGGGTTGCGCAGCGGGTTGTTTGAGCAGCCCACAGCGCTACAAGCTGTACTCGGAATCTTTCGAGGAACACCTGGGAAGTCTTGGGCGCACCGAGTTGCTCGCTAAAACGTGTCTTGGAGTCCTCACAAGCAAATAAACAAAAGGCTATACCGAAGCTACTCGGGCTACAGATAAAAGCAACGGCTAAACACGCCAATCACAAGCCGAAGTAGCGGTGGTAGCGGCTCAAAGAAGCGCACTCCGCGCAACGGCCGGACCGGAGGAAAAAAAAGGACGAGACTGACGTCACGGCCCAATGTTGCTTTAGCGATCGGCAACCCGCTGGCCGCCCGCTAAGGAGCAGAGGCTCGCGACGGGTCGCATTTTTATAATCGGCATTAGTTGAGAATGCGGCGTCCCACGGACGTAATATTTGGCTGGGGTTGTATTCTGTGTCACTGCAGCGATACCAGTAATTTATTTCATTTTGAGTGTTGGCCGGAGTTGCCCTTTAAAGGGGTACTGAAACGAAATTTTAGCGCCCATATTTTTGCATAAATATGGGATAGGGACAGGCATCACCTCGGAGATATCAATATCGCGCTGTAAAACACAGGAGAACTAATTTTAAACCTAATTAAACGATTTCAACTTCTCATCTGGTGGATGGTGGGAAGTTCTCGTGACATCACTTGTGGCATAGGAGCAGCGCCGTTCTGAGGAAATACGGCGTGCCGGCAGAATTAGCCTAGGCCTGAACGCGTTTGCAAAGCCTTGGCGGAGAAAGCCTAAGCGTAGGTGGCCACAGTGAGCTCGTTCTCGTTGCGGCTCTATGCACGACAACACGGGAGCACGCTTCTGGCACGGGCCGGTATTAGTTGCTGCGAGTTGCGAGCCGACGTTAAAAAAGACACGTTTCAACTACGAGAGTGTCAGCAAGAGCCACGCAAATACCTGTTCACACTCGGAGCGGACGCGCGCGTTTGATCGAAGTGCTGGATTCGTTGTTTTAGACCGCGTTTCGGTAAGCGCTTCGGGACCGATCTTTCACGATTGCTAGTCGATACTGACGTGACACCAGTGACACTCGGCAAAGAAAGGTTGGACCGACATCGCGCAGCTCCCACGAACTGCTATAGCTCGACAGTGACGTAGCGTCGTGTCAGAATAAAAATGGCATACTAATAACAAAGTGTACATACCGTGTTGCGAAGGTAATCCGTATGGCGTTTATTTGAGCTCTATCACACAAAACAAGGAGATAGAATCAATGAGAGTCCCTTTTCGACGACAGCGTTCGTCCCCGCTGCCTCGGAAAACAAAGAGATCGAAATGCCAAGGGGAAAAGATTGACCTCTGAAATTTAGTTCAGGGATCAAACTATTCATCCGGGAAGGGTCCACAAGGGTCGCGCGGCCATATTCCATTCAGCAGGCCAGCCGGTCGTGGGCAGACGGTCTAGGCCAAGGATCGCCGGAGCAACGGTGCGTCGAGTCGGTGTTGCTGCTAGGCCTACTATCTGAGCTCGCTTGGTCGGTGGAATCCTGGCCGTTGTAGCTCTTCTCGGGTGTTTGTCGATCCAGCGTTCTTGTTCGTCGTGGTCTGTTTCAAGTACTCCTTCCTTTTTTCTTGCTGGTTGAAGTCGGGACGCGCGAGAAGAGCACGTAGAAAAAAAAAAGTCCGTTGGTCGTCGCGACCATGTAACTGAGCGACGCTGTCGGCCATGCGGCTTTGATCGTAAAAAATGCGTAAGACAGCTTCGGAGCTGTCGTAGGACTCTGTCGTAACCTGCGCAAAAGTTACGACAATGGACCTTTTTCACATACCGACGGCACCAGGCGGTGGCTGCACGAACTAAAAATCGAGGAAGTGACCTACCTGCGCTACCAATCGATAATGGGAGCTACGCTACCAGTTTCTTCGCTCTCCGAGCAGCGGCGCGTGCCCAACGCGACTCTAAAGAGGGGGATCTGTGGCGTCCACCCAAACGTCATGTTTTTCTTTCCGTCCACTTTCTTTTTTTGTGTAACACAATTATATATATGTTGCAATTACGTGTTCTACTCGCTGATCCACAGCCTCCTTTCGAATTTCCTCGATTTCTAGTGCCGACTTCCGCCGCTTGGCATCGAGTGCTCGCGCGTGCGCAGAACGCTTCTCGGAAAAGGTCCATTTAGTTTTGAGAATACGGGTTTTCTTTCAAATTTGTCGTACGCACTTTTTTCGTCGTAAGTTCGCTTTGAGAATCCGGCCTCCGAGCTGGCTTTGTCAGTGCTGCCGTGGTTGCCGACTTGCCGTGGTGCAGCGTGCGTGCAGCCCTTGCACATCTCAAACGGCCAGGTTGTCACAGGTTGTAAATCGTCGACGCGCCACCAAGTGGCAATGCTCGTAACCACAACATTCACGCCGTAGCCTTTACCGTCTGGCACAAGTGACGTCACGAATGCACCGAATATCCCAAGACGCATCGGGCTCTCCGATGGCTGATTTTCGAGCGCGCGCCCAATCGGGCCCCTCAGGGTGAAAAATATAGCCACCCGTTCAAAATACAAACGCGCGATTATGAATTACGGATATCATTGATCATATTAAACCTATTTCTGACCATAATAGGTGTATTTCAAGTTTCGCTTCAGTATCCCTTTAAGAATCCCCCCCCCCCCTTTCCCGTTTCTACGCCCTAAATTTTTACACATGCAGAATGTAAGAGGGGGGTCAGGACATCCGGACCCCCCCTCTGAATCCGCCCCTGATTTCAGAAGTGCCATTAATGAAACCGGTTTGCTTTCCTTGACGAGTGTGGTTACTATAAACTTTTGCTGCAATCTGCTACATGCAAATGTAAGTGTAATAACAAAGTGAACCTTTCAAAGAATGCTGCTTTCATTAACCTCTGCGTGCAAAATGTTTAACTTCGTGCCATTTCGACCAGCAGTTAAAGTTAGCAGGACTCAAAGGCTGCCTTAAAATTTAAAAGAATAATCACGTTAACTGCCCCACATGTTGAAAACAAAATTTTTTTTAATAGTCCAGTCAAATCAACGGGAATTTGCAAACCCAATGTATTTTTTTTTTTAGAAAAGTCATATGAACGGTGCTTAAAACAATTCAGTTCCGTACTATCCGTTAACAAGGTTTGTGTTAATCATTCTTTATTTTTGTGCATTATTTTTTTTTCTATCGGTCGCACTCAAGTTATCGTTTACATGCGGTACAATCAGTGTTTATTCATTTTACAAACGCTTACCGACGTTAGTATTGCGCTACTGAGGAACAAGCGACGGAATGTAAGCTAGGCTAGAAATTATCTACAGGAGAGGGATATTTCTTTTTCACTCGTAGACCGCCGCGTCGGCTGGTATTAGGGAGTTACTCTTGTTTGTCCGTCTGTCATTTTTCGGGTTATGAAAACTTCAGTGTGCTGAGAGAGATAATAGTTGAATGGCCCCACCTACATACCACATCGTACGCGAACCCGTAGCCACCGGAAAGCAAGCTGCGCGCCGAGCAGGCAGCTAGCACAGGCGGCCCGGTGCGCTGCCGGATGGCCTGAAACTTACGGCGCCATCTGGGGGTGGCTCCGTGAAGCCAAGCGCGCGGGGTGTCATTATCTGGTCGCGGCGGAGAGCGGAGTCTCTACACCTAAAGAGCCTTCCTACACCGTGGCCCTGCCGCTGCACCCCACGGCGGTACGGTGTGTTTAGTGTCCTATCCCGCCCATACATCAAAAGTGGTCCCGAAGTGGCAACAAATGACGTCACAGAAGCCGGAGTGTCATGCTGTTGACTGTCGCGATCCTGGCGGTTGGCCGTAGAAATGCTGGCGAAAAGCACGAGCGAACGCGAGTGTCACTGTCGTCACGGCGTCCCAGGTGTCCCAACTTACGGCTGCTGTAGCTTCCGTGGACTGTCACAGTGGAGAGCGACCTGCAGCAGAACAGGCGTCTGCGATATATACCACCACTGTTAGGACGCCGCCAGGATCGCGACCAGCTACAGCATGACACTTCTACGACGTCATCAGGCGGAAATCGAGGGACCACTTTTTTGGCCGCGGTAAACAGACCAAGACGCGTTCCAGGTACCATAGTACCGCTGCCTGGGTAGGTTTCGCTTGAAAGTTTGCGGTTCGCGCATGCCATGCCACTTGTTATGGCAAAGAATTGCAAGTTCTGCAGTCCTACCTTGCGCCGAGCAGTTGACAGCCCGTTACTTGTGGTCGGCGCCTTCCAGGGAATCGAAACAGTGCAGTATTTTTCACACTCGTTGACGCATTTATTCAATCATTTGCATGACGAATAAAAATAATTTACGCTTTCACTTTAAACAGGCGTTGCTATGTAAAATAAAATAAAAAAAAAATAATAATGCGCGCAGTATTACGTCACGACCGGCTTTATAGGGGCGACCAGGTTACCCGAGGCCCCCGAGGCAGCGCGAGCGCACCGCATTTGCTTTTGCTTATTTAGTACTTTCCCTAGTTCGCTGAACCGCCACCGCATTTACTGGCGCCGTAGCTCACCACACTAACAGACGCTTTCGCGTGTGTATCTACGTGTGTCCGCTCACCGACCGGCGACGTTTTGACGATAATCGGCTGTATTTTAAGGGCTTTTCTCGTCGTTATTGCGATTGTACGTTCGGTAAAGCGCTACAAGCTGCTATTCTTCTTTGGTCAAAAGATAAAAAAAAAAAAAAAAAAAAAAACAAAAACTTCTCCTAAACTTAAAGGGGCGATGCAACAATTTTTGTACTTTGCTCAAATACCGCTTAGAACGGATCCCTGACGTTAAAGGGATACTGAACCAAAGAATGTAGTGTCCATAATTAGTGGCGCACGTTCTTTCCACGAGCCAGCAGCCGCCGGTGTGCGCGAGCACACGCAACAAAAATGACGTCAATGATCTCCATTGGCGCTTAAGAGGACAGTCAAATGCATGGGCTTCGGGCCAAAGGAGAATCAAGACAGGCTTTTCATCTCTACAAGTGAAAGCTACGTGCTTGTTAGACCAATTAATCGCTTATCTTTTGCACCTGACATCAATGTGTAGATGAAAAACTTGTCTTTATTCTCCTTTGGCCCAAAGCCCATACATCTCACTGTCATCTTAACCGCGAATGGACGTCTTTGACGTCATTTTTGTTGCGTGTGCTCGCGCACACCGGCGGCTGCTGGCTCGTGGAAAGAACGTGCGCCACTTATTATGGACACTAAATTCCTTGGTTCAGTATCCCTTTAATGACCTATGAAACACGCGTTCGTTTTTCACCCCACGCAATAAAAGTCCCAGTAAAAAATTAAAGAAAAACGAGCAGCGTTCACCCCCTCAACTCGCAGCCAGAACAAGCGGCCACGTGATCTGGAGCCGATTATATGCCGCCAATGTTGATCATAGCCACGCGCTGGGGTTGGCAAGGCACAGGACACGCGCTGAGTTCCAGACATTGTTATGGCTCGGCTATTGTCGTCGTTGCAGCGATTGGACACGGTCGACTACCCGAATGCTTCTCGAGCTAGTAATTATCACGAGCCCCAATCAAGTGCCCACGCAATGCTCGGGTCCAATCTATGAACAGCATTCAAATATCGTCATATGGGTGTACTGCGATCCCCACTTTACGTCATCAAATTTTGCAAAGGAGAGATTGAATGAAAATGATCCCTTTTGTCTCTGAAATTACACCGCAACAAAGAAGTTTCTTGGCCAGTGGCGTTGTGTGCGAGTAACCTTGAGTCCCACTAGTGCCAGTAAGCTCGTGTAAAGTGAAAAACATTCCAATTGAATACTGTTGCACCGCCCCTTTAAACCAAATGCGCTACCATGCACATCAGTGCCTCGCGCCAACCTTCGACCCCTCCAACACTTTTCCTGAACCGAGTGAAGATCCCAAGAACAACGCATATCCACCTCCTAGGTGTCATCATCGACCAGCATTTCGATTTTCATCGCTACGTCCAAAACGTCGTGTCCGGGTGAAAGGTGACTCCTTGGCTTCGTCATTCGGTCCACAAGAAGAGCCAGTCGCGATGTGCCCAGATTGCTGTTCACAGCACTGGTATTGCCCATCCTGGAGTTTTGCTGCTCGGTGTGGGATTCGGCAACCAGGCAACTTGTTATTGCCTCCCTCGAGTCGGTGCAACGTCGCGCTTCCTACCTTATTATGGCGCCAACGTGGCCCACGAACACCATCCTATCGAGCACTGCACCTCCTCCGTTCAGTCGGCAGGGACCTAGCCACTTTTCTGCTACCGGACTCCTCGCTTCCTTTTGCCTCCTCCCTGCGGCGTACTCGCACTGGTGGACTGCAGCCCCTTTTAACCCGTACGCTTCGTCACTAGAACTCCTTTGCACCACGTGCAGTGCAACTTCGGAGGTCCCCCCGCCAGTCACCATGTTCACCACCAATCGACAGTGTCTCACTTCGAACATTCACCAAGAGCGTCACGCCCACCTGCGGAGCATCTAACTCGATATTTTATTCCGATCACGGGAGTGGGCTCCAGCAGGCGGACTGGATGCACCATCCTGTACAACTCGTACACCATATGGTTAGCTCACAATACTAACTATTCTGCTCGAGAAAACTATGATATAGTGACTCATTTTACCCTATTCTATACACACTATGTGCTAGCATTAGCGCCTGCCTATTAAATGGGACAGAAATCATCCGAAACCAACGTTATTTCAGCACGCTCCCATTGCCTTTCAGCGGCCGCCGCGCTTTTGGTGGTGAGCTAGGGCGCGCCAAGCAGAACACTCGGTCCCTCCAAGCCGTTCACGTGATATTTCTTGGCCTGCACGCTCCCATAGGGACACGCGGAGTGAGCAGGTCACCCCTATAAAGCCGGTCATGGTCTACGTTAGCAAGAGGTGCTACAGTGAAGGTACAATGTGCAACACGGTTGGCGCGAACACGGCATAGTGCTTTTTCACTTCTAAAGGCTATTGGCGGGCGCCAAATATTACTGCTTAGGTTAGTTCGCCAAGTGACGAATGCAACTATTGCGAGAATATCTGTCTTCTCGATTTAAACACACAATACAGTCGTGCCAATTTGGTCGATCGTTTTGGTCATGCCGCAATATATTGACCATATTTTCAGGGACTGATGTGTCCTCCCCATACAATTCTAACTTATTACGTGTTGTCATTGTGATGTTAGATTCGCGTTTTTCAACTTCAGTTTTGAGAATTTTTGTATCTTTGTGGCATTTATGATTACATGGTTTAAGAAATGATACAGTTCTTGATACATGTACACAACCCTCGCGAAAAAAAAAAAAAATCTGTTATTAGCGTGCTGCGAAATCTACGGCACAGCTTATTTCTGGGTAATATTTTTTTCCTTTGTAATTTCAGTTTATTTGTGGACATGGTGCGCAGAAAGAAGACGCTGTTATTTCTGCATTTCAATTTAGAATGTGGGTTATACGGCGTAAAACATTGGATCTTCAGACTTCCCGTTTTTGGTTAAAAATGGATGGGCAGTTCCTTTGGAACTCCAAAAACTAGCCTTCCTACTGTCCTGTTCACTCGGTACTGACAGCAGAGTAGTCGCTATGCGCATTTTAGGCCAATCGTGTCTCCGGTCACGGTCACGTGACTACAGCCTCCAAGCGGGCAGACCACGGCACCTGCCTGAAGGACACCGCTTGGTAGACCACTCACATAGCATCCACTGCACTATCACCTTTGGGACGAACTCGCAAAAGTATCCACTGACGGATCCTCTCGTTGTGTTCATTGTTTGGATGCCCCTTGAAGATAAGCCTCTTGTTGCACACACCCCTGCAGACCTTGAAGAAGTACCTGCTGTTTGGGCTGAGAAGGAGGAGGCAAGTGAAATCCTGAAGCGAGGGGGATGTTTTCTCCTCACCTCTCCAGCAACCCATCTGCTTCCTCCTCCCCAGCATTCCTTTCATTCGCCCTGAACATTTAGCTGTGGCCTGTGTGGCTTGCCTGGATTTCAACTTATTCGAAGTGGACCAGAGTACGAGCATCGGCAACAAGCGATTTCTTCAAAGAAGTCACAGAAATTCTTGTGGTGTGGTTTGGTTCGGCAAATGACAGCTTGTAGTTGTACCGCATCGTGTTGAATCTTCACGGAGCCCATCCATCTCGTTTTTGTGTATGTATGCGTGGATGTTCTGCAGTGCCCATATCGACATATATCTCGGAATACATTTTTCAAGTCGGCCAAGTTTATGGTAAGTGCACTGCAACCTACTTGTTGGCAACGAGTGACCGCTGTTTTACGGGTATTCTTCCAGATTATCTATAGATTAAGGCAGTGTCTATTCTCCCGGCAGCCGGGACAATAATTTCCCCGAAATTCTACCGGCAGTCGCCTTCCATCAGCTGTCTGAAATCATACGACAACTGCCGGTAGAATACTGACTTTCTTGTTTTCCTGGCATTTCGTGGAAACATATTTCATAGACAAATTTTCGTGGATACACGTTTCATGAACACGTTTCGTCAACACTAACATACCACCGACACTTGTTACGCGAATTGCACGCTGCAGGGACATTTTTTTCGCGTGTGTGTCACTGGCCGGCGGACCCGTCCACGCAGCTTCGCGACGACGTTCTTCGACGGCTCATTACGAAAACGTTAACCCACGTGGCCCATCCTACAAGCCATTTGCGGCAACAATTAATAATAACTTGATACCCCCCAACCCCCCCCCCCCCCCCAAAAAAAAAAAAAAAAAAAAAAAAGCTAATTGCTGATTGCAAAACAATCTGGCGATGAAATGTCGTTCGACGAACTGATTGACATCGCCAAGGAGAGGCGTCTGTCTGTAGAATATCGGGGACATTCTTTTTGCATTTGCCGGGAGAATAGACAATGTAGCCTAGAATTACCCCGGCTCTTGTTTGCTTTGCAATGTTCTCAGCTGTATAAAAGCTTAGTAGTACCTATTTACGTTTCGCAGATCGCTTGCACGTTTGTACTTGTCGATGGAACATGCTGTGTGTAATAAACTTCTAGGAGATTTGAAAACAATCTTTTGTGTCTGTTTATATGCCTGTTTACTAACACCTGTGCGAGTACATTTTCTTTACGGGTTTCCTTCGTGTTTTAAATATGTCAATTCAGTTTGGGAAGTCTTAAATAAGTTTGAGATATCCAACCTTCCCAGACGGTACCCATTTAGGGTTAACAAATAATTGGCCTTGGTGCCAAATGCTAGCTTGAGAGCGATTCGTTTCAACAAGCATTGGACAGCGAAGGGAATGCCGCGGCTATGCTTCTCTCTGCTAGAGCAAGGGAGCCAGCCCTGCCTTTCGTGGCGGCTTGCTTGCGTCTTTTCATGTGCTTGTGTATGATATATTCAGTTGAATAGTTAAGAAAGAGCTGATGGTGGCCAGTCATCACGACTTCACGACGACTTGGTTGAGGTAGCGGAAGAACTTCTAGTCTATTGGTGAGCCAAGCTCTTCAGAACATCTCGATGCTACAGAAACGAGTGAACATATATGTAGAGCCTTGGACGTCGTCAACTTGTGCTGAAGAAAACTGGAATCGTCTTGACAGTTGGATTACCAACAATGTTGCGAGCATATCTTTTTTGAAATTACAACCTGCATGCGGATATTTTTGCATAGATGAACGAGACCTTTGGTAAGTCATTTTTAAGTACCACTAATCATTTGAGCGATTGCGTTAATTTTTTGTTTGTTTAAACTTTATTAAAAAAAATTGCAGTGGCTTAGCTCGGCTATGCCAGGATATACGTAGCGTGAGCTTAGGTTCAGCTGGTTATTCTTAGCTTTCCTGGTCTAGGATTAGCTTGATTATCATGCTTACTGCTGCTTCAATGGCACACACACGGTACACGCATTATGTGACTACTTCGGGATCCGATGAGTTAAGCTTCTCCGCTCTTCTGCGCCGCTGAGCAGCAATTTCGCTCTCTTTCTCCGTGCAAACGGCCCGCTATATGTATACCCCCACTGATACCTCTGCGCATGCGCACAAAATGAGAGGCGCTATCAAGCGGCTCCGGTGCAGCGTCAGACTTGGCTACTGCGCAACGGAGGCGCACAGCTGGGCACGCGGCGGCGCCAGTGCGTCTGCCGCGGCTATGACGTCACTCCTCTGGAATGCGCAGACCCCCGAGGCGCGCGCGGCGGCGGCGGCTCCGGCGCGCCAGCTGTGCAGCCGCCTTGGTGGCTCCGAGAGGAGAGCGCTGGCCTACGGATCCCCATGTGGCGGGTTCGAATCCCGGCCGAGGTGCCCGCAATCTGACGGAGGCTTATTGCGGAGGGGGCGCCGTGTAACCGAGCTTTCGGTTGCACGTCAAAAATCCCCAGGTGGTCCAAATTAATCCTCAGTCCTCCGCTGGGGCGTGCCAGATGCCCGTCGTTGGTTTGGCACGTAAAACCCCCAAATTTGACTCTTTTGCGCCAGCTGTGCGCCGTGTGACGTCACTGCTCCTCGCGCATGCGCAGCACGGCTCTCCAGGAGCCACGCGAAACTGCTCAACCTCGGCCAGTGCAGCACACGCTACAAAAGAGAAAGCAGCCGTTGAATCGGACATTCCTTTTAAGTTCTTGATGCACCAGGGGCTCCCATAATGGCATTTTTACTGTAATAGCTTGTATTGCCCTGTACCAGCTGTTATTGCTGCAAGCTGTACCATTTGCGTTACAATCTTAAAAAAATCAACAGTATCAGTAAAAAAAAAAAACAAAAAAAAAAACAAGCTGATTTGATTTAGTTAAGAATCAAGTGCACCCTTTCATGACCGTCGTTTTTTCTTTTTTAGTACAAAAATAAGTCAATGTTCTTTTTATTATCTAATGCGAGCATGTGCAGTGCTTGCAAGCTGCTCAGATTGACAAGCATTGAAGGAAATATTAAGGTTGAAAATTTGTCGCGTTTCTTCCATTTGGGTTCATTTTGACGCATCCGCTTCCACTACATTGCGGCAGTCTCAGGCTCCGTACCGGAAGTTCCCGAAGCTTCTCTTTCCCATTAGTGCCAGTAAGCTTGTGTAAAGTGGAAAACAATGCGACTGAACCTCGTTGCACTGTCCCTTCAACTAAATTTACTTTTTTTTTTTCTTTTTACAGCTGCAGTCCGGGGGGATTGACCACGGACACTCTTGCGACCGAGTACGACCGAGAGAGACGAGATGTGTTAAAACTTCTTAATTTTTAGGACGAGGGAACACACTGGCATTCTGGCGCCATCTATGCGGTGACTTTGGAACTGCATTTCACAAGAGCGAAGGTTTTGCGGGATTTCCGAGGTCAAATGTGCGTAATACCTATAAGAAAGGCTTGTTTATAACGTTTACAAAAGTTTTTCGAGCCAAGAAAGAAAGGATAATGCGCGGGAGAGATATTAAATATGCCGCTGTACCAGCTCCGCTGCAGCGGAGCTGGTCCTAAGAGATCGCAAGAGGCTTAAAAACCGGTCTGGTCTCTCTCGGTCGAACTCGGTCGCAAGAGTGTGCACGGGCCTTAAGAGGTCGCAAGAGTGTGAACGGGCCTTTAAACGAACGACTAGAATGGTGGTCGCAACCAGCGTCATAAGATGTAGTACTCAAAAAGTCCAATAAATATTGAGCAACCTTACAGCAGCTTCGCTTGTCATTAATATGCAAAAGTTTCTGGGGTTGAGTTCTCAAACTTGACCTCCCGAAATTCTTGACAGTCTCCTGAGGAACACCCAAATTTCCTGGAAGTCTGTGATAAATTATAAATAAAGTGTATAACTACAGCCACTTTCGACCAGTGACTGACCAAAAGTCAATGGCCAGTGGCTCGCCGAACGCCAGGGGTTGGTCAAAAGTGAATGGCCACTGGCTGGTTGAAGTGACTGGCCAGTGGCTGGCCAAGGTTTATAATGGCCAGAGGCTGGTCAAAAGTGAATGGCCAGTGAGTGGCATGAACTAAATGGCGAGTCACCAGACAAGGACCAAAACACTGCTATTGCCGAGCACTTTGACCAAGCTTGGGCTATCGAAAATCTGCTTGGCCATAGTACACTTGCTAGCGATGGCCCATTTACAACGTGCTGCTTGGGGAGTGAATGGAGGGTACTAGCGCTGTTTGGTGAGAGACTCAAAGTGCTGCCTTTATTCCTTTTTTAAACCTTTGCGCATACCGTCACGGAAAGGCATTAAAAACACTTCGACACACCCCCCCCCAAATTTTTTTTTATTTGTTTGCTAGGCGATTTATTATGGTTATGGTGTCAGAAGACTACCCAATTAATATTTTGCTACAGCGTCACATAAATTTTTAATAGAACCAAAAATGCAACCGCTCGAAACCGAAACCGAAACTGGGCTGGGGAGGAAAAAGAAATATAGTGGAGAGAGTTGGCAAAAGTCACGTTTCTGTGCAATTTTGTTTTGCAGTTGTTTAGAAGCCACAAAAAATTGGTATAATATTTCTTTGCTATTGTTAATATTCTGTGTGTGCCTTCGATGACCCACGACTTTGATGATATTTGGTGGTTGTTTCTGAACCATAGAAAACTGCTCGTGACCACGGAGAAGAGAGTGAGCGCGACTCAAACCGGCCACTTCTGGATCGGCGGTTTTCGGGTGGAAAGAAAACGAATTTCGAGCCGCGAATGGTTTTCTGGGTAGTTGGGCTCTCGTATGTCATATGCAAATAAAAACCTTGGTGAGCATAAATACCCTGTCAGTGTCCCTTTCAAGCGAGGATTGTACATTAACAAAATAAAATAGGTTCATATTTTAGATTGGAAAGTACGAAAAACGATCCGAAATTAGCATAGAAATCGGAACGCATGCGAAAAACGTTTCATGTTTTTTTTTTTTTTGGAATAAACGAGCCTTTTTATTTAACGCTAACCATAAATGTGTTCTCGTTCAAATGATATTCGAGTTTCCGTACCGCAAATTTCCTTCCGTGATATCATTTTTTTTTTTTAAGAATGGTGTGGAACTACTTTTGAATGTGTTAGCATTAGAACGCTCATTTTTACGAAAACCCGGCGGTGTCCCTCGTTCGTCAGTTGTCGCGTGCGATGCTCCCATTGGTGCGAAACGCTGACGTAATCATGCGTCAACCTCTCCCTCTCTCCCCGGTGCTGACAGACACCGCCGGGTTTTCGTCAAAACGAGCCCTTTCGTTTGCGGCAAGGTCACGCGCACAGGTGGTGCGGAGCCAGAGAGGAGCAGGCGCCGCGCAACACCTCCTAGATAACAAAGCCGTAGCGCTGAATGAGATATCGTCATCAGAGAAGGCCAACGCTGGGCACAGATCGGACACGACGTCAACATTCGGCTCAAACTTGTCTCGAAGCCGAGCGCTGACGCAGCACTCGTTTCCAATTTGTGTCCAGCGTTGGCCTTGTATGATGACGCCACCTCATTCAGCACTACGGCTTCGTTATCTAGGAGGTGTTGCGCGGCGGCGCGGTAGAATGCGGGCGTACTCAGTTGCCGCTCTGCTGTCGCCGGTTGTTCTTCGCTCTGAGTTTCCGTAGTATCGGTGCGTGGGCTGTGATATGTGTGTGTATAGTTAAAACGATGGATGCGGTTCACTCCACGAGTGATATGGATGCGGTTCCTTCCACGAGTGGCATGAATGTGGTTTTTTCCAAGAGTGATATGGATGACCTTATCCAAGGGCGCAGACGTACTCTGACAGGCAGATTACAAAAAAAGAGGTGAAAAAAAATTACAGGAAGATCCATTGGTGGATTCTTGGGGAATACGTTAGCATGGCCCTTGGGAAACGCCACACACGTCCCCCTTTGGGAAACTCTAATACTCACCTCGTAACGAGGCCAAAAAGAGCCTCAGCCAAAAGAAAAAAAAAAAGACGGAGCCAAAAGAAAAAAAGTAAAGGGGTCAGCGTTAGCGTTTCCCAAAGGGGGACGTGTGTGGCGTTTCCATGGGTCAGGCTAGAGCATTCCCGAAGAATCCCCCAATGGAACTTCCTGATTTTTTTTTTTTCAACTTCCGATTTTCGTGCGTTTTTCGTACAAGCGTTTCCGACTTTAAAAGGGCCGGGCAACGACACTGCGTAGAAATATTTCTCACTTTACACGCTGACACTTGTGGGACCCAACCGCGCGCCGAGATCTACGTTCGCCATCTTGAAAGCGGCGAGAAAACGAAACCGAAACCAGTGACGCAACCGCCAGAGAACAAGCGACCAGCAGTCGTGCGAAAGATGCGATGCGTTGCTGCGCTCTGCTGCTGAAGCAGCGATATACCTTCGATTCGTGCGTGACGTGAACGCAAACGTGAACAGGGTTCACATATTCTTCTTCTTTTTATTTGTTAATTTACACGCAGCTTTTGACAAAAACAATCGGCAACAACGTAAAAACAATAAAAAAAAATAAATCAATAAAACGCGGGTGTTATCGCACGGCACGAAGCCATTTCCCTAACCTTTTCACAAAGTTTTATCAGATTTGTTGCGGATCTTTTTCTTTTTAGGGCATGTTTTTGTGTCGGCCTCCGTTTTTCTTGATGCGAAAGCTGCTCCATGTATGCGGATGAGACCAAGGCTTTGAAACAAGGCAAAAATATGACAGTTTTCAAATGCACGCCACCAACCATCATTGAGGATGGGTGTGGTTAACAAAGAACAACAAAAGCTGAAAACACCAGAGCCCTTCATTTGAATGCCATATATTAAAAAAAAAAAAAAGAAGGATTCCTTTGGACAGCCAGAAAAAAATCTCATTGCTTAGCAGCGATTTCTATGCGCCGAGAAACTGAGGGAGAGGAGGAGACGAGAGGGGACGTCCGAACGCCGAGCTCTGGTTGGAAGGATTAGGGGGTAGACATCAAGCTAGCTGCCTTTGTTTCCACAGCTCTCGTCGACCGGACGCCGGCGTTCCGCGTTCTAGCGCGTTCAACGAGGGCAGTGGAGACAGAGACAGCTAGCTCTATAGGTCTACCCACTAATCCTTCCAATCAGAGCTCGACGTTCTGACATCCTCTCTCGTCTCCTCCTCTCCCTCAGTTCTTCGGCGCACACAGTTGATCTGGCGTCGGTAAACGAGGTTTGTAAAACACCTCTACAACTAAACGGGAGAGTTTGTTGATAGAATATTCTTGAAGATATGGCTTGTCTGTTTGCTCTCATATCTCACAGAGACGGGATTTCGCTGCCTTCTTCGTCGAACGCCATGTTCGATTATATCACTTGCTTAGGTTCATTGCAGTGGAAAGACTTGGATGTCGGCGGCGGCAAAAAAGCTACGCTGCAGACGTCGGGTGGAGCAACACCGGCGATGCCAACTTTATTTCACGGCCCCTTTTTTGTTTTTTGGTCGCAGCCGAGGTAAAAATTTTGTTTAGTGCAAAGGAACACGGGGTGTAGTCTTGGCAAAGTCAATGCTGTCGTTCTGCCAGGGTTGAACAAATCTCCATTAAAAAGGCACTGACACATCAAAATCATATTTTTTTTTATTATCCGAAACGATTGAAAACGATGCCGGGACATTACCGCGCGATCCGCGCCGGTGCATTGACGTCAAATATTGCGGAGCCCTGATGGCGCGTTCACACTGGGAGCGGATCCGCAAACGCGAAGCGGATCCGCGCGTTCTCAACCGCAAAGCGGCTAGGATCGAGCGGTTTGAGAGCGTTTTTGCCAACCGCTTTGATGGCGCATTCACACTGGAAGCGGATCCGCGTTCGCGAAGCGATTGCGGATGCGGTTCGCGAGCGACCCCGTTCAGACACACCGAGAGGCGGTTGGCGGTTTCTCGGCGTTCACGCCTGATCTTTTGAGACTTGTGTTTGGCAACCCTGTTTTACAATCCAAAATCCACTCTAATCGACGATCCAAAGCCAAAATTTTGCAATTTTGGCACTGAACTCGGGGATGTTCGCACGCATCACAAGTTCAGGCAGCGAAAAAAGAAGCATGGACCCGCCAAACTCGCCTGTGATTCCCTTGACTTCGCCCACAAGCAAAGCCCAGCTAGGTGCGCCTTGCTGACTCAGAACAGGATGCCCCCGACCTTTTCTTCGAAGTGGACCCTTCCCGCATGAATAGCTGACCTTGTTTTCGGGATAGAGGGCCACTTTTCCCCCTTCGTTCGCTCTTATCATTTTCGAAGTTGTGAGCCGTGGGGTAGACCGTGGTGTGGGGGAATGTGTTCGGTGCTAGCCGGTCGTGGCTTCGTTGGTGGCGGACTCTCCTTTCGTCACTCGCACGTCGATCGAGTCTACTGTTTGTTTGACATTAAGCTCAAATAAACGCCGTTTGGATTACCTCTGCAACATCTGGTACGTACACTTTATTCCTTGAGTAGGTTCCCTTTATTTGTTTTGTTCGTAGTAAACTTTACAGGTCGAGCTAGCGCAGGTACCCTAGCTGCCCGCAACGCGGCAGTGCGTTGGCTACGCAATCAGGCTCACGACGTCTCTATCGGCCTTCGTGGTGGTCATGCACGGTGTCGAAAGCTTTCAAATAGTTCACGCGACTGCGTTAGTCGGTACAAAAGCTGACATTTCGGTCGATCAGGGGCGGGTTCCGACGTTCTACGGGCAGAGACTGACAAGGCAGCAAGCTTCGGGCTGTGGCGCCCGGAATAATAAACAAACGCTTACCCGAACCAAATCACCGTTGCGAAGCCCGTTAAAATTACGAGTCAATTCTTTTCGCGGTGGATTCAAGTGACGGACGTGAACATCGCGTTTCTCCGTTGATTTGTATGCTGCAACGCTAGGACTACAGCGCCTTGGACGCCTCACCAGCGACAGGTGCCATCTTGTTTTGAAAGTCACTGACGTCACGTCAGCGTCGCGTCGTGATTGGTTGCCGCTTTGCGGTTCGTGAAAGCGGTTGGGAGAAATCGGTCCCGAAGCGGTTGGCAAAAACGCGCTCAAACCGCTCGATCCTAGCCGCTTTGCGGTTGAGAACGCGCGGATCCGCTTCGCGTTTGCGGATCCGCTCCCAGTGTGAACGCGCCATGAGACCGATTTCTCTCAACCGCTTTCACGAACCGCAAAGAGGCAACCAATCACAACGCGACGCTGACGTGACGTCAGTGACTTTCAAAACAAGATGGCACCTGTCGCTGGTGAGGCGTCCAAGGCGCTGTAGTCCTAGCGTTGCAGCATACAAATCACCGGAGAAACGCGATGTTCACGTCCGTCACTTGAATCTACCGCGAAAAGAATTGACTCGTAATTTTAACGGGCTTCGCACCGGTGATTTGGTTCGGGTAAGCGTTTGTTTATTATTCCGGGCGCCACAGCCCGAAGCATGCTGCCTTGTCAGTCTCTGCCCGTAGAACGTCGGAACCCGCCCCTAATCGACCGAAATGTCAGCTTTTGTACCGACTAACGCAGTCGCGTGAACTATTTGAAAGCTTTCGACACCGTGGATGACCACCACGAAGGCCGATAGAGACGTCGTGAGCCTGATTGCGTAGCCAACGCACTGCCGCGTTGCGGGCAGGCTACCTGCACTAGCTCGACCTGTAAAGTTTACTACTAACAAAACAAATAAAGGGATCCTACTCAAGGAATAAAGTGTACGTACCAGACGTTGCAGAGGTAATCCATACGGAGTTTATTTGAGCTTAATGTCAAACAAACAGTAGACTCGATCGACGTGCGAGTGACGAAAGGAGAGTCCGCCACCAACGAAGCCACGACCGGCTAGCACCGAACACATTCCCCCGCACCACGGCTCACAACTTCGAAAATGATAAGAGCGAACGAAGGGGGAAAAGTGGCCCTCTATGCCGAAAACAAGGTCAGCTATTCATGCGGGAAGGGTCCACTTCGAAGAAAAGGTCGGGGGCATCCTGTTCTGAGTCAGCAAGGCGCACCTAGCTGGGCTTTGCTTGTGGGCGAAGTCAAGGGAATTACAGGCGAGTTTGGCGGGTCCATGCTTCTTTTTTCTCTGCCTGAACTCGTGATGCGTGCGAACATCCCCGAGAAAAATCTTCAGTGCCAAAATTGCAAAATTTTGGCTTTGGATCGTCGATTAAAGTAGATTTTGGATTGTAAAACAGGGTTGCCAAATGCAAGTCTCAAAAGATCACGCGTGATCGCCGAGAAACCGCCAACCGCCTCTCGGTGTGTCTGAACGGGGTCGCTCGCGAACCGCATCCGCAATCGCTTCGCGAACGCGGATCCGCTTCCAGTGTGAATGCGCCATGAGAGTCGACTTTCTTTCACGACTCCGTGCTGTTGCCACCGCGACCCGATGCGAGGATGAAAGGAGCGGGAGATAAGGGTGCCGGCGGACCGAGGAAAACCGGTTTTATTCCGTGCGAGCGGTGCCGCCCACTGATCTCTATTGTAGTAGGTTGGATCGCGGACTGCGGCCTCGGCAGCTGGAGCCAAGTGTCGCCACCGGCGGCCATTGATTGACACCAGCCAATGCATGGGACTCTATGGGAAAAACAAGAAAAAGTACCGTTTCCCCCGTTTCTAAGCTGTTGTCGGCACTGAAACTTTTTGGCTGCTTTTCGATAAGCCCGTCAAATAGCTTGCGTACAAACATTAAAACTGACAGCCCTCGCAGTTCTTATAAATAAATATTTTGTGGTCGAGAGTGACTCCGCTGGGCGAAAAATGTAGTGCAGCTCAATGAGGCGAGAGTTACCTAGGGTTACCGCGGAGTCGGTGGCGGTTTTGTTGAGTTGGGTTTAGCAGACGACAAGCTCGAAGGCTTTGCTACGCGGAATTCGCTCACTCACAGAAAGCCGCTGTCGAGATGGAACTTCTTTCTCATTCATCAACTTCTGGGCTTCCCCGAGGACGGTCTCATTGACGGCAAGTTCTTTTGTTTACTCCACTACGGGAGCAAGCTTGCCAGCTCAGCTGAAGGTGCTCCGGTACGTTTGATTTTTTTAATTGGCGTTCCAACGTTTGACAAATACCGGGTCGATCTCCAAAGACCCGACATAAGGATCGCAGCACACCATAAAATAGTCGCCTCCGAGACCTGCGTACATGCTTCAATATTCCTACTTTTGTGCGTTTCTCCCATAGACGTGCGTGTATTGCCTGGTGTCAAGCAATGGCCGCCGGTGGCGACACCGACGGGCTCCCGATCCGCGATCCAGCCTGCTACAATAGAGATCAGTGGTGCTGCCTGCCCAGGCGGCATGTTTTCTGAGGAAGGATACAATTCCAGAAGGCGACATCACACCTGACTCCGATTTTCGGTATTTCGGCAATTGCGTTGAAAAATGTGTTTTACGAATGCCGTTATTAAATGTTATAGGAATGTCGCCTGCAAAGCTTCTAAAGCTCATGATTTTAGAGCGCAGCTCTTAAGGCCCGTTCACACATTTGTGTTCGGAGCGACCACTATGCTTACGAACGAATGCAACCGCTGCGACTTCAACGACAAGTGTGCGCGACGTGTACACACACATGCAACCGCATGGAACCACACGAATCAACAGCCAATGAGAAACGAGCTTCAGCTCTTGCTCCTAACCAATAGTAAGCAACCCAGCTACGCTGACAAACATGGCGGACGGTTTCCTGCCCGACGCGAGGTCCACAGTCCTCACCGGAGCAGCCGGAGGTTTTGGCTACGGCGTACAGTCACGAAGATTTGCTGTTTGCTGTGCGCTTACAATAGCTGTGTAAAGGCTGGTTCAAACATCTGAAACGAACCCGTTATCCACGACTACGTCCGTTAGGACCGGAACGACCGCTCTGCGCCGCGCGTACACTCCTGCAACAAGCGCAGTGCGTCGGCAGCACGGCGAACGCCTCTTCGCCGCCGTCAGCTGTTTTAGCGGTGCCTCTAAAAAGAAGGGGACGCGCTGCCACTCACTTGCGTAACAGAAAATAGACAAACCGTCTTCTATGACCATAAACTTTATTTTTTTTTATTTTTCAGGATACGCTTGCAGGGTAGTACATTAAAAAAAGGAAAAAAGATGCAGTACGTCGGCTTGCACGATCACGACTTTAATACACGACTTTTCCAACAGTACAAATCTTGCCACATGCCTTTTCTACGATTATAAAAGACGATGTAATCTTAGCAGCGATATAGCAACGTAGAAATATAATTTAGTGACCAGATAGACGTTGCGAGCGAGACGTTGCGACCGTTCAGGATTGCTAACACTAATCACCTTTCTCGGGTGATGAAAACGCGCGAAAATTCTCATCCTTTATACGGTACGCACCAGTAATACCTTGAACTTGAGCACACGCATGGAATGCGCCAAAAAACAAATCCGGGCGATGTTCAAGGACACAAATGCATAGAAAGCACCACTGTAGTCGAAGTAAACAAAAGCGACGGCACGGGCGTTTCTGCTGTCTTGAGAGTGCCGCCACGACATCGCCGCACGAGTAGGTGGATCTTCCCTTCTAGTACGTGCTGGGTTATCATAGCGACACACGACGAAAATTCACAGTCAAGGGTAGCGCTTTTACGCGGAACGATGAGCTTTCACCACGCCGTCCACGTCGACGTTCACCACCGACGCCATGTTTGCAGGAGCTGGCCGGCCGGCCGGCCCGCGACCGGCATGCAACGCGCGCGAGCAGTTCTCCTCGACCTGTGATTGGTCTGTCGTTGCGGTTGTTTCCAACGCAGCGGGAAAGTTGGGCTCGCTCCAACTCCTTGCGTCGTGAACAACACGTGCGAGCGTCCCTCCGTCGCTATGGCTACTGACGGTTGGAGACCCTTGCAACGGTCGTTTCGGTTGTTCCAGTCGTTCCGGTCGCTGCGGACGCATGTGTGTGAACGGGCCTTTAGGCGCCCGTTTCCGGCTTGAGCGGCGTCGGCGTCGCCGTTGGCGTCGCCGTCGGCGTCGGTGTCGGCGTCGGCGTAACCGCGCGGTGCATTATGGGACGCGTGACGTCACTGATGACGTCATCAGTGACGTCACTGATGACGTCATCAGCATCGTCATTGTCACTGATGACGTCATCGGCATCATCACTGATGACGTCATCAGTGCCATTAAAATCTTAAAAAAATCTAACTGATGACGTCATCAGTGACGTCAGTGATGACGTCATCAGCATCCGCATCGTCATCGTCACTGATGACTTCATCGGCATTGTCATCGTCACGTGACCCCCCGAGGTCGCGTGACCCCCCCCCCCCCCCCTCCCTTCTCGAGGTCACGTGACCCACCCCCCAGTACCCTTCCCTCCTCCTCCTCAAGAGCTGCGCTCTGATTCGGCGTTACAGGGAGTTGTAAACGGCTTTCACTTTTTTTGACGTCACGAATCAAAAGAAGCGAGGAGGCGGGAGAGGAAAACGCCAAAAATAAAAAGGCGCGCGCGCGGGGGAAACATTTTTTTCGCGATGCGTTTTTTTGCATTTCTATGACTACAATTTGCATCGTTTTAGACAATAAAAAATACGACCCTAGGGGTGTCAGTGCCCCTTTAACCGACGGGACATCCATCAAGGTCGATGCTATCTGAAACCAATTTGAGCTCTTCGCAACGTCTGAAATATGTTGCCTAGGGCACAGTTTCCTTTACAAGAACTCAAGCATTCCATGAATTAAAATTTCGCAACTAACAGCGAAAAAAAAAAGCCAAACTAACCTTGAGTCGCATGTGTCATCAAAGATGAAAGGCATGAAGGCTTAGTCTTTTGTCCCCGTTGGGTGATGAAGATTCAGAAAACAATGAAGTTGCTGAATTTCAATCCGTGGCAGAGCGTCTCTGCCCGGAAAGCCGAAACTCAAGAAACTTGACGCTACCAAGATGGCGGCGCACGGAGTGCTGAGAGACCACTTGTGCCACTAAATAAGCTACGCTTCAGAGTAACGACACTTACCCATCTTGTGGCTTAAAGGGGCCCTGCAATCATATTTAAGCGTCTACCTTTTTTTGCGGTTTCCACGTCCCTTGAAGTTCGGGCAAGCCAGCGGGCACGGAATATCAGTGCGTCATATTTTAACCGGACGACGCGGAAACCTCCTCCACCGACGAGGGCGACCCGCGGTACCGAAAGCACGCAAAATGTGACGTCTTTGGTCCTGGGCTTACTACTGGTCAGAGCCTCTAAAAGCTTCTTTTTAGTCGAACTACAAAATATAAGTGGCGCGAACCGTTTCAATTATTCATAAAAGTAGTTTTTGTTCAGTATTTTAGACCAGAAAAGAAACAAATAAACAAACGAGAAATGACCCGTCGACATACCCGCCACCGAGCGGTGGAAAAGGCGGCGCACACTAGAAAGGAGTAGTGGGATCACGCGCCGACACGGAAAGGTCCCGGATGTACGCGGCGGCGCTGCAGTCGTATGGACAGGATGATCCGACCAGCTCCGAGCGCTCCGAAGGCTTTAGAAGGGAAAAGGTTTGGGCGTGTTGGTTTGTCCCGTCCTCTCCTCGTCCCGTGTTTTTTATTGTGCGCTTGTTGTCGAAGCGAAGGCTTTCGGCGAGAAGCTTTGTCTTGGGGTTTGGCCGTTTCGCGGCATGGCAGCGCGAAGTGGCTCCCATTCTGAACTGATCTTTACCCCGTGTTTGCTGTCGTTTGTGGCCAATGAAGTGTCATGCCGAATTAGTGTTTAATCGCGCAGCAAATGCAATGAGAGCCGCCCCGGCTGCCCGCTGCATACAGCCTATCCAAAACATGCTTTAGTGGCGCCCTCTCGCGCCGTCGACACGGAGTGCGGCAGCCGTGAGCGCTCGCGATGAGCCCACTACCCCTCCTCTAGTTCACGGCCACTCAAGCAACCAAGGACGTCATGAGGGAGGTTATTTTTTGCTTGTTTTTGTAATTTTAATTTGCCTATAACTTTTAAAATAAAGCGAATTTCGAGAAAATAAAAGTTTTACTAAGTTACTACGTTCAGTGCGCTCAGGTTTGGTGCAAAATAAATACCAGTAAAAAAGTCCTTGCAGGGCCCCTTTAAAATCATGGTTGCCAGTTATCTGAAGCTTTATCTGAAATCACAGGAAACGTTTAAACAATCGGAAAGAATAAACACAAATTCGGGACGAAAACAGACGCATACAACTCTTTCAACTCTCAACGACATTTATTTCGTCTCCGTTCAAACGACGGCCTTCGAGCACGTTCAGGGGAGAGAGCAGAGAAGGAAAAGGGGGGGGGGGGGTTGAAAGAGGAGGAGGGTGCAAAAAACGGGTTGTTCGCGGCCTTCCCTCAAGGCCTCTGGTCCCTTCCACCCAGTTCGGGACGGAGGAATTTCATCTCCCTGTCGGAAAGGGCCAGAGAAGCCGAAGCAACGTTAGTGATTGAGCTCTTAATTGCGTACGATTCGGCGACCTCCCTGCCAAATCTCTGCCGGTGTCCTCCCAATACGCGCGTACCTTCGTATCTGGGCGAACATCCGCCGCACGTCTTACGGTGTGCGACTATTGGATGCATGGAGTCGTTGGGGGGTTCGCTCACCTCCCGCGAGTGTTCCCTCAGGCGGTCATTTAGGCACCTGCCGGTCTGCCCTATATACTCCCCCCCACACGAAAAAGGGATGGAATAGACTACCTCCTTCTTACACTTAACAAACTGCTGTCCGTGCTTTTTGTTGCATTGGGTCGCGGAGGGTGGGTTATTCACCATTCTGCACATTTGTTGAAGCCTTTGCTTGCAGCTAAACACTACCCCTACCTCGAAGCGAGAGGCGAGTCCCTTAAGGCGGTGCGCGGTGTTGTGCGAGTAGGGGATAATTGCAAAACGTTTTTTGCGAGGAACAGGAGCGGCTGGCGGTGCCCGGGAGGCGGTGATCAGCCTCTTTAGGGTATTTGCCACTAAGTCCTCGGGGTACCCTGCCCTCCTTAGCCTCTCTGTCTGGAGAAGCACGCTGTGCGCGGTGAGATGGGGGCACGACCTGGTTCCAGAGGATTTTAGGAGTGATTTCACGAGACCCCGTTTAACTGCTTTGGAGTGGGTAACTGCGGT
This sequence comes from Ixodes persulcatus, assembly GCA_013358835.2. Classification (NCBI taxonomy): domain Eukaryota; kingdom Metazoa; phylum Arthropoda; class Arachnida; order Ixodida; family Ixodidae; genus Ixodes; species Ixodes persulcatus. Next base: position 498,867 of record JABSTQ010009129.1, on the reverse strand, counting down.
AATTCTTCTATTATTACTTTTGAAGGGAGCTGATAAAGTAATTTTCTATGTTGAGCCGCGGATAACATAAGTGGATTTTATTTTTGTTTGTGCATGAAAGAGTTCAATGGACATTAGCCTGCCAACAGTTTCAAACATCATCTCGCATGTCTCGAGACCGACTGTCGTGGTTCCCATGTATTCTTGCAGAGAGACTTTGACAGTCCCCGGTTTGATAAGCGAGACCTCTGTAACTAGGCCCAGACGTGCGACAGGGAGACAGTCCAGGCCGGGCGGGGTAAGCGAGGGCGCCTCCATGACGTCCCCCTCCCGAGCCCGAGGACGCAAGAGGAACAGGGCTTCCGCGACTCCGGCAAAGCGAAGAACGACGAGGCGCACCAGGAGCCGCCTGTCATCGCGCTCGAGGTCCAGAGGTGCCAGCGCCACGACTAGGAGGTCCAGGGCAAGGAAGGCGACGGCAGGGAAGAGCAAGAGGCGAAGGTCTAGGCGCAGCAAGTCCACAACTGGTCGATCATCCCCAGCGAAGACCACGAAAGTCAGGGCGAGCAAGAAACCTGCTGCAAAAAGGAGGTCCAGAAAGCGCAACGGGGCTGGGGAGTCTGGCGTGAAAAAATCAGTTTCGAAGAGAGCGTCGCGTAAGAAGTAACTGTTCCGCCTTTGCAGGCTTCATGAAGATTGGAATAAAGGCAAAATTCAACCAACTCAGAGGGATTTTTCTGGTGTCTATGCTATGCAGCTCTTCTAGGGACAGTAATGCTCAAAATTAAAGTATTTATTTTCTACAATACTCAACTGTGCCCTTAATTACCCAGAGGGCTTAAAAGGGACCATGAAACGGTACTGAACATTCGAACTTTACTTTTGGCGATTTTCACCACGTGTTTCCGAACCTAATTTCAGGGCTTCATCTTTAGACCACCAGGCGCTGTGAATATCTGATTCGCTCGAGAAGGCTGCAGAGCGAACCTGCCGTAGCAGGAGACTGTTAGAAGACTTGAGTCACATCCCTGCTAACCTTGAAACGTGTTCCATATCACTGAACTACAGAACGCGTACCATAATTTCTTAGTAGGCCCATGTTGGGGTAACAAGGTTAGCATGCATGTGTACACCATTATGACGGTAAAAGCGCTGTTTGCTGCTAGCTACGAGAAGTGTGCCATCATGTTCAAAAACAACACATGTTCTCTTGGAAACGATGTCAGCACATGTTTCATTTTTATATCTGTCTGCACACTCACCCCTTTGTACAAGGTACCCTCCGCCAAAAAAAGAAAAAAAAAAGTAAAAAGAAAAAGAGGGGTCCTTAGTATTGCAAAAATAAACTTTGCATTGCCGAACGCTCAGTTGGCACCAAAATTTAGCGCAAGCAGTCTGGACCGAACGACAACGTTTCAGAGCTTGTCGTTATTTGATTCAAATGCTGTCGGTGACTTCCAGAAATTTTTATATGAGAGAATGGCTGCCCACGAATACATAGATATGAATGGCATAAGCTTACAGAAACAGGCCTTACTTTCATTTGTACTGCCCTGCTGGGCATTTATAGAGGGGGGGGGGGGGGGGAGAGAAAAAAAAAAAAACGCGAGAACAGAACAGGACACGCGTTATCAATTCAATTACAATTACAATTCAATTTATAAATCAGCTATTGCCATCGCAAGTAATGATTAAGAGAACAAAAGTGTCAACGACTCGTAAAACAAAGCAGCATCCCCAACGTCTACAATGTGGTTGGGAAGGTCGTTCCAATCTCAAATGCCTCGTGGAACGACTGAATTTTCGAAGGCGTTAGTCGTACCGGTCAGGCGCTTGAAACTTCTGCTGTATGTGATGACCTGAAAGGTGGCTCAAGAACAGAAACATTCGCGGTTTTATAGTAAAGTATATGAATGAGACAAAGAAGAGAAATTTTTCGACGATTTTAAAGCAGTGGTTTTGGACGGCTTCGATGCGGCTTGTTAGGTAGCTTTGATGGGGGTTCCAGATCGGCGAGGCATATTCAAGTTTAGGGGGAACGTAGGTTTCGTAAGCTAGTTTTCGGATATGAGTAGGTGATTCTTTAAGATTACGTTTAGTGTAACCAAGAGTTAGAGAAGCCTCCTGCAATAATGTTAACGTGGGTGACCCGTGTAAGGTTAGAGGTGAGGTGACCTCCAAGATATTTATAAGAGGAAGTAACACTAATGGGCGTATTACCCAAGGAGTAGGAAAACAAAAAGAGGAATTTTTTGTGAGTAAAGTTGACAAGTTTGTGTTTTGACGTATTAAGGAGTATTAACCATTTGACACACCAATCATGAACGCTTTCAAGATCTTGCTGAAGTATCAAGGGGTCGTCTGGGTTGCTAATTTTTCGATAAATGACGCACTCGTCTGCAAATAAACGTATGTTAGAAGACAGTGAGTTGGGAAGGTCGTTAATATAGATTAGAAACTAAAGAGGGCCCAGGAGGACAGTGCCCTGTGGGACACCGGAAGTTGCGTTTGTAAAACAAGACTGGAAGTCCCCATTGACAGAAAATTGGGTAGGCAGCTAGAGAAAATTTCGAGTCCATGATAATTGAGAAAATCAAGATTCAGTGAGAAAAATTTTGATATTAAACGAAAGTCAGGCACATGATCGAAAGCCTTAGAGTAGGCAAGGAATATGGTGTCAGTTTGGGAGTTACTGTTCATATTAACATGAATATCGTGGGTGAACTCTAGCTACTGCCTCTTGCAGGAATATCCTTTACAAAATCCGTACTGAGTTTGGTAGAAACCTTTGTTAAATTACAGATGTGACGCTACATGAGAGAATGTTACGTGTTCTAATAACTTGCCCACGCCACTGGTTAATGATATGGGATGGTAGTCTCCCGCCGAGCGACGGTCGTCACTTTTGTAGATCGGAACGACCTTCCCAACCTTTTACTCGGGGGAGGGGGGGGGGGGGGGGGAGATGCAGCCGGTGAATAATGATTGCTCTAAGAATAGACTACATATTTCACTGGTTACACCGTTGTCATTTTTTAGAATTTTTGTATTAATTGCGTCGACACATACCGAGCTCGTAATTTTGAGGTTATCTACTAATATCGCAATTCCAGACGGTGTTACAGAACCACGATCCATATACCTAAAATTGACATCTGGTACAAAAGGTACGGTAAAAATATCCTCATCAGTAAAAGTATACGAAAGTAAATTGTTCAAAACCGTAGGGCATTCAGCTTACGAAATAACACTGCCATCGTCGTTTATCAAGCGCATTGAACGGTATGACTCATTAGGGAGAAATGTTTCCAAAACGTGTTTGCGTTATTCTTTAATATTGAAGGCAGGTCACAGTTTTAAAATTTGTGTTTGTAGAAACGTGAACGTTCGATATTTTATTCATTTTATTTCATTACCCTCAGGGCCCATCGGGCGTTACAGACGGGGGTGGGTACAATGGGTTTACAAAGTACAAATGATCAATTCATAGTACAAAAAATAGACAACAACAACAAAACAAAAGAAAAAGTATAAATCAACAAATCAACAAATTGCAGAGTTATAAAAGTAATCAATTATGGCTGCCTTGAAAGCAGAAACATCTTCAATCGCGGCGATGTGTGGGGTAAGGTGGTTCCATTCTGAACAAGTTTTTGGCAAGAAAGGATAAAAAGATATGTTAGTGCTGCAATGATGTATAGCAGCTTTGTATTGGTGATCAACCCGGGATGAAAGGTATGAAGGCTGTAAAAAGAGCTCCTGTTTGAGCACAGGGTTATGAAAAAATATTTTATGAAAAAGAGAAAGACGCGCAATTTTTCTTCGAAACATTAGTTCAGGAATAAAGTTTAACCCAAGAGTTATCCCGTCTGCCTCAAAATTCGAGTTTTTGGCTATCTTGAACAGTCTTTTCTTTTTGTTGCCCATAGTTTTCAAGATCTTGTTGTACCAGGGTTTATTGCTGTCTGACCGAATACGAACGCGTGGAACAAAGGCGAGAATAAGCTCGAGTAATTTTTGTTTAAAAAGTAACCAGCTGTCATTAACTGTACAATCAAAAACAATTTACATCGTAATTGTCTGCAAATATAGAGAGCTGCGTTAATTTTGGCATAGTCCGCCTGATTATAATCCAGTATAAGTTTAGATGTGATCTTTGTTTGAGGCGAGGGTAACACGTTCATGTGAATCAGCTGATGGTCGCTAAATCTATCAATGAATGATACCGCCGTCACAATTTCGGGATCAGATGTTAGACAGAGATCAACAATGTTGCCAAGACTTGTAGGTTGACCAATAATTTGAACAAGATTATAATCAAGAGTCGTCGATAAACATCTCTGTGTCCTGCGAAGGTGAACTTAAAGTAGGCCAATCAGTGCTGGGAAAATTAAAGTCGCTGAAGAGCATCTTGCTGTTAGGAAAATCCTTTTTCAATACCGATAACACCTTTTGCCAATTCACTACAGAACATTCCATCACAATCAGGAGGCCCATAACACACACCAAAAATGAAGGCTGAAAATATCTTGTACATACATAAGTTTTTCTTTGTCGGAATACACACGCCCCCCCCCCCCCCCCCCTCCCCCGCTTTCCCTCCCTTTTATCTTGTCGGTCCCGACGATCGATTTCGAAGTTGGAGCCGATATCGAGTATTTCATTGTCAGTATGTTCGGGTTTCAGCCACATTTCGGTTACTACGATGATATCTGTATTGCTATATAAGAACACTTTGTATGTTAGTGAAAGACAGAGAAAGAATTTGTGCACGCCGTGCGCTAGCGGATAAAGACCGTGCACAATGTGTGCGATTAGGAGCGCCTTTGAGTTGCTATCTGGATTCCCTGACGCAATCAGATACGTTGTCATATTCAAAAACTTTGTCATTATTTTTAACTTGTCGAAACGAAGTTTAAAGGAAACCTGTTTTTCTTTCGCGTATCCGAGTAGTTTACTTCTTGACTGACGAACCTTTAGGGAAAAATCTCTCTGATGTCAGTACCCTTTAGCCTATGTCCCAAACTCAGTATGCCATCCTTGCATTTGAATCGAGAGAATTTAACAATGATGGGACGATATTTGCTTGATAGAAATTTGTCTAAGCGATGCGCTCTTTCGATAAGGTCTGTAGTAACGTCAATTCCAAGCTGCGTTGAACAGAACTCGATAACTTTGGCGTCGGCCGCGTTCCATGGTTCATTGCTATCGTCTCTGATACCGTTAAACAGTAGGTTACAGCGTCTAAGCCTATTCTCAGCATCATCGCAGCGGGATTGTACATCGTGAATCTGAGATGCGACAGCGCTCAAACTCTCAGTTGGTATGCCATTAGCTCCAGTCACTAAGTTTTTAGAAATGTCACCCTCAGTTTCGGTCACCCTCGAGGAAAACTGCTGCACAGTATAATCTCTCGCTTTTTGTTTTTTTCCAGAGCTCCTTTATTTTGGAAAGTATTGCGCTCTTCCCTTTCTCTGTATTTTGAACGGTAGCAAAAGCATTTGCGAGAAGGTCCCCCATGGGCACTGTCACAAAAGCGTCATTGTCAGATCCCGGCCGGGGTTTGATTCCACATCACCCGATTGCATTAAAATGGCACACAACAAACTTGCAGACATGACGTCCCGAAACCGAGAGCACACGCGACGAAAACGGCACAACCAATCACTAAGGCATGATACCGCTATCAGGCAATAGTTGCTTGAACGACGGTAAGCTGAAGTTTTCAAATAACCAAACTGCTGCAAAAAGATGCGCGAGTGTTCCATCACGGCTGTGGTAGCGTGCCCCGAATGACCGGCGTGGGATGGCGGCTTTTGTAGAGGCAACGTAGCTGACGACCAGTGTTAGTTTTCTAATGCTCCCAACTTAAAATCCACTAGGACGGGTTCCGGGAGCCGCTGTTTTCCCGTGGTGGGCTCGAGAGCGATCGGTTCAGTGGCGTCCCGTGGTTCGTCCAGATAATGGGCCCCGTAATTGCTGGCAATGTTCAGAAGTATAGTTTGCTGCAAAAAAGATGCATGAGTGTTCCATCACGGCTGTGGTAGCGTGCCTCCCTGAAATGTTCTGACTGAACCGATCGTTTCCCACTGCCATTTTCTGAAAATCACGTAACTTTCCAATAAAATGGCAAGTTCTGAAACATTGGCATCTGGTTTGGACTGTTAGCGCTACGTTTGAGCGGAGACTGAGCCTTTGGCAATGAATAGCTTATTTCTGGGGTGAAAAAAAATAGTGTAACAGTGTAAATGTTTTTAGGGAACACGCAGTTCCATTGAACAGGTTTTGTAAGCCCAGTTCTGCAACATGTACCATTTCGGGAAAGTATGTGCATGCTCCTGTTGTGTCATACATACGTATACATGCACATATAGCAGATCAAGACGCACTTCCTTACTGTGTGGATACGGCATCCATTGTGCAAGGAACATCGGTGGTTGCCTTCAATATGAGTATGTATATCAGAAAGAAAATAAACTTCCAAATTCATAAAAATTTGAAGAAAGGTGAAATATACATTCTCGGTTCCTGATGGTATTGAAACATTACAATGTACAGATTTTGAAACAAACCAAGTGTTTATTGTCTCAATATTCTTAACATTTATTTCCAAAAATGATTAGCACAAGCTGAAGATAGAATGACATTTTACCAACTTACAACTTTCCTTGGAAAATAAATTGTGAAAAATTCTGTCATAATGAATGAACAAACAAACAAAACATCTTGGCCTAATCACTAAAATCTCTATATGGGGATAAGTTGTGCTTATAAAACATTAAAGAAATCCTGCCTATAGTTTGTCGCAGATTAAGAAGCGCGGCCCAAGGCGCTCCTGCAAAGCTCTCTGCTCACCATGATTAGGGATATCCTCTTTTCCATTCGCCTCCTCTCCAGCGTTCGCTCTGCTAAAGTGGAAAGAGTGGAGGGTTTTGTGGGAGGAGCCTGTCTTGCGTTTCTTGTGTTCCAACAAACTATAGTGCTAAACTCTTCTGCCGCTACTTCTTGAGCTCTGAAAGTTCAATTGGAGGGCTCCTTGGACCTTCGGGTGCACTAGAGTCATCATCCTTGAAGATTGCCGGGACTCCTCCTCCGGGTTTATGCCCACGAGTCGTCTGCAAGAAATGTTATGCTAAAATGTGAGATGGGTTTAGTTACAGGAACACATAGGACAACCTTTAACTTATGCATCTTTGGGTAGTGCTCCTACATGGACAAACATATAAGCTTTATTTATTTATTCGTTGAGTATACCTTTAAGTATTGCAAATATATTCCTCTGGATTAGTCTGTTACGTTCTACGCTAATCTAGCTACAGAATCCCCCGATGTCGAAAATCGGATATTGAAGTAGGACATGAGGCATATGCCCTGTGACCCACATACCTCAGGATTCAGACACCGTTCTAAGTTAGACAGTTCGAGTGCATACCATAAGTTGTACTAGTGTGAGCTTGTACTACAGTTCTGTTTTTGCTGGAAGCCGGAATGACGCTCACAAATCAGTGTCATCTTGTTTTAAATATAATTTTCTTGCGTAAAATTCCCCCTTTCTGGTTGATTTGATCAATATTTTATGGTAGTTTTTAGTGCTGTGAATCGATTGAATCTTTTTGAAACGCACTTTATAGCAACCAAAAGTTTGTTTTAGGACAGTAAGAAAAGAAACCCCAAAAACATTCCTAGCAAAAGCTTGTATTTTATTCTAATTCGTTTCACAAAACCTCTTCAATAAGATTAGCTATCGTCCTATTACATTGAAAGACAAGGCCTTTTTTGCTTTTCCACTCCTCTGAAACCACTCATCGCAGGCTGTTTCATTGCCTCAAACTGCCATCAACTAGCTGTTAAGTCATGCTTCATAGCACTATAAGCACAGCAACAAGAATGGAGTTAAGGCCGGTTCAGACACTTGCGTTTGAGTGCGTTTGACTGCGTTGCGGCGAGAACCGAAAGCGAGTCACCGGCACATCTGTGCTCCGTATGAAGCGTGGAATCCAATTCAAGGAATCATCTTGGCACGCGATATCAGCAGCAGGGATGTCCTGGTGTCTCGCAGCCGCAACGCAGTCAAACGCAGTCAAACGCAACTGTGTGAACCGGGCTTTACACGTACCATTTTACTCGCAACATTTTCTTTTTATTTGTTTTGCTCTGGATCGCGTGAAAGAGCGTCTCTCAGCACGAGCTCTTAGTATTGACAGTGGTACGACATTTTGTTTCTAGTTTTTCCCGCTCATAATAATCCAAATGCCAGCTTTTGTAATTCGAGACTCCCTGAGTACAATCCAGCTGTACTCCAGTGTAATTCAAGTTTTCATTTCCAAGTTATCACCAATTTCATTCGTATGCCATTCATTCTAGAGCCACTCAAATTAATCCGTTGATACCTGTGAATTAACGATGACAGCTGCTCATCTATCAGGAGTGTTTTAGAGATCTGACGTGCTTGCAAGTCATGAATTAACTTTGAATGCATATGCCCGTTTTATGATTGCTTTCTCATATTCCAAAACCACGCCTTTGCGGTATGCCTGCGCCCTGCCACGGTTTCATCAACGGGCGTTAACTGCTTCTTTAAATGCTTGCGCCGTGCCATGGTTGCAGGCGTTGCATGTGGACCAAACGATCTTCCGATGAAACGTCGTTTGAGAAGCTGACATACACCGGAGTTGTCGTGCCTTTGGGTCCACGCAGAGAGAGGGTCAATACATTCAATGCGTGCATTACGCGCCGTGGTACAGAGCAGTGTTGGACAAGATACGCGATAAAGTATTTAAGTTAGGTTACTGAATACCTCCTTCATAAAGTATTTAGAATACCTCTTAAGTTACTTTCACTGTAAGGTATCTTGAGTAGAGTACAAATACTTAGAAACGTAATTCAATTACTTTTCAAGAGACTTCCGCATTGTGTAATTTGTATTGACGTCAGTGACAAACACAATTATACTGTTGCGCAAATATGGTTTACGAGAATGGTTTATTAGCACGAAACAATACAAAACGGCAAAAAAAAAAAAGAAACATCGTAGGTTTATTTTATGCTGACCAACTATAGGCCGGTTCTCACATGGAGCGAAGCGCTGATGTAGCGCTCCTCACGTGCCGTCAGCTACTTATCGCCTGCCACGAGCAACAGTTTTGGCGGTGCGATTCAAAGCTGGTGAACGCTCCGGTCAGCACGCGCTTAGCGCGAGGTTAGCGCTATGCTTGTAGCGCTCCGCTGCATGTGTGAACAGGCCTTATAAGGAGCAGGATATCATGATACGTGTTACTAATAATTTCTAAGACAAAAAAAAAACGAAAAAAAAAGAGGTCGTTTTAGTTATAGTGACATCACTGAATATCACGTCCTGCGGCCCACCTTAGAAGTATCGTTAAACTACACTTCATATTACCTATGTGGGGAGTTGACTATAAACGAACTTGGAATACGATAATGAGTGAATGGATAACAAAGAGGACCTACCTAATAGCCACGGCACCGGTCGCACCTTCTTCAAGTAGGTTGCGTTCAGAAAGGCACACAACGATGGGAAACGCTTTGCTGGCATTTTAAGACGTCATCCTGCTCTTAGTTCGTTTCCTGTCATGTTCTCTGCTTATCAATGTTCGCTTACAGACAGTGTTCGCGAAAGCAATAAATGCCGAACTGACGAAAAAAAAATGCTTGACGTTTTTGTAGTGGGGTTAAATATGCAAGCAAGAAAAGTGTATTGTTTTTGTGTACACTTTTTACTTTCTTCTATTTGTTATTTTTTTTTACACTGATGTCTGCAATGTTGCCATGTGTCGTTCCCGTTCTGCGTTGCGCCTTAGTGTGGCAATTTTTACTTCCGTATATAACCACACCTTTTGTTTGAGGGTTTTTTGGAGGAAACTTTAGGAAACGAAAAGCGCCTTTGAGAAGGCGAGGGGAAAACCTTCTCTGTACAGACTTTGTGGTGAAATATGAGTCAAAATTGGCACAAAAGCGATTATTTAAAGAGCTCAATCTACCTAAGTCACCGTAGCATATCGGAGCTAGCAACAGGATTTGATTGCTCGAAAGAATGTTCACGTTTGCTCGTGCCACGCCCACGCCACTTCATACCGAAAAACTCGGAAAATGGCGGAATGTCAAAAATGTATTTGAGATAATGAATTCAAGATTCTCAGAAATATAATTAAAATACAGTATAAAATACTCTCGATCAAAAGTATTTGCAAAATAACAAGATACTTCAAGAGGTATTTGAAATACAGTATCTTGAGTAGAGTATTTGAGATAGGCACAAGTCTGGTACAAAGTGAAGGTGACTTGGGATTGGTATTCACGTAGGATGCCTTCCATCTCCCGTTCTTGCCTTCACGCTTTCCTGTCTCGAATAAGCTTCTTCCTCCTCTACCTATTTCTTCAGCTCGTCTCCCTAATACCTAAACTCTTTCCCGTCGCGATCAATTTCTCCTTCGCCATCCTATCTAACTCGGCCTGACGCTGAACCGCGCGCATCCCGGGCGACGAAAAAAATTAGTTGATGGAAAAGTGATCCTGGCAGGCTCGCCATTGTCACGTTCGCCCGGAATGACGCACGAAATGGGAGGCGAGATGAAACATAGAGAAGAATGAAATGCTTATATTTACATGAGCAAAAAACTACTCTGATTGTAAGAACTCACATTTTGTAAAAAGTAAACAAAGAAACTTTCAGCCTTTCTACTCTGGTGAAGAAGGAAGAGCAGCGGACTGTACTATGAGCCGCCATCTATGAGCAACGGCGGCAACCAGACAACCGGCCAGCCGGTTGTCTGGTAGCCACAGTCGCTTATAGATAGCGGTTGCTGTCCAGAGGGTTGTGTCGAGATTAATTTGTCCACGGACAGGAAACTGGGGAAACTAGCCCTTAACAGCTCCGCTGTAACAAATCGTAAGTAGACGTCGTCCGCACGTCGTCTCCAAATCGAATACCCATTGTAACTAATGACTGGCAGTCCAGACGCCGTCGGCAGAGGCGGCAAACTGACCGGAGTGATGGGAGTGTCCCAGCGGTCCTGGAGCGGGGCCGGTCGCTGGGGCACTTGAGTATACTCCGTTCACCTTTAAGCTGTGACTAGAGGCTCGGCCTTCAGCGCGAGCTTGCTGGCTTCCCCAGTACTTTGGTTGCGCGTGCCTGAGTGTTCCGACTGTGTTAGCAAGGGAAGAAAGTTCGCGCTGGAAGCGGACCTTCTAGAGTAGCTTAAAGGGACATTGAGAGGGTATTTATGCTCGCCGAGGTTTTTAGTTGTACATGACATTAGAGAGCCCAACTACCCTAACAGAATTTGCGGCTCGAAATTCGGTTTCTTTCCACTCGAAAACCACCAATCGAGAACTGGCTGGTTTGAGTCGTGCTCACTCTCTTCTCTGTGGTCACGGGCCGTTTTCTAAGGTTTATACACAACCACCAAATATAATCAAAGTCGTAGGTCATCTATGGCACGCACACAATATTAAAAATAAAAAAGAAATATGATACCCATTTTTGGGGGCTCCTAAAAATCTGCAAATGCGTTGTTTGGGGGAAAAAGTATCACAGCCACGTTACTTCCGCCACCTCTCTCCTCCTCTATACTTCTTCTTCCTCCCCAGTCCAGTTTCGGTTTCGGGCAGTTGCGTTTTTTTTACTTTATTAAAAATATACGTTACGCTGTAGCAAAATAGTGATTATGTAGTCTTCTGACACCATAATAAATCACCTGGCAAAAAATGAAAAATAAATTCTGGGGAGTGTTAGTGTCCCTTTAAGGGTGACGTAGCCAGGAATGTTTTTTGGGGGATGGGGGGGGGGGGGGGGGGGCTGAGATGGCTGGGATGTCCATGACTAGGGTTGCGGAAAGGGGGAGGGGGGTCAAAATGCATGTGTATATTATAGGGTTGGCAGGATTTTGGGGGTGGGGGGGGGGCAGGAAGGGCTAAAGCCCCATAAGACCTCCACCCCTGGCTACGCCTCTAGAACGGAGCGATGCCGAGGTTCAATCCTTCTCCAGAAAAAGACCGCCTGCCGATCCTCGACGCGCTCATGTTTTCTCTCTTCTTTTTCTCCTTCATCTTGTGCTTCGCAAAAATCCATATACTCAGTTCTCTTCTTTTTTATTTTTACTCTGCACCGAAACCATCACAGCGGTGCCACAATAAAAAGAGGGATGGACAAGGACGAACGAACGCCCTAATGGTGTGCAATATCCTTCACCGGCAAGATGAAAAGCAATATCTCCCAACACACGTTTTTGCTTTAAAACTTGTAGTTAAGCCCACCCACTCTAGTAGATTTTAAAAGAAATACCACCGATAAAGTCGCTCCAGTAAAAGAACTTAATCGATTATTAAATATTGTTTGTGTATTTTTACAAAGAACAAAGAAAGTGTCCGGTGAGAATACAATACAAAAATAAAATAAAAACACTTATACTTCGTCTCCCTTAGCATAGTCGCGCATGCTAAAAGCGCGAGCTAGTCGCGCATGCTAAAAGCGCGAGCTCCTTGCTCTGGGGCACATCTCGGCAGCACAAGCTCTCGCGCATTAAGGGCAGCTGCCAATGCTATGAGCTCGCGCTTCTAACCTTCGCTGCGGTACAACATAAGGTGAAACGGAGTATAGATTACTATACTCTGTTTCATACTTAGCGTGCAACGCTGTCAAAGATACTGGCGCGAGCGTGGGGCTTGATCTCGTTGATCATTTGCACGCGTTCTCGCGCAAACAAAACCATAGATGAAGCCACGCGCTCGCGCCAGTAGCTTTGACAGCGTTGCACGCTAAGTATGAAACAGAGTATAGATTACCTCAGTTGCGGAGCTCCCGCGGAAGGGGGTGCACCCCCCCCCCCCCCCACACACACACACACTCACTTCAGTCAGCCTCCCTTAAAGCCCCTTGATAAAGCGCAAACACATTGAGGGGCTTTAGCCTCCCTTCGTTCGAGGCGCCACCTGGATTTTCGTTTATGAAGTGTTTTATTCATAGAGTATGGTGGAACGCCAATCTAGACGCTGCGCTTCGAAACGTACGTACCATAGAATACACTGCAGTTACCATTGCAGCCGTCCGTCGCGTCGAACGATGGGAGGCGATTCGTGGTGAGTGAGGGGGGGGGGGGGGGGGGGGGTACTGCTCGTGCATGCAGCATCTATCAGCAGTTCAATAACTGAACTAATCTAATAACGTTGACTAGCACCGAACATTTACTGATGTCTCCTTCACTACGTACATTCTACCTGCCAACTTTGTAAATTAAAGAAGACACACACACACACGCACGCACACACGCACACGCACACGCACACGCACGCTCTATTGCGCATAAACGCATATGGTCAGCGGGATCGGCGGCCGAGTGGGCTAGCGCGTGCACACCAGCTCGGAGCACCCGGAACTAGAGATGGGTCGCTCAAGAACGAGCCGGATCTTCTGAGCCGCTCTTTTTAAAGAGCGAGTGAGCCGTGCTCAGTAAAAGTGAGCGGCGGTTCTTTTGGGGAGCCGGTTCTCTCTCGTTCAGTCAGGCGTGCCGAGTCAGAGCCGGGTCAGAGCTGGGCTGGCTTGGCCGTGATAGCCGTGGGCTGGGCATTGGCCGGGTCTTTTGTCGGGTGCAATTTGCACGCCATCTATTAGTAGTGGGGGAAAGCAACTCCATTCCGTTTCTGCTACCATGACTAACAAAACAGCCTTTTGGCCGTGTTCCAAAATTTACTCGATCCTACTCCAGGGTAAGGGTTTTGCACCTTGGCGTTCTAAAACCTACCCGCGTCCAGCGTTTTTCAGTCTGTGTTGTCACGTGACATGACCCGCGGGAGTAACTCGGATCCATTTGGGTAAGATTTGGAACACAGCTTTTGTTGACAAAAGTGGCACCTTCCTGCTAGGGCCGTAACTGAATGGGGCTTTGGCGCTAGCGTCGACGGAGCCTCTGCGGAGATTGGCTCACGGCTTGCCTTCACGGTTCACCTCGAGCTTGCTCACGTGTTGTTATGCCTGATTATTCGCTTTGAAAGAAACGCCAACGAATGTCTTCAAGCACTTCGTTTAACTCTTTCCTGCCCGCGCCTATTCCCATCGATAGCCCACAATCGATGGTTTCTCTCCGAAAGAACTACGGCTCGCTCATTCTTTAAAGGAGCGGCTCAAAAAGATCCGGCTCGCTCCTGAGCGACCCAGTCACCAAAGTGAGCCGGTGAGCCGTTCAAATGTGCCGGTTCATTTCAGTGAGCTGAGCCGTTCCGAGCCGCTCACCGAAGTGAGCCGTTTTGCCCATCTTTACCCGGAACGAAAGCTCGCGCTGCAGAAGCTAGTGATCCTGGCTTCACTCAATACCTCCTAGAAGACAAGCATTGCGCATGACGTTTCGTTTAGATGATCCCCGACCCGCCCCGAGCGGAAAAACGGCTGATGCTTGACGAGTATTAAGGACCACGTCACAACTACTTCGCATTCACTGGCGGCAATTCACCGCATTCGGTGGGAGTTGGTACCACGAGGGCGCCACAGTATTTGGTGCCCCAGTAGACTTCCGGTAGTGTATTTATTTCTTCTTCAGTAACACACAGCGATCGGAAAAGAAGATTTTCCATCGGAGAGGTACCTGTAATAGGTTTGTAAGAACCTGCGCGCTTTGTAGAACGTAGTACAAATAACAAATGATGTGTGACAAGAGAAAAAGAAGAGGAAAACCGGAAGCGCGTAAGGGTCCGCCGATAGTGGGCGGCAGCGAGCTTGCTGAGCGTGAGCTGATAGCGAGCCATGCGACACCATCAAGATTGCCCGTCTTAGCAGTCTATTTATGTGAGCTCACGCGAAACCATCAACATTGCCGGTCTTAGCAGGCTATTAATGTGAGCTCGTCCTGAGCATGACCGGGGATCGTCTGTTACATTTACCGCCGAATTCAGAAACCTCACTCGAACTACACTCAAACTTAAGGGCCCCTCCACTTCCTCGAGGAAGGCGCGAGGGCCGGCGCTGGCCAATCGCGACGACGGACCCGCCGTCGCGATTGGATGACTTTATCTCCAATCCTCCCCCTACCCTTCCCATAATCCCCTTCCCCCGTCACGATTGGATGACTTTATCAAGAGATCGTGATGTATCCCATTCCTTTAATAAATACGTTTTCTCATGACCGCTGAAGCGGGCGATGGAGCAGACGATGGTGCACATATGGGCCACCTAGGGGGCGCTGAGGGGATCTACTAGTGATGACGTTTAGAAAGGGAAACGCGCAGGCCTTGTCTTTAGGTGGTATTGTTTCAATCCCCACCCCTGCCCGTTTCGATCTGGATGTGCATCGTACCGGCGCGCGATCGTGTATCATTACTATGCACGTTAAAGTCCTCAGGCTAGCGGTTGTACTGCATTGGTTAAATTTTTTGACTAAAGGCCCCTACGAACATTAACGTTTGAGAGCGTTTGAGTGCGTTTGACTGCGTTGCGGCTGCGAGAAACCAGGACATCCCTGCTTCTTATGTCACGTGCCAAGCTATTCCTCTATTTGGATTCTACGCTTCATATGAAGCACAGAAGTGCCGATGACTCGCTTTCGTTTCGCGACGCAACGCAGTCAAACGCACTCAAACGCTGTCAAACGCGAATGTGCATAGGGGCCTTAAAGCTGAGAGATAAGTCGCACGTTGAGGCAGACTAAGTTCAGGGTGTATAAACATACACACACCCCAGTATGTTTTTCGCATATGGTCAGACAGTGCGTTGCCTAAACAACCGCACTTAAAGGGATACTGAACCAAGGAATTTAGTGTTCATAATAAGTGGCGCGCGTTCTTTCCACGAGCCAGCAGCCGCCGGTGTGCGCGAGCACACGCTACAAAAATGACGTTAAAGACCCCCATTCGCGGTTAAGATGACAGTGAAATGTATGGGCTTCGGGTCAAAGGAGATTAAAGACACGTTTTTCATCTACACAGTGGTGTCTGGTGTAAAAGTATGCGATAAATTGGTCTAACAAGCACGTAGCTTTCACTTGTAGAGATGAAAAGCCTGTCTTTATTCTCCTTTGGCCCGAAGCCCATGCATTTCACTGTCCTCTTAAGCGCGAATGGAGATCTTTGACGTCACTTTCGTTGCGCGTGCTCGCGCACACCGGCGGCTGCTGGCTCGTGGAAAGAACGTGCGCCACTTATTATGGACACTAAATTCTTTGGTTCAGTATCCCTTTAAGAGAGCAGATTTTCGAGGTTTCCCGTCCTTCAAGCGAATAATTTTATCCAATTGAGGTGGATAAAATAATATAATGTTGTGTTTATGTTTATACAACCAGTTGTATAATCAGCCTCAGTGGGCAGCTGATATGTCTCAGCTGTAGATGAGAAATTTAGCCAGTGCTCTACAACCGCTAGCCTGGGGTTTTTAAAGGGACACTGACGGTATTTATGCTCGCCGAGGTTTTTATTTGAACGTACCCATCCCTAGCGAAAAGGACCATCAGAAAATGTCTGGTGGTCCATCAAGCTGATGGTCTGTCGTATTTTGGGACATTGATGGTTTGATGGTGTGATGGTCTTTCGTATTTTAGTATATCAGAAGGCCTAATCGTTTGATTGCTTCTGGGTTTAATGGTCGGTATGAATTTCTAATCACACATATGTACCGGCAGAAGACAAAGATTCCATTACAGTCAAATGTGAACTTTACTTTGTGCCCATTATTATTTCAACAAGGAACATCCGAAGCGTTAGGGTACCTGAAGCCCCTTCATGTTTTAAAAGTAGCGCAAGGTGCGTCGATGCACGAGGCACGTGCAACGTGCAGCCCTTGGGAAGAGCTTGGCAGCACAGCGCCGCACTGAGCTAGATTTTAGACGCCATGCATGTTGTTCCCAGAAGTGGCGCGCGGCACGTGTCCCGAACATTTACACAACAATTAATGGCGAAACTTTTCCCAGGTTAGAGGGGCTTTAAGGTGCAACCCCACCGTTGGTTAGTGTGATTCTGAACCAACAGATGGCGGTGGGATCGCGGCCTGTAGATCAATGCAAGAAATCGTTTGTGGTGGCGCTTTGATACAGTGTGGTATTTTTCTAGATCCTGAATTTGACATCCCTGGTCCTTCGCTTGTTTTTCTCTGCACGAGCTTTCTTTGGAACGCGCACGGCTACGCCAGTTCTCGTGCAAGGGGGCCAGTTGCCTACCCTTAGCAAAAAGAGGCCGTACTTGAAACGAATTTGAAATATATTGAATATGGATATTAATTTTGTATTCATTCTGTATTATTTTGTCCGCATTCGAAATACGCACGTAATGTATTCAAAATATATCATAAATATTAATCAAAAAAGATTTTAGATATACCAAAAATATAATTCCTTCCCCCTCAAGATGTCATTTTGTCCTAAAAAGCGGCTACTCAATTTTTTTATTTTTTTTTGATTTTGTTAGTAAATGTATTTGTGTGGTATTTAGAGGCTCTACTAAACACGTCCCACAACTACACATCAGAAACGAACACAAACACAAACACCATGGCGCACTGGACACCTGAATCACAGTCCCATTGACTGCTCTAGAGCCTTATATAGCCTACATATTCAAGGTAATCATTTGGCCGGCGACCAGCTCTGCACTTATTAACGTTCTAAGTATTCTATCTTCTCCTAGGGAGTCGGTCAAATGGGGAACAGTGTTTTGAAGTTCGTGGACGATATCTCTTAGTAAAAAGCATTGGTACAACTAATAATAATTTGTCGCAGTCGCTAAAACAATATCCACAAAAACGGCTTCTAGAAGAAATGTTATTGCGTCTCTGCATAGCACCACTCAGGATGAAGCGAGTCAAGCTAGTTTCTTTACTTTAAAATAGTAATTTTGCTTTTCTTTACTAGTTGACTATTTAATATGGTAATTAACGTCACTATATTAAAGTTACTACTCACATCACATAAAATGGCGAGTATACACATTCAGTGAACTTACATTGCGCTAACACAATTCTACACCAAACATATCTGCTCACAGCTCTTGCTGAAGCTTTCCAGCATCAGCAAGTATTGTGGTTGTAGTTCCCAAGCCCCGTTTGTGATTGGTGTGCAAGAAACTCATCAGGTGTGTTCTTGATAAAAAAAAGGAAACAATAGCATACACTTCTCTGATTCATGAGTGCGATGCTGCACAACTCAATTGACAAACTAATCAAATGTTGTATTTAGGCAGTTCAATGTACTCCACATCTGCTTGAAGTGAATTTCTGATAGGCGAGCTTTCCAATACTTTGGTAGTTTAAGTCAAACTACCAAATTATTACATTCAAAAGGTACTTAGGGTATAACACAACAGTATTTACGATTTCCAGGTATTTTAAGAGCATTCTGCGCAAATTTTTGATCGCTGCCTTTTTTTTAGCGTTGGAGTATATTTTGCATGAAATAAACTAATATTTTAAGAAATCTAATTGAAAGGTATTTTGTGCCTACTAATTTAGTATTTACATATTCCAGAACGCATGAAGAGAACTTCAAATGTAGTTCAAATAAAGGCATTTAAAACTATTTTCAGAAATGTATTTCAGAACTAAGTAAAAAAAAAAAGTGGTGTGTATTTTCGGCCTATTTTTGGTGTACTTAAAATTATGAGCTGTACTTCAAATACACTCAAATTAGAATGTGGTATATTTCAAACGTCTTAGTTTTCGCTAAGGGTACGCTCCGAGCTCACGTCTCCAGCAAATGTGGGCAGAACAAAACGCGAAAATCGTCCTGAGTCTAATGGCGAGAAACATGCACAACAAAACCACCGACGCGTTGAAAAATATAAAATTGCCTGTGCGCCGTTATCGGAGATTTCAGAGGCCAATTACACATATTTCAATGTGATCAGATTTATATTGACACGAATGAAGGTAACAACAGGACGAACAGTGAACTGAAAAATAAAGGCTTAATCATCGAACTTGTGCCAAACAAAAAAAAAAAAAAATGTAAAGAAAGAGCGTCGAGGCAACAGAAAAGCAGGCGGCTATTCGGCAACGTAACAGAGAGCAAGAACGAGACTGACTCGACAAGGTCGCGCGGCTGCGGCTTATCTACAGTGCGTCACCATCTCGAAAGCTCGGCAAAGAACGTTCGAGCGTCGCGCGCTCGGGGCGAGGATGAACTGGCATTTTCGAGAACAACAAAACAAGGCGAAAGTTACGTCTGGTGCAAGAATGAACGCGAATCTTCTAAAAGTCCGTGACCAAGCGTTGCTTTCTCGGCTCTGCGGGTGGCAATATGACGGGCCGGCCCTTTTGTCGTGCATCTGTTTGCCTCTTTGTGGATTTCCAGGAAAACGTGATGACGTGATAGACTTGGGTTTCCAAAATTCTAGCTTGAGAAATTAACTACCTAACAAATAAAAAAATAAATGAACAATTTCTTGGGCGGTCAGTTGTCTCATTTAGGTAGCTGGGTGTTTATTTTGACCAAAACCACGAGACTGGAAAACACAAAAAATGACTCTCAGGTTTAGATGTTGAGTTTGGTAAACCCAAAGTAGGACTGGTGCGGAAGTCATAGTACAAAAATGCCGAGGTTAAAAATTAACTCACAGCAATAAATGATAATAATTAATTTTAATACGATCTCAGCGATAAATGCAATGACTGGCCAAGCAAACATTCTGGGTCTGTGGATAGCTTTTGCACATAGTTTAAGCGATGTACAGGGTGTCACAAAACAAGATATTACAGGTTTTTTTTATTGTAAGAATAAACTAGGCATTGCCGAACACTCATTCTCCGCCCAAAGGTAGCGCTAGAAGTCACATCCAGATGTCAAAGTTTCAGCCCTATCCGATACCTTGTTCAAAAGTTATGTGATTTTCTGAAAAGTTCAATGGGAAAACGGCGGCCGGCGGAGTTTTGAATACATGGGGCTCTATGACACCAGAAACCGAAAACGGGCAAAAATGGGCTCTATTTTCCCATTGAAATTTTCAGAACATCACTTAACTTTTGAATAAGGTGTCCGTTCGGGATGAAACTTGGGCATCTGGTTGTGACCTAACGCTACCCTTGGGCCGAGAATGAGCGTTAGGTAATGCCTAGTTTATTTTTGCGGTAAAAAAAAAAACCCAGTAAATTTATTTTTTGTGACATCCTGTACCAGTCTTAATTTGGGGATTTAGGCGCGCAAGTATACTCTGTTTCATACTTAGCGTGCAACGTTGTCAAAGCTACTGGCGCGAGCGCTTGGCTTCATCTATGGTTTTGTTTGTGCGAGAACTCGTGCAAATGATCAACAAGATCAAGCCTCATGCTCGCGCCAGTAGCTTTGTCAGCGTTGCACACTAAGTATGAAACAGAGTATAGTGGTGTGCAAAAATGCAAAAAAATGCAAACGGGTAGAGTTTGAGGTTGCATAAAATATAGTGTAAGCACGCACATGGTACGTTGATTAGGAATGAAACAGCCCTACATTTTACACTAGCGTTCAGCGTATCGAAAGTGAAGAGTGCATCAAAAGCAAAAGCTTGTACACATATACTGCTCAGGCTGTTATGTTTGAATGCTCATAGTACTTTATTACCCTCAGATTTGGTGTAAGTTGTCTCCTGATTGCTTACAACAGAAAGAAAGAAACATTCTAACTCTGGGTTGATATAAAAACTCCACCTGCTGACAGCTATCAATAATCTCGGAGCCGATTATGAGTATTCACTGCATGCCAACGGTCGCGTGCTTAGAACGAGTTTATCCCACGTGATTTCATACAATCGCATTTTTTCTTGACAAACAATGCTTACTCAGGCAAGCGGTCACATGTGAAGCTTAGAATATTTTTTTATTAATTGTGGCACCTGTGGCAAGTTGCATAGGTTTTTTTTACAATCCGCGAAATAGAATGATCCTGGGTTGCCTTGGTCTGTAATGTATGTAGCACACAAAAGAGCACGAACTGAATTGCAGTGGGAAACGAAAACAATAATGACAAACAAGCGTGTAATCACGCGAAAACTGAGGGCATTGCACATATACAGAAGGTAAGCTTTGTTTCACTAAATACATTACGAGTAAAGTATTTGTTTTTATCGTGCGAGCGAAGCGGAACATACAAGTGCGAGCATACTGCCCTGAACTACACTTCCAGTGAACAAGCGCACCATCCGAAGCATCGAGCTGGCTTTTATAGCTTTTGGTGCGCTCAAACCTTTGAAAACAGAATTATAATCAATTCTATTATTTCAATTATTTTTATTAAGTGCGCCTACGTGTGTGTGTGTGTGTGTGTGTTTTGTCTTTTGCGTTCATCTTCCATTCTCTTAGTTACATAATATTTTTCCAGAAGTCCGACAACTATAGTCTGTTTCATCATAAGCAAGCGCCGCATAATAAAAGATGTAGGAAAAAAAAAAAAGAACGCGAACACACATTAAAAATGCAATGTAACGGCGCATTCAAAATTAGTCCTTAATTTTTTAGGGAGCAGCAGTTTTGTAGGGCGACAATGTTACCCGTTGAAGGTTATAAAAAGTGCAGTACAACTGTTAGCTCAGGGTCTGTAAAGTGCATTACGATGTGGTACACGATCGCATGACGGTAGGATGCAGGTGGGCGACTGAACCCAGGGTCCCTGCTAAAGCCCCATGATAAAGGCGTTTTTTACAAGTACCGCCATTCATTGTTGTGGAAACGCGCAAGACACGTGCTTTCAAGGGCCAGTCATTTTAGTGCCGCGCCGCCATTTACCACCAAGGGCCGCTCGAGACACGGGCCTCGTGCACTGGCAACCTTCTGACGTTACTTGAAAGACCAACGCAAACACATCGAGGGACTTTAGTCTCTACAGGTTCTGCAGCGTGAGTTCCGTGCTTTGAACAGAGCTCTCGCTCGAGCTTTCTCCACGTGCTCTGATCAGCGGCGCCACAACACACTCGGCCAACGATCCCCCACCGCACTTGGTTTAGCCTGTGAGCTAAACCAAATGAGCTACGCTTAGAGTATCATCACATTTTCCCCCGATATTGTTGTGGGCGCCGCCATCTTGGTGGTTAGTAACAAATCAAACGCAGCTGCCGATCGCCATGATTGAAAAGTGCGACTTCCTCAGCATTAGTTTCGGTGTCAGGAAGCTCACGTAATATTGCGTTGCTTTGTGGCGACCGTTTGAACATTTGTGGAGGACGGAAAAACGTTTCCTGTGATTTCAGATAAACCTTCAGATAACTGACAACCATCATTTTAAGCGCCAAGATGTGTATGAAGTGTAGCTTATTTAGTGGCTCTAGTTTAGCCCGACCGCAGAGGCACAGAAAGAGAACGAACAGCTTGACCTCGCGCTCTTGGCGCTGCTTCAGTGGCTTCATCAGCCCGTGGCGTTGGCTGCGCTCCGAACTAAGGCAAAGCAAAGCAAATACTCAGATCTTGGGGTTTCACAAGCCAAACCAACAAAAACCACTTAACACGCCCCAATAAAAAAACCAAAAAAAACTTGCGGGTTTATTTTGACTAACTGGAGATCTTTTGACGTGCAACCGAAATCTCAGATTGGCCTCCGTTGGATTGCGGGCACCTCGGCCGATATTTAAACCCGAAAATATGAATTCATGGGCCAGCGCGTTGGCTCAGAGACACTGAGACGATTTAATGTTTTGTGTTTTGTTTTAATATCATTGCCACTTAAGAGAAACCGAGGTGGTTTTGCAAACAAAATATTGTCATACCACTCCGACCAGAATAGTTTGATTGCGAAAATGATTTTTGCAAGTGATAAAAACATTCAAATGTTTTTGCATACGGGGCGGAATCTGAAATGGCAGCATGCATTTCTTGGCGCCCATTTCATTTGGATCGCGTCGGGCATGTGTACCGACGCACAGTAGAACGCGCGCCAAAGTAGCTGTGGTGCACCCGCAGCCTCGCGCATGTTGTCCTGACATCTCTGGCTCGCTCACTGCTGGCATCCAGGCATCTGACACCCTGACATCTGGCGCTTTTCCTGTCTTTCACGTGGCGTTCCAAGCGGCACACGACGGAAAATGCACATCAAGCAGTTCTTGAACACGTGTCGCCATCTGTACTTTACATTAAGAAACTACAATTTGCCGTAACTGAATGGGAAAAGTTTGAGGTCTTACAACATTCTTAACGTGTAATGTGTCAATATGGAAGTTCTGAAAAATGTAATATCGAAGGATGCTTCATAATATAATGTCTCAATATTTTGATTAGTTGACGTGATTCCGTATTTATATCGCCATAAAATAATACCATTTTAAACTTTACTTTTTATTTTAAAATACACATTATCTGTACAGTTTGTTGCTTACTTTTTTAATTAAGTACATCCAACCAAATGTTCACGTAAAATATCGTGGACGATGGGACGTTATAACTCGAGAAATATTTTTTCAATTTTATAAACTGTGGTCTATTAAAAGCTGAATAATTAACTAACAACTAAAATAATCGTAATATTGAGACATTAAAATATTTTTGAAAGACAGCTCTTTAATTTGACATTAACTTTATAATTGTAAGATACATAGAAAGAAAGTTATAAGCCGTCAAAAAAGCACCAAAACGTCATGCACGGTGGGGTTGCACCTTAAGGGTACCTTTCGAAATTCCGGTGGGAACCTGAAAGCAAAGTTTGTATTTTGGCTATGGCATGTTATTTTTCCTATCTAGAAATGATTGAACGTTAAATTATTAAACCGCAAAAACAAAACGAAAGAGAAATTGCACTTAATCCACTCGCTACTTTCGAGACTCCAATACGCGCAGCAACTTTATCGGTGTCCGTTGCGTCGCTATCCATCTACACTCTGTCTCCATCGTCCATGCTGGCCATGACGGCGTCGTGCGACAGAGTGCAATACACGAGGCCTCGTCGGCCCGAGAATGCCGTAAGCCTCGTATTACCGCATTCGCGGCTTTGTAAACGTTTTTCCTCGCAATGATTTTGTTCACAGTACACGTACACCTAGTAAATGAATTTCCCCGATTGAAACGACCATCAAGAAAATGTGATGGTCCATCAAATTTCCCTGATGGCCCATCAGGCTTCCTTGATGGCCCACCAGACCTCCTTGATGGCGCCTGATGGTCCAGCAAACCCTCCAAATAAACCATCAAAGGGATTTCGATGGTCCATCACACTTTCTTGATGGCATCTGATGGACCATCAAAAGTGTCTTGATGGTCCGTCAGGAGCTCCAATGGCACCTGATGGTCCACCAGACTTCTCTGATGGACCATCAAAAGCGTTTTGATGGTCTGTCAGGGGCTCGAATGGCAGCTAATGGTCCATCAGACCTCCCTGGTGGACCATCACAAGCGTTTGACGGTCCGCCAGAAGTTCATAATGGCACCTGATGGTCCGTGAGACCACCAGGCGATGGACCATCAAACATGCTTTGTACCATCAAAGCACGTTGATAGGGTATAGTCCTTTACTTCCACGAATTATATTCTGCGGCGGCTCTTATATGTGACGACAATATTCGGTCAGTCACGGGCGCGCGTGGTTGCGGTGGTTCTGAGCGAGTGTATATTCCTCTTGACTCGATCGCATGCAGGCTTAAACCGATCGCATATATATTGACACAGTACTTGTAATCCCGCTCATACCATCAGAATTAACTGTCGATTGTTCGACAGGCTTACTTGACGTTGCCTGATAGACCATCAAAGATTTCCTGAAGGTGGCTGATGAACCATTAAAGGCTTCTGTTTGTAGCTGAGAGACCTTCAAAACGATCGTTGTGGCGACTGACGGACCACCGAACCGTTTTGTTGTTGCCCGGGTGAGACCATTAGGATATCTCGATAGACTATCAGAACGAAAAAAAAGGCTGATGGTGCTTCTCGATTATGACATCTTTCGGTGGTGGAAAAAGCCTGACGATATTCGGGAGGTTCCAGCAGTGGCCGAAAGAAGGCGCCAATGATCTCACGTCGTTGCGCATGCGTGAATTACATTTGGTGTGTAAAGCTGACAGCGGCATGGGTCTATAACAGGGTGTTCAATCCGTAATAATTCGCCTCAACAATTGTCCTAGGATACTTGAAAGGTAGCGAAGACACCTTCTTATAAACTCAAGCATGTTTTTGCAGCCATAGTTTTGTTTTAAATTGTTTTATTGTCCGTTGGGGAAATAATTTGTTGATCCGCTTTGTAGGCCAAGTAGATCATGTTTCCAATTTAAGTGGTAGAAACCTTTAGTTTTCCGCAAACTGAATGTTTGCGAGAAAAAATGTTTAGAATTCCGCGAATGCGGTAATACGAGTATTACTGCATTCTCGATCTGACGAGGGTTAGTGTATTGCATGCTGTCGCACGACGCCGTCATGCCCAGCGTGGACGATGGGGACAGAGTGTAGATAGCCACGCCAGCCACGCAACGGACACCGGTGAAGTTGCTGCGCGTCCTGGAGTCTCAAAAGTAATGAGTGGATTAAACGCATTTTCTCTTCCATTTTGTTTTTGCAGTTTAATAATTCAACGTTCAATACTTTCCAAATAGAAATAATAACATGCCATAACTTAAATACAAACTTCGTTTTCAGTGTTTTACGGCAATCTCGGAAGGTACCCTAACGCTTCGGATGTTCCTTTTTGAAATAATAATAGGCACAGAATACAGTTCCCAATTGACTCTAATTGAATATTTGTCTTTTGCCGGTACATATAAGTAATTAGAAATTCATACCGACCAACAGACCATCACACCATCAAATCATGAATGTCCCAAAATACGACGGATCATCCAACCATCACACCATCAAGCCATCGCGCCATCAGGCCATCAGACCATCAATGTCCCAAAACACGTCAGACCATCAGCCTGATGGACCATCAGGATTTTTCCTGATGGTCGTTTCGATCTATCACGCTAAGTGCATTTTTCAGCACATTCTCTGCCACTTAGATAGTAAACATGATCTACTTGACATAAAAAGCGGATCAACAAATTGTTTCACCTACAGACAAAAGCACAGTTGAAAACGAAACTATGGTTACAAAAACGTACCTGAGTTTATAAGAAGGTGCATTCGTTGCCTTTCGAGTGTCTTAGGACAATTCTTGAGGCGGATTACTAAGGATTGAACACCCTGTTATCGAGCCACGTGGCTGTCAGCTTTCCACACCGAATGTAATTCACGCATGGGCGATGACGTGAGGTCATTGGCGCCTCCACTTGACCACTGCTGGAACCTCCCGAATATAGTCACGTTCTTTCCACCACCAAAAGATGTAATGAAAAGCACCATCAGCCTTTTTGCATTCTGATAGCCTATCTGGATATCCTGATGGCCTCAGCCGGGCAACATCCAAACGTTTCGATGGTCCGTCAGTCACCACAAGAAACGGTTTGCCGGTCTCTGAGCTACAAACGAAAGCCTTCTATGGTCCATCAGCCTGTCCACCCCCAGAAAATGTTTGATGGTCCATCAAACACCATCAAGTAAGACTTTCGGACCATCAAAGAAGTCTGTTGGGCATTAGAGAAGGTCTGTTTGACCGCCAAGAAGGTGTGATGGTCCATCAAAAAGGTCTGATGGGCCATCAAGAAAGTTTGATGGACCATCAAACATTTCTGGTGGTCTTTTGGATCGGGCTATAAGAGCCCAACTACTCAGAACACAATTTGCGGCTCGAAATTCGTTTTCTTTCCGCTCGAAAACAGACGGTCGAGAATTGGCCAGTTTCAGTCGCGCTCACCCTCTCTTCCACAGTCACGTGGCGTTCAAACTATGTGCACCAAATATATTCAAAGTCGTGGGTCATCTAAGGCACACATTCAATTTTCAAGATAGAAAAGAATACGAACCAAATTTTTGTGGTCTGCAGAAACTGCTAATACATTGATAAAAAAAAAGTTGCACAGATCACAGGAAGTACATGTACACGTCATTCTCAATATGGCGACGTGCCGCGGGCTGGACGACGCGATGGCGGCGCACGACGGACCAACGTTGCGATGGACGTGGGACCGCTACTTCGGAACTGTCGTTCGTGGCAGAGTCGAACCGGAACCGAACCGAACCAAAAACCGAACCGAACCGTTATTTTTAGCCTAACCGGAACTGAACTGAACCGAAATCTTCACCGCCATCTTGGAACTGAACCGGAACTGAACCGGAAAAAATATAACGGTAACCGGTTCAAAACGGTTCACGGTAATTTTTTTTATTCAAAAATGAGTGTTTGAGAAGTAAAAATTAGCACATGTATTTCTATGTAGTGAAAAAATTGTCATATAATGAATTGCAATGTATGAGAAATTGTGGATTATCGTGGCGCTTTGGTATTGTCACTACGAGTAATAGTGTGTCACGTGGTCACGTGACGTCATGGTGTCAAGACATGCTGTCAAAGTATGTCATATCACTTGGTCCCATGGCGTAGTCGCGTGACTCACCGCGTCAAGTCGACTTAAATTCAGAACCCAAGAAGGTAGGGCGAGGTAAACGAAGGCCGGGGAGGAGGAAGCAGGCTGGAAATAGGAGGAGGTTTTCCTCTCTTCTCTAGCGTTTCGTCGGCTTCTTCCTCCCCGGCCTTCTTTTCCCTCGCCCTACCTTCTTGAGCTGAAACGGACTATAGATGCATTAGCGTTGTTGACACCGTGACGTCACATGCCATCACGACTACTCACCCCGAGTCACGTGACACCGTGACGTACTCGACTAGCTGTCATGAGCCAGAGTCGAGTGCTCGGGTTCTTGACAATCAGCATCGCGAAACGTTCGTGTTGGCTCGTGTTCAATCAAAGATGAGAATAGCCGAACTCTAACAATGTCTAAAGCTCAACCCGTGCTTTATTCGTTGCCAACCCCAGCGCATTACAATGATTAACATTGGCGATATACAGTTAGCGCCAGACCCCGCATCGCCGCTTGTTTTAATAGCGAGTTCAGGGGGTGAAGTTGTTTCTTTCCTTTATTTCCTTTCCTTTACCACTTGCACTGCAGGAGCGCGCGTGCTTGGACGAGCCCGGAGCTGGCGCTCTTTTAAAGGGATACTGAACCAAAGAGTTTAGTGTCCATAATAAGTGGCGCACGTCCTTTCCACGAGCCAACAGCCGCCGGTGTGCGCGAGCACACGCAACGAAAATGACGTCGAAGACCTCCATTCGCGCTTAAGAGGACAGTGAAATGCATGGACTTCGGGCCAAAGGAGAATAAATACAGGCTTTTCATCTCAACAAGTGAAAGCTACGTGCTTGTTAGACCAATTAAACGCTTACCTTTTACACCCGACACCACTGTGTAGATGAAAAACTTGTCTTTATTCTCCTTTGGCCCGAAGCCCATACATTTCACTGTCATCTTAACCGCGAATGGAGATCTTTGACGTCATTTTTGTTGCGTGTGCTCGTGCACACCGGCAGCTGCTGGCTCGTGGAAAGAACGTGCGCCACTTATTATAGACACTAATTTCCTTGGTTCAGTATCCCTTTAACGTCTGCTACGCTCACACTTAAAGTGAAACGGAGTATTGTGTTGAGAACATCACATTTCACCAGAAAACTAAAATGTTTAACATGGTTTGCACGTGACATCATCGCACTATATGTTATACCCGTGCCACACGAGCAACTCGAATGCCATTTACAACGAATGACATTCGTGTGATCAACGAATCGGCTCGCGATCTGTCGCACGTGGAACGCCCCACGCTCGGAGTGTCGCGCGCTGATTGGCCGTCCGCTCAAATGTCATTCGTTTACAGCTCTCCAGTGGAACTGCCAGGGTCTGCGGGGCAAAAAGTCTGAACTTAAATTACGACTCGATGAGCGGAAGACGCCCGTGGATGTCATCCTGCTCCAGGAAACGCACGAGGCAGAGATAAAGCTGACCGGGTATGTCAAGTACGACAAACCGAGCATCACGCTGACCGTTAAAGGCAAAACGAAAGTGCAACCGCAATCCGCAATCTTTGTTCGCAAGGACCTCTTGCCCCAACACAGGAGAGTGGTGTACCGACTCACAAGAAGTGGTGGCCGTTCTGGTGGAGAGCGAATGCGACGGCCCGATCCTGGTAGTGTCAGTGTACTACCGACCTAGGACATCAACGGCAAGGAAAACGAGATCAGAGATCGACCATGGCTAGATAGAGAAGCTAGTACGAGAGTACGGCAAGAAAAGGAAGCACACGATCCTGATCGGAGGGGACTTTAATGCCGAACATGAAGATATGGGGCTATGCCAAATCATCGATCAGGGGTACTGAGCTGCTCCGCAGAGCCACCGGAACAGGGCTGGTTCTAATCAACGAACAGGGTGCTAAGACACGGACAACGCCCAATATCAAACAGCAAGATACAACCCCGACCTGACTTGGACCGACTCGCGTACTGCGAGAAAGACCGAATGGAAAGTTTTCGAAGACACGTGGGGCAGCGACCACCACCCCATAGAGACGTCGATTCTTGGCAAAACAAAGCGACGCAAGAAAAAGAGAACGGTGAAGACCACAGTATGGGACGACTTCCGTGCCGCTCTAGAAGAGTCTACGGGTACAACCTTTGACGACCTGACAAAACTAATGAGGGAAGCGGCCAAGACTGCCACGGTCGAGACCCTAGTCGAAATAGGAGCGCCGATCCCGGACACCAGACTACTGTCCCTCTGGCGCAAAAGAACAAACTACTTGCGACGCTACCGTCGCACTCGAAAAAAACGGGACATCCGCAAAGCAAACAGGTACGCAAAGGAGGCGCAACGACACGCCAACAACCTGTGCAGGGACGACTGGACCAGGTTGTGCGAAGGATTCAACGAACGAACTTCACTGAGACGCATGTGGGCTGTATGCAATACGATGCTGGGCAAGAGCAAGGGGGGAAACACGGCACCGAACCTGGCTTTAGCGGAAAATAAGGAAGTCAAGCAAATATTAGATGAGATCGGGGTCGTCTTTTTCCCACAGCCCGCTACCAGCCCAAACCCGGTAATCTACAACCATGAAGAATCGAAAAACGAGGAGTATGAAGCGGATTTTACACTGTGGGAAATGGAGGCAGCTATCGAAAAGGGCAACGAGCGAAGCGCGGCGGGGCCAGACGGGATCACTAATTCCATGCTCAAGAACCTCCCGGAGGCGATCAAGAGAGATCTGCTGAAATTAATTAATGACCACTGGCGCGAGGGCACCATTCCAGATAGCTGGAAGCTGTCCTGGGTGTGCCCCATCCCGAAACCAGGGAAGAAGCCCGACTGCGCGAGCAACATGCGCCCCTTCTCGCTCACTTCTGTCCAGTGCAAACTGATGGAGCGCATGGTGCTTGCACGGATCGAGCAGAAGAGAGAGCTGTTGCACCCTGCTCAGACAGGATTCCGCAAAAATCTAGGCACACAGGACAGCCTAGTACTGATTCGAGATTACTTAATGAACCGGCCGACGCAATGCCACCGTCAACTCCTGGTGGCAGTGGACATCAAGAAAGCCTTCGACACCCTGCCTCACACCACAGTCATCGACACGACTCGCAAGCTAGGGGTGCGGGGCAGGCCACTGAACTTCATCAAGACTTTTCTAAGCGGACGCAAATACCTGGTGAAAACTGGCAAGCACTGGGGTAGTACAGAGAAATCCAACGAGATCGGCGTGCCGCAAGGATCAGTGTTGTCGCCGATGCTATTCAACCTGGCGATGGCACCTCTCTTATGGAGACTCGCCGCCGTTCCGGACCTAGCATTCACGGTCGACGCGGACGACATTACTGTGTGGACGATGGGAAGTGACAGCGCGCCTCTTCCTGAGACGACGATCCAACGGGCCCTCGGCGTGGTGAGCGATTTCTTGACAGAGAGCGGCCTTCGTTCATCGCCCGAGAAGACCAGATATATGGCCTTTGGGAAAGAGTGGGACAAGGTCGACGCTGACCTGCGCTTTAACGGGCAGCAGATCGAAAAGGCGACAGAGCACTCCATCCTAGGAGTGAAAATTCACTCGGGCGGCGACCCAACCCTCTGGATTGAGCGAATGCGAAATACCTGGAAGAAAGGGCTCTCGATCGTGCGACGACTAGCGACACGAGTCGGGGGTCTCGGAGAAAAGTTAGCGAGGACCGTAGTACAAGCCGCCCTCGTATCGAAAATATCATACGGCCTTCGTTTCTACAAACTCAACGCCACTTAACGGGCCAAACTGGAAACACTAATGAATCACGCGCGACGCTGCATCTCGGGCCTGCCGAAATGTACGCGCCTGGAATTACTACACGAAGCCGTCCCTATGCTCTCCTTGGAAGAGATCGAACGGCATCAGGAGTGGATGTATGCTGCCAAACTAACACATACCCGTCAGGGCAGGGCCATAGCAGAACTCATGCCCTCATGGAGCTCTCTGTGTGCAACGACAACTCCACCACCGATACCGGATCCCATCCCACCGTGGCAGAAGACAACGGTCACCCCAGCCTGGCCGATCCCGAGAAGGATGAACTCGGCGACAAACACCGGCAGAAGGCGCAAATTTGCTCGACAGCACGAGCAGAAGAACGAAGGTGACGACGAACTTTATGCGTACGTTGACGCAGCATTCAAAGACGGAGTGGCGGCCACGGCGGCGTGGCATTATGAGACGACAACGAAAAGCACGGAGCTGCAGCGATGCGGATCTGCGCAGGAAGCGGAAGTCAGAGCCGTACTTGAAGCCATCAAAGACGCGGCCGCGACATCGAGCGACAAATTCCGCACACTGCGCGTCTTCACGGACTCCCAGGCCACCGTGGAGCGCTCAGGGCGCAAGTCATGGCACACGGAGCAGTCGGAGAAATATTCCGGTTGGCGCAAAACCTGGAACGACGCGACCTAAACCCGCTCACCATCAGGGTGGAGTGGATTCCCGGTCACGCGGGCATCGCCGGCAACGAGAGGACGCACCGGGCGGCGATCGAAGAGCTTAATCGTATCGACCTTCGACGCCAGGACCCGGGGCCAGCCCCCTCTGTGGAACCGCCACCGCCCACCTTCAACTTGTACGACCCCGAGGGAACCATCCTCAACATCAAATTAGCATACAAGAAAATTGAGCAGACCAAACTCAACGCCAGAGGCGAGCCCCCCGAAGCGAGCATTCCTTCGGGAACCTTCCGACGGCACGAGACAGTCACTCTCCGAAGGCTAAGGGCCCAAGCCGGCATCACGCCTGCCCGCACCCAGCGATGGGAGCGAGCGGCCCGTGAGAGGAAGTCGAAACTCGCCAACGCTTCAACGGCAGTAGACCACGATTATAGTCTATTGTCAAAGAAGCAAAGGAAAGAAGAAGAAGCCTGCTCCGAAGGCTGCATCTACTGCAGAAATCGAGACGTCAAGTGCGACAAATGTCATCTGATCTGGCACTGTCCAATTTTTAATGAAGAAAGGACGAAATCCCTGAACACGCTAGAACAAAAACACCGCCCTACGTGCTTCGAAGCCTGGTGTAAACCAGTGGGAGACAAAGACATGCGTGTCGCGGTCCTCTCCAGTCTGCTCGGATTTCTGAGTGAGACCGGCTTGGACATTCATATCTAGGGGGTCTATACCCCAAGCGGCGGGACCACAGCTATATTACTTGTAAATTGCCAATGTCCCGCCTATCTATCCATTTTTAAACTTGCTCCAACAAATTGACTGGTGAAATTTTCGCCTATCAATAAACGTCTTCAAAAACAACAACAACCCTGCTCGCGCCTCTTCATCCTTCTCCTTTTTTCGATGCCGCTGAAAATCTCTCCTTTATTCTTTTTCTTTTTCATTGTCTTATAAACCATGACACCCTTTAAGCTGAAACGAGGTATAGCAAAATGTGATGTCCATATTGTACAGTTGTGCAGTATATATAGCAGTCTCGCAATGATACGCGGCAGCCTAAAAAATATAAGAGCGCGCATGACTGATAAAGCACAGAGTTGTAAAATGAAGCCCCAAAACAAGTGCACGTAAAACAGAATATAGCATTAGCCTCCCGAGACAGTATTCTGCGAAGTTTCGAGCTCATGCAAGCCGATGTCCAAATGTGATTTAAATTAGAAATATATTGTATGTTCTTCGCGAAATTTGTGTTTAATTAGAAACACCATTGCACGCGTCTCTACTAGAGAAATACGGACCTTAACCAACCAAGTCCTGAACAGTTAGGAGTCCGACGTTTCGAAACCGATTCGGTTTTCTCATCAGGGGTGACTATTTTCACGTGGAGAGCAGCAGCTTCTTTTATATCTACGGTGTGTCGTTTCCTTCACTCCCGTTTTCTTCTTCAAGTGCCCTAGTACGTTGACACAAGCCGATGGTTAAGTGGCTGTCGACCTATTGAGCCCGACCTATTGAAACGTCGGGCCACTAAATATTTAGGACTTGGTTTGCGAAGGTCTGTATCTGTCAAAATTTTGACCCAACTAGACGGAGTTCCGTCAAACGTGTTTACGTTTAAGACATGCATCTCTATATATTTCTTTTTGCAGTAAGGCGTCGTGTATGGTATTATTTAGAAGAATATCATTTATTATCTCTCGTTCTGCACAATTCGAGTATTTGCCTTCAGATCTATAACGTGAGCGCAGAGTTCATTTTGCCGTACCCCGCGACCCGGTGTTTCACGTCACGCTGCCAAACAACCAACAAAAAGCACGTTCCGCAGACTCCACAGATGGCATATTTTCCAGTTTCGCACTCCCGTGTCGATCTCAAGCGGTTATGTGAACTTCAGTCAAATTTATTGATGACAATAAGAAACATTTTATTAGTGCCTGCAGCCTTGACAACATAAATAAAGGGCCGATCACCCTAAAGATATACATCATTTGTAAATGCCCCCCCCCCCCCCCCCTTCCAAAGTCATGTGAAATATGCTCTGCAAATTTTTTCCGGCGTTTTATCCTCGAGAGGCTCGTGTATAAGTGATTTGAAAAGAACTTATACATTTCTTTAAGCTGATTTAAATAACGTGTGTTCCTGACGCCTATTCAACTTCTCAAACATATAGAAGTCTGTTGCTTCTTTTATTTTATGAACAACAATTGCATGTGTCTGTGGGGCGGATGAGAACAAAGTACACAGTGGCGCGTGGCGGAATTATAACGATTGCGCACGCAGACCGTCAGAAAGTGACCAATT
Organism: Ixodes persulcatus; assembly: GCA_013358835.2. Classification (NCBI taxonomy): domain Eukaryota; kingdom Metazoa; phylum Arthropoda; class Arachnida; order Ixodida; family Ixodidae; genus Ixodes; species Ixodes persulcatus. The sequence goes on along the minus strand of JABSTQ010009129.1, from coordinate 464,843 downwards.
AAGTAGCTGTAATGTCGAGTAGACTATAAAATACTAATATGTTCTATTTAACAAAAAAAAAAGCAAAGGTGATGCTTATTTGCAAATTGAATTGACCGGTATCTTGTCAAGAACAAACCTCAAGCGCCAAGCTATGTCGAAAATGTGCACTTCGGTACGAGCCATAAAATAGGCCAGATCCGATCCGAGTACGAAGGTCACTCTTTTCTGCATGATTATGCGCCTGCATCACGGTGCTGAGTGTAGACAATTCGCAACTTTCAGCGAGGGTGGTACCGCTGTGTGAGAATCGCGCTCCCTAGCTCCTGGATGATTGGCCTCATAATAAATGGGCTTGCCTACACCTTCCTGGCGTGAAAAAATAACGTAAGGCTCTAATACTGCTCGGATATAGCAAAACTAGAATTACTTACGCGTCGCAGATCCATCCTCGTACCGCTGTTATACGACGATCATCCAGATGACAGCCATTTTGATAGGCACCAGTGCGCCCCCTATAGGCCGTGAAAGTTGCTAATATTAGAGTGCCTCAATGTCCGCACATGAAGGCACCCGAGACAATATTGGTCAGGAAAGCAAGCGTTGTGATTGCCGCTCATTGTTTCTATAAAAGGTAGACTGAAAGGGTTTGTCCTAAAATGGTCTAGACATTTTGAAATATTATTGCTCTTGGCTCTGTTGCATCGTCATCATATACATATATTGTGAAGCGTATTTATAAACTAGATTTCTAGATATATATGGCGAGGACGTGCGCATTTCATGATTTGATGCACTGTGATTAATTTCTAAGTGCAAGAGCACAGAAGGAATCGACTTTTAATACTGCGACGCAAAGTTGTACCAATCACACGTATTTTAGGTGACCCACCAGACTAATAACCTTTAGATTCAGGTAAAATGTATGCGACTAAGGTAAACAAAATAGAGGTTGAGTCATACATATTAATCTAGCTTTTAATTTACTGTTTCACCAAAATCAAATAAGGCAATTTATTTTTGCTACCTGAAAATAAAAGTGGATTCTACGAATAAAGAAAAGGCTATATAGTTGCTCGTTTCACTCTTGAAATAGTGCCTATTGCCAAAGAAACGCGGAAAATATAGTTTCAGTTTAGCGGTTCAAACCGGTTTGAAACCGGTTCGAACCGTTATTTTTTGCTCCCCGAAACTTAACCGGAGCTGAAACGAAAGCCGTGAACCCGAACCGGAACCGAACCGATTAAAATTTCGGTTCGACACTCTGGTTCGTGGTACCGGCCAATCGATCTTCAAGCGTAGAACATCGAGTGAAATGGTTATAAGTATGGTGCCTGGAGCGCCTCTCCGACTGGTATGTTTAAAGTCCTATCCCTCCCCATATATCAAAAGTGGTCCCGAAGTGGCAACAAATGACGTCATAGAAGCCGGAGTGTCATGCTGTCGAATGTCGAGATCCTTGTGGTTGGTCGTAGAAATGCTAACAAAAAGCGCAAGCGAACGCGAGTGTCGTTGTCGTCACGGCGTCCCAACTTCTGTCTGCCGAAGCTTCCATGGACTGCCACACCAGAGAGCGACCTGTAGCAGAACAGGCGTCTGCTACATCCACCACCGTTTTTAGAACACCGCCAGGATCGCCACCGGCGGCAGCATATCAGGCGGAAATCGTGGGGCCACTTTTTTGGACGCGGTAAACACACCAGTCGGAGACGATTTCCAGGCACTATAATGCATTTCCTCAACAACCGCAGGACAAACGGTTCAAGCAACTTCGCCGTCTGCTTCACGCACCGGAATGGCAAAAGAAGAGAGAAAAAATTGAACCCTCAATTTACGTTGTGAAGATGGTTGGACAGCGAAGCTAGGGTATCACCTGCAACGATTGCCCGCTGAATTATAGACCCTTTTTATTGCAAACATCTCCAGGTGATGCTCCAGTTTTTGACGTCACAGACAACTTCCGGTTTAGAAACAGAATGAACAAAGGCCAGCTTAACACCGCTGCATGAAATGTATATGAAACGTCGAACCACCAATTCTCCAGGTGAACGCTAAAAGAACGAAGGAGTGCGAGATCTGTTAAACTATTTCGAGTCCCTTCTTGTCTCCTCCGAGATGGAATATTGTAGAGCCGAAGGCCCTCGTTAAATCTCCAACTTTGTTGTCCGTGTAGCATTTATGCTTTCTAGCACCGGTGACATAAGCAAGCTCAACAGGCTTGCAAAGACGGTGTGACCGGAAATCGCTTGGGACGCAAGCGGCAGTTCATGTTTGTAAACAGCAAAAGGATCTATAGTATCAAATGATTGACGAAGGAAAAGTGAATTCACAGTACCATAACCTTTTTTATATATGAAAGACATCGTACGCTGCCGTTGCCGCGGCAGCTTATACAACCCCAATCTTCACCGAGAAACGCATGCAGGGAGCGCTACGTGCTTCCCATGGTTAGCGCAGCTAGTGACGTCACTCCCCACTTCGTACTCTGCCGCTGCCGCGGCAGCTTATGCAACCGCAATGTCTACTGAGAAACGCATGCGGGGAGCGCTACGTGCTTCGCATTGTTCGGGCGCGCCTTATCATCTTTCATGTGTTTTTGACATTTTCTTTCTGGTTTTCTTATTGAAACAAGTGTCAAAACCACATGATAGATGATAAGGCGCACACGAAATGTGATTAGACGCGCGCGATGGTTTTCTGTCAACTACTGTTCTGCTGACGGACACGAAAAAACCCGACCAACGAGTCATATACAGCTTCGCTGTAAAACGCGGTTGGGTGTAGCCACGTGACTTCCGGCCATGAGGTTCCGTGCTTGTGTCACGTCTTCGGTTTCGAGCAGTTGAGTCTAAAGCCTTTATTAAAACTGTACATGACTCTGAAGCAACATATTGATTGGGTAGTCTCCTGACACAATAATAAATCGCCTGGCAAAATTTAAAAAAAAAGGAAAAAAGAAATTGGGGGTGTCAGTGTTCCTCTAACGTGCATCACGCTGTAGTACATACGCTTCTTGGCACAAATTGCGAAATTTATTACAAAGGAGCTTCGAGATTTATTACAAATCTCGAAGCTCCTCATCGCGGCGTAATACCAAGTTGTGCATAGGGGAACTATTGGGAGGCACAAGAACAAGCTCGGCCGAGAGGTTATAGTAGCTCACAGGATAGTTGGTGACGAAAACAACTTCGCTGCTCTTTCTCTTGGGATCAACTACCTGAAGCCAGAACTGAATTAGTCAACAGCTCAACTAGTGCCAGTACATAAGCTACGCTTCAGAGTAACGCCACTTGCCAATCTTGTGGTTTAAAATCATGGTTGCCAGTTACCTGAAGCTTTATTTGAAATCACAGAAAACGCTTCTCCTTCCTCCACAAATGTTTAAACTGTTCGCGATAGAGTAAAGCAATATACATGAGCTTCCTAACACCGAATCAAATTCTGAGGAAGTCCTACTTCTGAATCATGACGATCGGCAGTTGCCGATCGTCATGGTTCGTCTTGATGCTCTACACAAGCACCAAGATGGCGGCGCCCACAACAATATCGGGGAACAGAGTGACGATACTCGAAGCGTAGCTCATTTTGTTGCTCTAGGCTCAACTACCTGAAGTCAAAATGGAATTTGTCAATGTCTTTTTTTTCTTTTTTTTTTCTCTTCTTATCTTCTTTTCTCATTCCTTTATTTCGCTGATTTCTTCCTTTTCTGGGTGTTTTTTCCCATGTATCTTCTTCAGTTTAAGAAGTGGGGAGAATGAATGTACGAATTGAAGGCGACATCATTAAATTTTCGTTGCTAGTTCAAAGAACTGTGCTGTCTGTCCTTGTCCCTAAGTGGTTTTATTTTCCCCTTGATTCTTATGTACTATTTGTTTGTTAAAAATAATATCAGAACCCTAATCCATTTAAAGTGTCAATGAATTCGGATGTCATCACAAAGGTTGTCAAATATGATTACTATGGCGTACTAATTTGCGTGCAAGCCCACTCTCCCGCTTTATATAAACTAATTTACGGGAAAACTTTTTTTTATTGCACATCACAAATGAATTTGTCGCAATAAATCGGTCATGGCGACAAGTTAGGAAGAATGTTAACAATGCAGAAACAATATTCACTTTTCACTTCGTTCTCCATCAGTTTCAATTTTCACAAGTACGCAGTAATAATTTATAGTTTGATACGTGATTCTGAGTAGGTTGCCTAGCAATAAAATCTTTGAAACATAATTAGCGCACGCTTATCTTAACAACTCATTTCCACGTCCTTCTCGATCTTCCTTGTCCAAGTGTACTCGGTTCGTGTTTCGCCTTCACACTTTTGAGAATGCTCAACATAACTTATAATAATGCATTCTCTTGCTAACGCAAGAAAAACCCATCTCTGTAGACTTCTAAACATAGAAATCTGGTGAAACCGGGGCAGAGCGGCCTCACTGCGGCATACTTTATTTATCTTTTTTCTAAAAAAGCGGGGCGGGGGGGGGGGGGGGGGGGCGCTCATGACCCAATGGCTGCAATCACCAAGTAGTTTGTAGTAGTACCTTGTACACTAAAATAAATTCTACTTGGCTACAAACGTTTACCATCCTATAGCCGCAGGCTAGTCATTGTTTTCTTCAAATGTGACCCCGAGGATGACATCCAAATTGCGCGTCAGACAAAATCAATACGAACCCTTATCCGCACTTTGACGAAGTTCTAGACAAAGATGCATAGCTGTTTCACAATAGCTAGTCAGCCTACAAATAATAAAAAAAAATGGGGTGCGGGTACGTTTAGATAGCCTGAACGAACCATCGTATTCTTAAACGCTACTCGACTCGAAACTCGACTCGAAATTCGACTTAAGGGTGGTTTTGCGATTTATAAACAAATCTCCACTCGAAACTCCACTCGACTTGAAAAAATACTCCTAAATTTACTCGAGATCTCGAGCATGCGTTGGAACTACCTTGAGCGGCACTCGAGAGTTGGAGTGGAGTTCAGTCTTGGCGGCCGACGCGTCGTTCGCGGATTTCGTCGACTTCGTCCTGCGCGTGGATGAGCTCTTTCATGACGGCCGAGACAACAACCAGCAAGTGGACGTGCCTAGACGTCGTTGCAGGGACAGGCTCAACGCACTCGAACATTTCAACGACCGCCAATTCCTGATGCGGTACCGCTTTAGAAAGACGACCGTGATGAGCCTCCTCGAGTCTCTGCCGCTGGAGGCGAGCGAAAGCGATCGCGGCCTGCCGCTCCCTCCGAAGCTGCAGCTCCTGATTACTCTGAGGTTTTATGGAGTCGGAACTTTCCAAATAGTTACGGGGGACCTTGTGAACGTCTCGCAACCGACGGTTTGCCGGCTGATCGAGCGAGTGTCGCGGGTCCTGGCTCTTCCCCCGCCTGGTCAAATTCCCCGAGAGTGACGCGGCCCTACGATCAAAGGATGCTGGAGTTTGACGAGATTGGAAACTTTCCCAAGCGTCAGTGGGTGCATCGACTGCACCCAAGTCAAAATAAAGGGACCTGGCGGTCCCAATGGTGAGGTCTACAGGTAAGTTCACCTCTGTTCTTAATCGTGCTGTTATACAACAACAGCAAAATAATAATAAAAATAAAAATAAAGCGACACGCCGGAGCGCGCTGCCGTACGTGAGAGCGCGGAGATAGTGTGATCGATATGGACCAGAACTTGAGAACAAATCTGTATTCTGCAAAAGTCTCCACAGTTCATTATTTCGATATTTTGGGATCAGCAGAAACGAGGAACAACGTCCTTAAAGCGGGGGTACTCCGGCCGTTTTTTGAGCTACCTAAACAAATTGCATTTTCTGACTACCCGGACTTCAGTCGTCACGATATGCTATTTATTTTCTCGAAATTCAAAATAGCAACTGAGAAAACCCTAAATGAAGATGATGCCGAAACCTGCATTAAAAGTTTCGCGCGTTCTTCGGTGGTGTGACGTCACACATGGTGCAGACTTTCAGGTCGTGCATGTAGTCTTAAACAGAGTATTCCCAGTGTTTTTTGCAGGCTTCTCAGTGAATCAGTTATTAAACATTCTTTTCCCACTATCAAACGTCTTTTAATCAGTTGGGAACATGGCTTACTGCTGCTTACTGCCCACTTTGTACCATTTCTGTCGTCACACTTCAATGTTGCCAGTAGGGGCTCCCGGTTTGAGAAACACGATGAAAACGAAATTCGAAAATTCAATAACTTCGTGAATTTTTTGTTCTTTTCACACAATACTTCGGGAACTCGTAGAGCCATGTCTATGGGTGTGTTGAGCCAAGTTTGAGGCAAATCAGCGACCATGAAAAAATCGCCGGAGTACCCCTTTAAAGCGCGTAACTTCGGTTAAAGTAGAGAAATGTGGGGAAAAAAAAGTGCGGAGACCCCATTGATATACCAATGCATTGGTATACCAATGGGGTCTCCGCACTTTTTTTCCCCCCCACATTTCTCTACTATAGGCCAGCTGTAAAGAATTATCTTATTTGACATATATCACAAACTGTGCCGGAGGCTCAAAACCCAAAATGACGCACTTCGTCTTTGAAAACAGGTATAAAATATTAGTTGTTTGCATGATTCTCCTTATTTTACAGTGAAGAATCCTTAAAATATTCCTCAATTGTTTTTTTTTTTGGGGGGGGGGGGTATTTTGCACAATGTCGCACACTCAAATTTCCTTCTAGTGTACTTCGTGAAAAAGCTTGTAATGAAGCTTAGCTTATTTAAATAAAATGAAATGCCAGAATGCTTTAGCATATTTATTTTCGAAACTTGCGGATGCACTTCATTTGCTAAGTAGAAATTTCAGCTTGAGCACTCTTGTTTTCACATCCCCCAGTCGTCACTGTGCTGCTTCTTTCTGTCCACAGGCCAACACAGGACCCCAGCTGCAATTTTTCGTATCTCGTCGCTAGCCGGCCAGCTCCATGCGCGACACCCGAATCTTCGACAACAGCTGTGCCCGGGCCATTTCCGAGGACCGGCGTGTTCCTGGCCATCTGCTCGGGGATGTGGGCTATGCCTGCATTTCGTTTCTCCTGACCAGGGATTCAAACCGAAAAATATGACGTTTCGGTTACGGTTACGGTCACCGTGTCCTGGTGCTACCGGTTTCGTTTCGGTTTTTTACGATTTTAATATTTACGGTTTCGATTACCGGTTTCAGATTCCTAAAAACCGTTTTTTTTTTTGCTCGGTTTCTTCAATAATTTGTATTACCTATTTAAATCCTAGACAGCCGTTTAATACTAAATGGTTTCAAGTAGTCCCAGATATGCAACAACGGGACATTGACAATAGGGAGTTTTCCTAGATCGTTTCTTCCGTCCCGCAACGCTATGCGCAACCCGCTACGATATCCGGAACTCTGCAGTCAAGGCCAGCGGCGCGTCCCTGATCTCCACTAGAGGGGGCTGAATGGCGCATTGAGCCAACAGGTATGAAGCCACCGGAAGTAAGCGGCTGGTCGCGGAAGTGAGCGCTTAGCAGGCTTTGTAACCCTTCCGAGTGTTGGTTCGAAAAGCGTCGAGGGCGCTAGATTTTCGCTTCTTTCCTCAAGAGAGCCTGCTTGTTGCGCAGTAAGAGCGCATGCAGACCCGATAAGTATCATGGGAAGCCATTCAACGTAAACATTTTGAGATTCTAGTTGATCAAGTGTGAATATGTCCCAAGTTCAAATGCCTCATTTTCGGGATTTAATCCATAACGGGAGTATTAAAACCCAATCAAAGACACAAAAAAGCATGGTCCAAAATATCGACTGATATTTTGGACCATGCTGCGCTGGGCACTAGGAAGCCCAGCGCACGCCCGACTTCCGGGACAAGCATCGAACTTCCGGTGGCTTCACTTGCGCAAGGCTCGAAGAGCAGCTAAGCGCCATGCAGCCCCCTATACATGGGTTGCACGTGACGTCATTCAAAGAGCGCTCCGATGACCACCAGAGACGAGGGCATGGAGGAGCTCTCCTCTTATCAGGACCCTCTTTTGTGCTTCCCGGATTTGCACACGCGTCGCTATTCTCGCCCCAGAAGATTATAGAAGATTAACCCGTCACTCAAACTTCTTACAAAAGCAGCTTCCCTCTCCACCTTTTACATGGTGGACAAAAGTACGCAATGTGACGTCAGTGCAACCCATGTATAGTAGAGATCAGTGGCGCGCATGCGCACTAGCGGCGTCTTCGTTGCGGAGAGCGTAGCGGAGTGGGGAAAACGGTCTACGAAAACTTCCTAATAACAAATACTCTTGGCGGACGCAAAAAGGCAAAGAGAGCATAGCGTAGGATGCCGAAGAATATAATGTAATGCAGTCGCACTTCCAACCGTTATTCTTTACTTTTTATTCTTTATTCAGAGATTACCCCGCAGTGCCCTTGGGCGTTACAGCAGGGGGGTTACAATGCTGAAAAACAAAACAAAAAAACATCTTCATTCTCACTGCACACTTGCAGCTCCGACAGCCCATTCCACTCTCGTATCGTTTTAACCAAAAAAAAAAAAAAAAGAGTTGGCGTACATGCTCGTCCTGGCGTGGTACACTCTAATTTTGAAAGCATGATCGTTTCGTTTAGAAATAAGTATAATATGGTTCTTTTAAATAACTTCCACTGTTCATTCCAGTTTTATTTTTAAATATCAAAACAGAAACTTAGAACGCAATTTTTCTACGGCGCGCTGAGAGAGGTTCCCAATTCAGTTCATTCTTCATTTGAGTACAGCTGCTTTCCGCCCGTACCGTCCCAGAACGAACCTAGCAGCTCTATTTTGTATAGAGCTGCTTCAAGTTTGTCAATTAATGTTTTTTATTCCGGGTCCCAGACGGCACAGACATATTGCACAATCGGCCTAACACATGTTAAATACGCAGTTTCCTTTAAGTTAGGGAGTGAACATATTAGGCTTCGTTGAATAAAGTTCAGTGCCCTGCCGGCCTTTAACAATCACGTCATCGACATATGAATTCCATGAATTCCTTGTTTACTACATTGTTATTTATATATTACTGGGCTTCAACTTTCTTTTTTTTTTTTAGTAAAACATAAATGCACACACTTTTTGGGATTTAAAGTCATTTTCCATGTAGAGCACCACGTAGTAATGCATTCTATATCTATTTGTAACTGGGTGGCATCATCTTTGTTACCTAATTTTTCGGTACACCACGCAGTCATCGGCCAACAACCGAACACAAGGTGAAATACCCAAGGAAATATCATTGATATATATTAAAAACAAAAGCGGCCTGTAGACAGAGCCCTGTGGGACTCCCGATGTAACCTTAACGTATGGCGAACTTTTACCATTCACTAATAGACACCGACAACGCTCTAGCAAATAATTTTCTATCCATGTTAGTACCGTCAAGTCTATATTTAACATCTTAAGTTTATTGAGCAGAAATGAATGCGAAACGGTGTCGAAAGCCTTGCGAAAATCTAGGAATCACAATCTGTTCGGCCTCCCTCACCAACATCTGATGACAAGTCGTGAGAAAATTCGACAAGTTGCGTTGTGCAAGATAAGCTTTTACAGAAACCATGCTGTTCTTTAGATAATAGATTGTTTTTTTGTCATATGACCTATTATTTCAGCGTATAAAATATGTTCTATGACCTTGCATGAGATGGAGGTTAATGAAATAGGCCTGTGGTCTTCGATATCCTTTCTAGAACCACCTTTGTGAATAGGAACTATGTGAGCGGTCTTCCAGTCGTTTGGCAAAAGACCCACAGATAGTGACTTGGTGTTTTAAAGCACTTAGTGAGTCAACGTTTCGGCCTGAGTAAGGCTTTCTTCAAGACTGAAGAAGGCCTGACTCAGGCCGAAACGTCGACTCCTAAATGCTTTAAAACACCAACAACGCTTGAAACTACTACCGCATTACTTCATATATGGGTTATTTCATCGCAAATCGAGCAAGGAAAAATGATGGGTCCCCAAGAAATTATGGAAAAAATATATTTTGAGTACAACAAAACCGAAAATTAGAACAACGGAAAGTTTTTGTTCTTGAGTTTTGGGCTTCGGAAGAGCACAAAGTAGGTCTTCTGATTTTTGCAGTTTTCACTAGTGACACAATTTGGAGTCTCGCAACGTATAGATTATCTTTTTCACAACAATGATAACTTTTTACTGCTCTAATACTTTCTATTGAAGGGTTAAAATACACTAGAAGTGCGTTTTATTTTATTTTAAGAAATAAAAAATTCTTGAATCTTGTACCCTTGACGATAATGGGCCACGTTTGAATCCAGCTAGCTTTGGATGCACAACCATTTAAGGCATAAGAAACATATGAAATGAAAGTTTGTATCTAAGCCTATTTAGAAATTATAATATTGTTAATTTAAGTATAGTTTATATAAAATAAACAACACTGTAAATATTTGAAGAAAAGCTAAAAGTGCTAAATTCAACATCATTTTGAGAAAATACGTATATGTTTCTCTATTTTGTTATACGAAAAGCTTTATATGTGCTCTTATGAGTGCAATCATATTTCTTTGGCGTATATGGTTTCGTCATATTACGCAGTGCGTTTGAAAAGAAGACATATTTGTACCTCCATTGTACGATGCATATCTGTCATTTCGGTTTTCGCTTAAATATTAGTTATTTTTGTAACATGATCATCGTTTTTATTGGTTCTCGAGTCCACAAACAGTTCGGCAAAATTTATACATCAATGGTATTTATGGTATAATATGGTAAGGGGTTCTACCGCACGTTCAGTTTGCTTACTTAGTAAACTAAAGAAATCGTAACTGCCTTAAAACATGTTCAAGCGTTGTCATATGAGAATAACAAAAATATAAGACGTTTTAAAAGTTTTGCGTGAGTTAATAAAGCACTTGTGGGGGAAAGCATTTTAAAGCGACGTCCCGCCGAGCACGTCAATAAGCGTAAATGATTTTTGTTTCTTCAAACAACTTCCTTTACACGATAGCTAAGCTAGGCTTGTTGAAACATCTCACCCTCAGTCTTACTATTGGCGCTTCTATGTTTGCGAAACCAAACGTACTTTCCAAACCTTCAAGGTTCTCGTAAGCTGCACTGGTTATTTTTCTTCGACGGAAAGCGGGAACGAAAGGGAAATCCACGGGCCGAGCGGGACATAGACATGACACCACCCTTTTTAACTTGTCGCATCCCCTTTTTAGATAGCTGTCGTGATTGTTTATTTAGTACAGAGAGGGTTACTATGGACATTGGAAATGACTACCATACGACGATCCGTGCACGTGATAGAAAGGAAGAAGCTATAGACAAGCTGTGATTACCAGGAGGCGCTACCAGAGCTAAAGCTCATGTGCCGCCGCCTTCGAGAGCGGCAGCCTTTCCCTTTCGTTTTGCTTCGCTGGCTGGTTCTATGCTGTTCACATTTCTGGTATCTCATCTGAATTTGTTAGACACAGTTAACGAAAACCGAGTGAGGGAGCAACTACTCTTTGCCTGGCAGCAATATTAAACATGGGCGACCAAGAATTCACTCTCGAAGACATTAAGAGATGTTGCCTGCTTGCTAACCCATCTAAGGAGTGCGTGCTGACCTGTAAAGGTGTACAAAAAGAGATGCTTTACCTGGAATCGTTGCCAACGAAGGAAGGCGAATAAATCAAAGTAGCTTTGTGGGAATCTAGCGAACTGCTAAACAAACAAATGGGAAGTAGAGCATTTTGCAGCGAGTTCTGAAAGTGCGTAACAAAGTACCTCCCCCTTTAATTCATTCGACGTGCTCCGCGGCTTGCTATAAGCTCAAAAAAGTCGCATCTCAAGGATCGTACCATCGTATTGCATTCAGATTTAGCGGAAAACTGCAGCGTCGTTCTTCCGCTAGCGGAAGAACGACGCCGGAATTGGAAGAACCAAATCGTGTATATTTTCACCTGCGTCGCTAGAGCGCATTCGGCATATTTACAATTCCTCAGAAATTAGTAATCACCAATTCTGTGTATCAATAAAGCCGCAAGTATAAAATCGGAACATTGGACACCGGTAAGAAAGACAACAATTTATTGACAGCTGACAGTGCGCCGTCGGTAGCTCTGTAAAAATAAAGAGGTTTGTTCTTTGCAAGCTAATAGAGAGTTTTAGTAGACCGTTTTCGCTTTCTTGCTCCGCTCTATGGAAAGCGGAGTCGCCATTGCGCATGCGCGACCCGCTCTGGGATTTGAGCGTGAAGCGTCAGCTCCGCTAGCTCAGCTTTCCTTGCCATTTTAGGAAGCACGTTCCACTCTCAGTAAAGCTTCAGTAGATGGTGTTTTTTTTCTGGAAAGGAATTCGAAATGGGTGCTCGCCACTTGAAAGCATGCTTGGAGCGCGTTTGAACCGTTATCAACCTCGCTGTTACTAAGATTGCTGCGCCAGACTTTGTTTGAAACGGCGTCCCTTAAGAAAAACGTTTCACGGTGGTCGAGCACCTCTGGCTGCTTCGGGAAATCGCTGTCTGCAATTCTTTTACGGCCCCTGAACGGTGGGGCAGGTGCTGCCTTGCCTAAGCCAGCGGGCTCGATTTTTCTATGCGAGATGACGACGACGACGTTGAGAGGATGACACACCGGGCGACGGCGGTGCCTTAGTCTGAGCCCCTGGGCCTCGGCTCCTCGGAGGCGGCAGCTTCTACTTTGGCTGGGCTACCTCCTTGAAGCCTGATGCTTTGACCCCAGTGGACCCCAGTGAGCAACGGCGCTATCATGTTCCTGGGGCTCCTGCATGCACCGATCGAACGGCGCGCCAGATCCCCATGACTTGCTGCTCACCCGCCCAACCCGCCTCCACGAAATCTGGACTTCTGCGAATCGGACTGCCATCCTCCCCAATTGCAACAACCCATGTCGTCGTTATCTTGCATGTACATACTCATCACATTATCATGTTTCCTAGACGCGGCACCGCGGGCCTCCATGGTACGGGCTGCTTCCTTTCCGCGGTGCCGCGTCTCTCCAGAGCCAAAAATAAAGACTAAAGACTAAAGCAGTCGGCAAACGGACAGATATTTTGTTAGGTTGCTTTAGGCAGCAAGACAGTGCAAATTAGCTAAAGTGAGTGTTCAATTTATATCTCTACCTTTTTTGTTTCTCAATCAAATGTGTTTTTTCGACTTTGTATGCTTCGGTTTGTGATAGGGTTAACTTGGTGTCTCTTTACACTGCGCGACATTGTTACCGGGAACAATCAATATCCTGTTTTTATTTTTCACCTCAAATACGAGGGGCTGACATCAACCTATTGGTGTGGAATAAAGCGCTCGTTTGGGGCACTAATCTGAGCGACAAACTTTCAGCACTCTCAACAGCTGTCAAAGAAATAAACTGCAAATAAAAGCGATTTTATCGTGTTCGTTTTAACAGTGCAGCTCAGTGTATGTATCTGCCTTGGGGGATGAGATGAAACCATTTTGCTTGGCTACACTTCTTTTCATTTCTTTTTTGTGTTTTTGAAATTGCGTTTTTCGGCTTAAAGACCGACCAACGGAACCGTTTTCCGCAAGGTAGGAAAATGCCCCTCGGGCCCTTCTCTTTTCACCCTCTCTTAAAAGTCACGTGATGGCAGCGATTTCTTTCCTGTCGGCTTTTCCTGTAGGGATAATCCTCAAAAATCCCAAAATGAGCGGCTAGCTGCGAGCGCGACAACGACCTTAAGACTTCCAGGTGCCTTCCCCTCGGTGACGCGGGCTCGCTCAATCCGCGAAACTGAGGGAGTCAGCGCGACCGAACGCTTTTCTCCATGAGCTCGGTCGGAGGAAATCGAGAGGCCGAGATATGCTGGTGTCGTTCCAGCAACCGCCCTCTGGCATTGCGCGGCTGCTAGCTGGAACCATTCCCGTGTCTTCACAAGGATTGGCTTGCGCAATAAAGGGTTCAGATCATCGATAATCAATTTCTTTCCGAAACATATAAATCAGGTTGCTTTCCCTAACCCCTTCATTACTGTTCGAAACATATATCTCCTCTCGTATGTTGTTCATCCTATTTTGCAGCATTTTGCGTATTTATTTTCCTTACTTCTGCTTGATGACTGTTTTATAAGTTGATAAAGGCCTTTAAATATTGACGCCGGCTTGCGCGATCAACGCTGTACTGGATTTATCCAATATTGGACAAGATTGGCGTTAGGGTGGTAGAGGAAGCAAACCACAATTCTGGCTTCTAATGAAGACGGCGCAGTCGTAAGATAGGTCTTTACTTCTCCCGCCTCCACAACGCCCCATCGTTTGCACTATCACAACTTCTCAGTAACCTAGCTGTATACCACATTTTACTCATAGTTACCATAAATGTTGTCCCACAGGCTTTCCCGTTATGAGCAAGACGACTTTTAATGACCGGCGACTCTCCTGAGTGAGAGTAAATATTATCACCTTCCCACAACAACCACTCTTTTCTCTACCCCCCCCCCCCCCCTTTCCCGAGTTGGGGAGATATCAGGCCACTCCAGGAAGCAGCCTGCACGCAGGGCTTTTTGGCTACTCATTCTCACACATTTCCGCCAAAAGCCTCTCTTCTTGGAGAAAGGACTCTAGGGTCCTTTCTTTTTGAAAGGAACCGACAATAAAAACGAACCAGTAGAAGCTTAACTATGCAAGACGCTTGAAGAGAGCCTTTCATCATGAAAATGAACTGCTCTAACGTGGTAAGTCGGGTCAGTCGGTTCATAATTTTTCATCCCCTTTTGAAAGGCTCCATGCAGAAAAACAAGAAACCAGGACAAGCTGAGTGACACAAGGCGCCTCGTATCGTTCAGGTTGTCCCGGTTTTTTAAGTCCTTTCCGCGCTCCTCAAAACGCAGTGTTCGGTTTCTAAACGCTGTTTTTATTTTGGTGAACAGAAATAAGACAAAAATACGTAATACTATTTCACACCAGTGCAATGCAATATAGACTTCAATTTCAAGCAAGCTGCTTTCCGCCATGCTTCCATGTCATCCTCCAAGCCGCGAATGTTTGTGAACAGTGATTAAACTGTTTAAATGTCAATTGACATGCACTATAAATCTGGCACTCTCTCTTAAAAGCAGCATGTTAGTGCACATAAATTCCCTTAGCGTCTCGCCTTCTAATCGCGTGGAAGGAAAAAGAAAATATCCCGGGTATGATTTGTGCAGAAGGTTAGATTCAATGGTCGCCTATTATTTCTACAAACTCCCTAACTTATTCACTATTATATACCCTGGAGTCCTTTCTCCAAGAAGCGAGGTTTTTGATGGAAATTCGTTGCTCGGCCGCTATTCTTTGTAGTGGCGCGGGGGAAAAAAAAAAAGATAGAGGGAGGAGGGGAAGGGGGCAACAATTTTCGCAGAGTAATTTTTTTTTTTTTTTGCAATTGCGACAATTTCTTGTGTTTAGGTATGTTTTGATATAGGGTGCTACAATATGGTGTAAACAATTGTATGCACTTCCCGTAAATATTTCATCGTCAACGACAGTTGTAAAGTATTACGAACTGCCTCGGGTGTTTTGACCTTACGCACCAGAGCGTCACAGGAGCGAGTATTTCCGCAAAATAAATACGAGGACCTATTTCTCCCTTTGAATGAATCACTTCTGTGGCATCACGACGAACATACTTTCACCACGAAATCATAACAAATAATGATTGATGATGAAATTGATTGGGTCCCAACAGAAGAGTCACCTTATTTAGGTTGCAAATGAACTGGGCGTCGTTCATGCGCTCTGTTTACTTCCACGTTCGAATGTGTTCAGAATGAGTAGCCATAAAGCCGTGTGTGCAAGGTGCTTCCTGAAGTGGCCTGATGTCTCCCTAACTTGGGAAAGTGTGGGGGGGGGGGGGGGAGGGGAGAGAAAGGAGTGGTTGTTGTGGGAAGGTGATAATATTTATTCTCACCCAGGGGATTCGCCGGTCATTAAAAAGTCGTCTCGCTAATAACGGGAAAGCCTGTGGGGCCACATTTATAGTAACTATGAGTAAAATGTGGTATACAGCTAGGTTACTGAGAAGTTGTGATAGTGCAAACGATGGGGCGTTGTGGAGGCGGGAGAAGCAAAAACCTATCTTACCACTGCGCCGTCTTCATTAGAATCCAGAATTTCCGTTTGCTTCCTCCACCCTCCTAACGCCAATCTCGTCAAATATTGGATAAATCCAGTACAGCGTTGATCGCGCAAGCCCGCGCCAATATTTAAAGGCCTTTATCAACTTATAAAACAGTCATCAAGCAGAGGTAAGAAAGAATAAATACGCAAAATGCTGCAAAATAGGATGAACAACATACGAGAGGAGATATATGTTTCGAACAGTAATGAAGAGATTAGGGAAAGCAACCTGATTTATATGTTTCGGAAAGAAATTGATTATCGATGATCTGAACCCTTTATTGCGCAAGCCAATCCTTGTGAAGACACCGGGATGGTTCCAGCAGCTGCGCAATGCCAGAGGGCGGCTGCTGGAACGACACAAGCATATCTCGGCCTCTCGATTTCCTCCGACCGAGCGGCGTCAGGCCTGCAATGCAGCTCATAAAAAAAAAAAGAGCCTTCGGCCGCGCTGATTTTCTTAGTTTCGCGGATTGAGCGAGCCCGCGTAAACGAGGAGAAGGCACCTGGAAGTCTCAAGGTCGGTGTCGCGCTCGCAGCTAGCCGCTCATTTTTCGCTTTTGAGGATTATCCCTACAGGAAAAGCCGACACGAAAGAAGCCCCTGGCATCACGTGACTTTTGGGAGAGGGTGAGAAGAGGAGTGCCCGAGGGGCGTTTTCCTACCTTGCGGAAAATGGTTCCGTAGGTCGGTCTTTAAGCTCCTGCCTAGTTTCAGCCTCACCTGTGCTACGGTGTTTTCTTGCAATAGAAGGCCACGCAACACAGGCTACTTTTTACAATGCTGAAGTCAACAGATACACTGTTATTTGATTATATGCAATATTCACACGCACATCTGAGAAGTAAAATGGGAGTCGTTTGTAAATCCTTTTTTTATTAAAATATCTCTAGACGTCTTTCAGCCTAGTTGGACGAGTATTTCGCTCAGTACAACAGCTTGGATATGATTCACTGTGATAAGTTTACGCATTCTAATATTAAAAAAAAAAGAAACATGCTCATGGTCTTCGTAGGGTTCGTCCAGCTGACAAATTCTACCGTCTGCGCACATCACTGTTTGGTGCTTCACGACGAGCACCCTCTTGTGACCAGAAAAGTATGGCTTCTGATTCTTTGATGGATGACATGGACGTGCTGTGCGGTCAGCAAAACCCCAACAGTTGTCTTTGACGGCCTAATAAAAAGAAGAAAAAGGCACTCTTACAACACGGCAGTATTTAAACACTACCAAAACATGTGATATGGGACTTGTTACTCATATAAGATAAAGAGTATTTCCATGGTAGGGTTGCAAAAAATGTGTATCGTATATTTAAAAAAAAATTGTTGCTTCTTAATTTCGCTAAGCTCTGAGGCCGTCAAACTGTGCATTCAAAATGAAACTTCTGAAAAGTGTTCTAGTCTACCGCTATTGCTTAGAAGTCGAGTGTTTTGTTTGATAAATTTTGAATTGTTTATGCCTGTCTGGTTTTCACCAGACAAAAACTTGACATGAAATATTCTTTCGACCGTTTTTGGTAACTCTTTTCAAAACACCGCTGGGTAACATATTCGGCCGCCATATTTTGGGCATCGGTTTTAGCGCGAGACTTGTGACTAGAACCGAGTTCATATTCAGCATTGACGCAGCATTCGTGTCTAATGCATTTAGACTCGCATCTGCGACAAACAATGACGCAGATCTCTTGCTCCCTAGACGCTTGGCCAAAATAAGGCGGCCTCGAAGAATAGGGGCAGCATGGCATGCACTTTTAAAACGTCTGCATTCAAGTCTCTATTCTTTTCTAAATCTACCAAGGAAATCCAAGGCGAACTGTTCCGGAGGAAAGTTAAACAATTCAGAAATTGCGAGTGAATATGAATAAGTAAAGTTGAGAGGAATGGTTTTTTTGGTGCGGCTAGCGAGCGCTCTGCTCGTGGTCAACTTTCAGTGTCATTTTCGACAGGAGGACGCGTGCACAGGTATAATCGGCGTTCAAGCACGCGCTCCCGTACATCTGATTGCGTAGCCATAGAAGGCCCACAAAAACGCGACGGCTTTACCGACACCGTGTTGGTTGCAAAGTGATACTCGTTCACTTCGTTTGATTATGCTCTTTTGTGTTACATAAAACTCAAATGGAATGGTTTACTTTTCACGCGTGGGACGTACGCTTTAGTTCTTCATTCGGCCTCTTTCAAGCTGAGGTCAAGGTGAAAAACATCGACGCGTATTGAGCAAGTGCAGCCATCTTGAGATCTAAGCGATCACGCTAAGAACGCTGAGGGAAGTCCGCTCTGCAACTTGTAAAGCGGAGCGCACGCTCACTCCGCTAACTATACGCTCCAACTCAGAGCGGGCTACGCATGCGCGGTGGGGGCGATGCTTCTTCCAGAGCGTAAAGTAGAGCATAGAGGGCTCATAAAAGTGGCCTACTAAAACTAACAGATTAAAAACGCGCTCGTCGAGACCTGGGGGGCTATGTTGCGCTTTTTGGACTCCCAGGAGACTAGGGAGAAAGAAGTGACGTCAACAACGCAGCAAATGCAGATTGGATGTTGATTTTGTTTTCTTCTGTCAACATCCAATCTGCGTTTGCTCTAGTCGTTGACGTCACTTCCTTCTTCCAAGTCTCCTGGGAGTCCAAAAAGCGCAACATAGCCCCCCTGTCCTGACACTGCCCATGTACACCTTGTTTTTTTTTTGTGCCGAAACAAAAGTAAAGACGTAAATTATTGGCGTATCAAAACGAGTAACTTTTTACTAGACAGAGCAGCTGTGCTAAAAACAATGGAAACACGAAATTTACACAAACCATGCAGCGTCTCACCTGTGAGCACAGCTCCAGTCTCGCCAGGGTCAACCCCCTATGTTTGTTCGTTTGTTCATGTCAGCGAGCAGGTGGCCGAAAGTCTCGTTGATGTGAACCACGATGAGGTTCTCAATACTGAAGAACACTGACAAGTTCCGTCCAAGCGCTCATCCAAGTTCGAACAGACGGTTGCGATAGGCCAGTCGACGAAGATCCATGCAAAGCGTCTGGCCAGATTGGCAACACCCTGCGCCGATCTGTCGGGTGCTGGGATTTGGAGGCCTACTTGCAGAGCAGCCAGGTCCTTCTTTAAGCGGGATTGCCTCCTAAATTGTTTCTCTTCTACGTTGGCAATATCCAGCAAACCGCGTTCGGAAAGGAAGCTTCGGCGCTTCATGGCATGAGGGATTCAAATCATTGATTCGCTGTCTCGCCAGCTTCATCGCGTTAGTAGAAGTCTCCTTCATTGAGAACTGCGGGGATTCATCGTGCAGGTGTCTTGCTAGCCTTGAGCAACACTGTATACTCGTACTTCGCAAAAGGGTGTACTCGGAATGCGCAAACTTCGTCCTTTTCTTTCATTTTTCTACTTCGAATACGTTAATCTGTTTCAGTTTTAATTCGAGTGGAGCAGAAGCTACAAGAGCGAGTGCCGCCCTTTCAGCGTCATTGACCAGCACGCGCGCTCGTGCAGTGCAAGTGCTGTTTAGAGCAACATGCTCATTGTTATACCTTCGGCTTCACTCGCTCACAGGGAGAACGATTATATTTATATTTTATAGAGTAATATGCTTCGGGTGTGTGCCTACTCGTTTGTGTTAATTATTTTCGCCTTCGTTTTTACCACCTTTACAAACACGCTCCCTTTCACGTTCTTGGTGTTAACGTTTAGTTTTTCTGTCTTATTAGTACTATAAACGTCCACGTGTGGGGCTACGCAAGCGAATTTTTCGAACGCTCTCAAAACGCTCTTACGCTGAAGCAAAACGGTCTACTAATACCGCTGTTATACCCCTGTTACACGGGCACACTTAACCGCGGTTAACTCAGCTTAACTGCTGTTTCGCGGCACCACAGATACAGCAGTATACTCTCGGACAGCTATTCCATAACAAGTGAAGAGCGCGCGTGCACTGCTTCGATAGATGCTCAAGCGCACGTTCGCTCATAGCTTTGACTGCATAGCCGCATAATGTTGTCGGCAAGTAATGTGCGCTGACTGTGGCTCAGCGTAACCGCAGTTAAGTGTGCCCGTGTAACAGGGGTATTACACGGGCACACTTAACGGCGGTTAAAGGGACAATGAAGGCGATTTTAAATAATTTTTTTAAATGGTGGTTTTAGGCTTCTTGGGAACCTGGCATACTGCCCAATTTTTTATAGACATTTGTGACGCGTATTTCTGTACCTACGAAAGAACTGAAGAAACCGAAACTGAACTATCTGCGTTTCTCGTTTTTGGGCCTCCGAAAACGGAGGTGACGTAGGGAGTGACGTCACATGTGAATTGTCGGTACCGGTAGCATTTAGGGCGTCGAGACTCTGGTTACCGCGGTGGGTTATAGCAGCGCGGTGGCGCGGTCGTTTCGTCCGACCAACATGGACGGCAATGCCGCTCTCGCGAGACACGGAACTCTGGATTGATTGATTTTAAAACGTTTATTCATCGAAAAGAGCTTGGTGCTATAAGAGGTCGCGTTAAGTGGTCGGGAGTACAAAGCCCTCGACGACTTTGTCAGCCCACTACGCCGCCAGAACTTGGGTTCTGTGGTCAGAGCTGGCCAGCACGGTCTCCCACCGCTCGAGAGAAGGATTTGTAAGTAGGTCACCCGGGGGTGGCTCTATTTTGCAATCCCACAGGATATGGTCGTAGTTGGCTCGTTGGCCGCAGTGTTTACAGTTTGGGTTGTATTGGTCAGGATAATGTGCGCGAGGAGTGAAGGGGTGCGTAGCGATCGCGTCTGGAGACGACGCCACGTAACCTCCTGTTCTTTAGTCAGACTTTTGTGCGGAGGGGGAAAGTTCTTCTCTCTAGTTTAAAATGATTGGTTAGATCATGATATGTGATCATAGAGTCCTTCGTGGGATTCAGGAAGCCAGACTCATCCACTGCCCGGTCGACGAAACCTCGGGCTTTGTCGTGGGTTGTCTCGTTTCCCGGATTCCCCGAATGGGCTGGGACCCATATCAGTTGGGAGTAATTAGGTGAGAATTTGGTGGCATTTAGGAGTTTGAGGGAGGTGCTCATAATTCGCCCTTTTGCGAAATTATTGATAGCCATTTTAGAGTCACTAAAAATAGTACTGCCTTGGGAGTGAGCTAGGGCGAGGGCTATAGCTGCCTCTTCTGCCGTTTCGGAAGATTTGGTTTTGATGGTTGCTGAGACGATGTGGTCACCATTCTCGTTCATAGCCACAATTGCAAAGGCATTTGTATGTTTGTATTCTCCTGCATCCACATAAATTATTCCGTTGCGCTGTCCGTATTTAGCATGTAAGGCTTTGGCTCGTGCCTGTCTTCTGCCCTCATGGTATATCGGGTGCATGTTTTTCGGAAGTGGTTTGACTAGTAAGGCTGCCCTATAGTCGCGAGGCAAGTCTACTTTAGTGTCATTATTACTAGGTTGATAGTTAATGCCAAGCCTGGTTAGAATACTCCTGCCAGTTTTGGAAATGGCTAATATTCCTCTTTACGAGGACGCCCCAAAATTGCCGCCGACCCAGAGTAATAGACCCTTCCCCGAAAGTCAGTCTATCCACCCTGTGCAGAGCCAAACCCGACGCTTTAATGGCGGCACTACACAGTTTCTCCACACCAGAAAATGCGAACGTCTTCGAAAACATAGAGCTGAAAGGGGAAAAGGTGTTGGTCCCCTTACGTCACCTTCGACTCACGAAATCGAGGGTGCTTGATTTAGCAGAGCATGATCTCCTATCACCGCCATAGAGCGGCAAAATTGGAGCTCATGGGACTGCCGTAAGGTGACTCTGACTTTTGAAAAGGGTCTATTCATCGCCGCTCAGCTCGCGTGCTCCGCGCCGTGTTCTTTATTTTATATATTTTGTTTGCCCATAGTTGCTCGTTGCGCGTTTCGCGTGCAGTGTAGCAAAGAGAAAAATAATTGTGGTGTTTTATTTACGGTTTAGTTATCATTTTCGGTTCGATTTATAGTTTTCATGGTTATTCAAGTGGAATTAGAACAGCGTTCATAAAAACCACGAACCAAAGCGTAACCGAGGGCACGTTTCTCGTTTCGACCAATCGCTGACGCGTCTTTTGTGACGTCACGCTTCCAGGCCCCGCAGGGTCACGTGACCTCCGCTTCTGCTGGTTTCTCCCGCAACGCTCGGGGCGTCGCCTCGATCGATCCCGGTACGATTATTACCACGACTGTTTAATTGATTCGCGCGGCACACAAGCGCCGGTTTCGGCTGAAATTTGGGCAACGTGGCCTGAGACGTGCCGGGAACCCAGTTCAATCGCTAAAAAAATATCCGACATTGCCTTCATTGTCCCTTTAACTCAACTTAACTGCTGTTACGCGGCACCACTGATACCGCACTATACTCTCGGAGAGCTATTTTAGAAGAAGTGAAGAGCGCGCGTGCACTGCTTTGATGGGTGCTCAAGATGCTCAAGCGCACGTTCGCCCATAGCTTTGACTGCATCGCCGCAGAATGGTGTCCGCAAGTATTGTGCGCTAACTGTGGCTTAGCGTAACTGCAGTTAACTGTGCCCGTGTAACAGGGGCATAAAACGCGTTTTTGGACCTCCGCTTTCCATTCCGCTGAAGCAGGCCGCGCATGCGCAGTTTGGCACCCTCAGAGCGGAGCGGAAAATGGAAACGGTCTACTAAAACTCTCTAATATGAAGAGCGGTGTGTGAACCGCTTCAGCTCCAAAGGTTTTGTAGTGCCTGATAAGTATATGTTTGTTGATGTAATCAGTGGCGGCTACGCTGTTTTCTTTCTGTTAATTTTGCTAACAAAGTTGCGAGAGCAGCTTCGCCTGTCATGTTTGTTGTCTTCACTCCGTCGTCGTCGTTTGAGCGGTTTTCATGATATATAACGTTTATCAACTCGCCCAATTCGCTACCTTGCAGAAGACTAGTTCTTATATAGGTCACGAGTAACTACGGGGGTGTACAGCTCTCAAGGTCATGGGCGGCTCGTCGTAGAAGGGCACTATTACACAAAGGCAACGTGTGGAAACACCAGCACGAACGGCTACAAGACGTGCATGTCCGTGGAAGAAAGAAACCGTGATATCCTACTTACTGTTTTATCCTGTTTTCAAATGTAACAGAAGCTTCAAAGAGAATTTCAGGCACCGTGTTGTTGCGCATGCACTTTTGGATTTTCGGAATTTACAGTTTTGATTTTTGGTTTCAGGCAGACATTATTAAGTTTTCGAACTTTTTCCTGTTTTTCAAGTTCATAAAGTTTTCAGTTAGACTTTCGTTGCCTAGAGAGAGTAAACCCCAGAAAACACTGGCCCGCAATTATAAATTTGGGAACAATATACCCAATAATTGCTTAACAAATAATACAAAAAGGACATTTTCTTTTTTTCAAAGTTGACGAATTTCAATGATAATAAATTGGACATTTATTACGCATGATCCAACAGTCTTCATATAAAAAGAAAAAACAAAACAAGAACAAAAAAACGGTGAGCTTTTCTCCGCATCCGCTGGTTTTGCTGTGAGCTTTTCTCCGGTGAGCTTATCTCCGGTGAGCTTTTCCCCGGTGAGCTTTTCTCCGGTGAGCTTTTCTCCGGGATTCGTCAAATGGCCACGACATTTCAAGACCCCTTCTAGAGGTCATTCTTAAGAAAAAGTAATATATTTTTTTTTTAAAGTTAAAGCAAGGGTGCAGGCGAGCTGGTTGAACATATACATTTTAACCCTGGACAGTGGGGGCAAGGATGACAAACAGGACATAGATCTCCAAACACAGCTAACATTCCTTTCACGCTTCACGACCTTTGGTAGGTAGTACGTACAGAAGGAAAGAAACCGAAAGACCAAAGGTAACCTGAAGACCCGGAAACACAAATCGAAACGACCTTGAACTCGGGTCAGGGGGCGAGACTCGAACAATCGGAACGGATTCATACTTCGAGCCTGGCGAAGGGCCAACCACAGCAAAACAAGAACAGAAAAAGAAGCTTTCTAGGGGGAAATCCACACAATGGGCAAAGATAGGTGACCTAGAAAAACATAGGTGACCAAACATAGATGAAAAAAAAAAAAAAAACTGCTTTAGGAACGTTCTAATATGTTTTCCCAGTGAAACAGACATATTGCTAAAACAATCTTTTTGCTTATTTATCATGAATGATTCTTTCACTAGACGTTTGTACAAATCTTTTTAGATGCGGAGCATCTCTTGCTCGGGTCTATGTCCCGCGGCGTCGTAGTCCGCACTCACACTACGCATGCGCAACTCTCCTCCTTCCCTCTCTCCAACAGCTGCGCGTTACTCTCTCCGCTCTCTCTCTCTACCAGCTGCGTGCACTTCGCGTGCGTTCGCTTCTACTCACACCGCGCGCGCATGCGCAACTCTCCTCCTCTAGTCTCCTCTCCTTCAAGTGTGAATATAAGCAGCGGTTAGCGCGCTGCGCGCGTTCAGTTCAGCGCTGTTGACTCCACTTCACTCCGTTCTTCCGATGAAGTGTGATGGAAGCAACAGTCCCGTCAGTTAGTGGGTTGGCGCATGAACGTTGACATTGCGGGCTACGCTACGGTCGCGCGTACGCAGGGGTTTGGACGACCTGCGGGTGGTGTGGAAATCTACGTCAAGCGTTCCGACAAACGTTCCGTCAACGCGCTGGACCTACAACTGCGCCCCACTGCTGACCAACGTAGCAACGGCGAGCATTGTGCCGCTAGCGTCTACGGCGTTAACGTCATGACCATGTACCTCGCACCCAACCTCTCACGCACAGCCGTGGAGCAGTACATCGACGAGGCCATGGGTGACTACCAAAAGCAATACGCAGACACACATCCTTTCATGCTCATTGGCGACTTTAATGTCAACGTCATGAAGAGCCATTGGATAGTTGAGTACATGTCATCACACCACTCGCTGCAACACGTATCATACGACGACCGCAAACAACAGCCAAATACCATTCACGGCACATGCATTGATCACGTCTTCACCAATTTCAAGATCCACCCACTGCACCAAGATCCCCTCACGGTTCACTTCAGCGACCACAAAGCCATCCTCATCAAAGCAAAGTGCACACCTCAAGTACTAGACGCTGCTCAATAAAGACCTTCGTTAACCGTTTCACCTTCGTCTACGCAATTAAAAAAATTACACCATCTTCCCGAGGGGAACCATGGGGTGATGCGGAGCATCGCGGAGTTTCCAACAACGTTCACGCGATGTGTGGTAACCAACGCAAGTTAACAACGTAATAACACGCAAGTTAACAACGTTACTAACAACGTTACTAACACCGTTAATAACACCGTTAATAACGATCCGCGATGCTCCGCATCACCCCATGGTTCCCCTCGGGAAGATGGTGTAATTTTCTTTGTTAAGGACCCTAGTGTTCTGCCACACAACTAGGCACTTATTACAAGAAAGGTGTTTTGCCAGTTCTGAAGACTCAGCTTTGTTTTTGACTGCACGCTTATGTTCAGTTAACCTGTCATTAATACACCTGGCCGTTTGTCCTACATACAAGCCCCGCATTTGACTGGAACTTGATAGACAACGCCCAGAGCGCAACCCACGGAACAGTCCCTATGATTTTTGTTACAAGCAATCTCTTGCAACGAAAAATGAGTTAATCTATCTAGCCGAAAATCAGGTTTAAACACAACTCTCACACCGAACTTCGCAGCCAACGCCTTCAAATTATGGGAGACATTACGAAAATAGGGTAAACATACAAAGTTGCCTTTTTCCACTGGGGTTTCTCTACTGCCATTAGAACTGGTTAACCAACGATGAATGACGGAGGAAACAAAATCACTGCTATATTTTGCGGAGGACAACCTAGAAATCTGCTTTTCTAGACCCACTCCCAAGGTCGCCGCCGCGAGAGGCGCGCGTATCGGCACTGAGTTAGATCTACAGGGAGCCCATACTTCGTCTCACCTTAGGATGTACTATTGTTAGCCGCGCATGCTAAAAGCGCGAGCTAGTTGCTTTGTATGAAACCTCGGCGGCTGCACGAGCGCTCGTGAAGCGAGTGCTCCAGTCAAGGCAGTCAAAGCTAGTCGCTTGTGCTTGCACAAGCTTCGCAGTTAGTCCATGCTAAGGTGAGATGAAGTGTAGCCCACTTGGCCACCGATCCCCCTCAACCTACCGAGGGGCGAGGAGAGTTTAGAGTGATAGCTTTATGGGCGACAGTTTGCAGAGATATCGTCCTCGTCGCTTGTCGCGGCGCGCGCGAGGAAAATGAAAAATCCCTTCTCTTCCGTCTTGCCGCGAGGAGAGGGAAGGGGGACTTCCCGTACGCCGTGCAGCGCGTAGAAAGCGAAGAGGGCAGCCCTGGCGTCCCGCCTAGAATTCCGCAACGAAGGGAGATTCGTCGTGTCGTCTGCTTGTAAGACTTGTTTTCCAACAATACTCGCGTTATTCGAAATCCCACGTTGGCAGCATCCGGTTACTACGCGTATTGTTGGATGGTTTTTGGAAGCTTCCACCGCGCTGAATAATTACCCACTTCATGGATCACTGGTGGCAGTCGCCAGTGGCATCCACGACGCCAACCACGACAGCTATGAGAATTAGCCCCGTCGCTCCTCCGCCCTCACGTATACATCGCGACACTGTTAGCGCGAACACGACATCGACGCATTTTCGCATTTTACTTCTAAATAGTATTAGCGAGCACGAAATGTTATCGCTTAAATTATAGAACTAAATCAGGTCTTTCCGTAGTAATAATAACTTGGACGACATCCTTTGGTTTCAAAGAGAAAAACTGGAGAAACCGGCGATCGCTTGTTCGCGCTTGCAGTGTCGCGCTGTATATACGTGACGGCACCATTCAACCCGCCTTGCGCTACCGTGCTACATGTATCGCTTTCGTTTCTTCGCACATTGTGGGCGAAAAATACGATTTTTTTATCTTTTACCACGCGAAATATAGTACCCTTAAAATTAATATTTTTGGTTCGGCCACATAAACAATTTAAACTAGCAAAAAACGTTTTTTCACATAAACTATTTTATATATGATAGCATTTCCTTCGGTACCGTAAAGTCGGCCTTCTTTCGAGATATGGCTCCAAACAGTTCTCGTTGTAGAAGAGCAATTTACCCAGTGAAGCATAATTGCTAGCCTTGCTAACACCACATGGCGTTAAGATGCATGTTAATAAGTGCTTAGCCCAGCATGCAATCCCCATAGCACAGAACTCTCGAGTATATCGCTCTGGAAAGCAAGTAAAACGCGTCCTATGCGCAAAACGCAGGAAATGGCACCGACGAGAAGCTCCTTAAAGGGACCATGAAGACGATTGAGAAGTTCAGTTCAACGATTGAAATACATATCACCTGTGTCTTCCAGGTAATGTTGACGAAGCTTTATCCCCAAGTTGCGCTTGCGCGCCGCAAATGAATTTAACAGATCCAGCAAATATCACACCGGGACCGATGACAGCAACGCCCGAAACTGCGAAAAAATCCAGCTTTTGAGTCACGTGGACCGTGACATCAATGGAGGATTGGGTCAAGTGAACGGAGTCCTCTCGTCTTCGTTTTCGATCGTTATTTGTTTAAAAACAACGTTCCTTTACATTCAATAACAACGGAAATAATATATGTCAGAAAATGTTTAGTGTAATAGAAATAAAATACTATATAGCCAAAAAAAATCAGTCCGCGGGCGCGTGGACTGAAAAGACTCAAAAGCCGAGCGCCTTTCACTTGCAAATAATGGGCGGGGAATGACTTGAAAAGCGTTTAGTGTAGCAGCAACATGGGATTTTTTTTATTTTTCTGATGAGATAAACAAAAATGGCGCATCATTGTGTTTCGTTCGTTTTGTCGAGCAATTCTTAGTTCCACGCGTGAAGGAAGCTCCAGAAACTGTTCCAGGATGACACGTTGCAGTTTCCGGTACACCTCCGGGTCGATGCCAAAAAAACTTCTATAAGACCTCGCCTGGCACGCCCCGATCTTTCCTGCGCATCCATCCAACCTTTCATCCAACGAGACCTTTCTGTGCCTGTGGTGTACTGAAGTGTTGTGCGCGAATATCCGTAAATGAGGACATCGGTAAAAGCCCCTGCGCAAGCCCTAGACTACATTGCTTTAACGCCAAGCCTCCTCGAGTAGGACCATACTTGTGCCATGTCTTGGGTTATACTTCGTTTCACTTTATCTGCGAGCGAAGCCAAAGCTTGAAGCGCGAGACCAGCGCTTTTTACGTTTATCCCCAGCTCGCGCGCTCGAGCAAAGCCTGAACGCACGGAGCTTTCGTGCTCGCGCTTCCAGCTTTGCCTTCGCTCGCACATAAGGTGAAACGAAGTATAGTAAAGCTGATAGCGTCCGCGTTAAGCCTGTCACGGTGTGCGGTCTCACTTGGAACGTAACAGCGACAAACGCAACAGTTATTAAGGGGTTTTCGTAGACCGTTTTCCTACCTCTGCTACGGTCTCCGGAACGAAGACGCCACTACTGCTCATGCGCGGCACTATAGCCTTGCCTCTAGAGTCCCGGATCTCGAAGCGGGTTGCGGAGAACGTTGCGGGACAGCGGAAACAATCTACGAAAACTCCCTATTGTTCTTCGTAATGCGATAGCACCGCTCGCAACACCATTAACAATAAACAATGTCGAAAAAAAAAAAAGGTCTAGACACAGTTGCTTAGACACAGGTGCCATGTTCTGGCAGACTAACCTCCTGCTGTATAAATAACTAACGACAAATTTGACTTCTTTAATTTGACTTTGACGTTTTGCGTTGCGTTGACGAACGGTCGCGAGACGAGTGCTTCGTGTAAAGCGTGGCAGCCAGTAAACTTCTTGCAATCTCGAAGTGATCAATTATACCCTTGTTATACCCTTGTTACACGGGCGCACTTAACTGCAGTTACGCTAAGCCACAGTTAGCGCACAATACTTGCGGACAACATTCTGCGGCTATGCAGTCAAAGCTATGGGCGAACGTGCGTTTGAGCATCTTGAGCACCCATCGAAGCAGTCCACATGCTGCTCTTCACTTCTTCTGAAATAGCTGTCCGAGAGTTTAGTGCGGTAATTGTGGTGCCACGTAACAGCAGTTAAAGCTGAGTTAACCACGGTTAAGGGTGCCCGTGTAACAGGGGTATTAGCGGTGTAGTTTTGCGGAAAGCATCTTGAGATCCCTTGGCAACAATTTCGGCTTCGAGTTTCCAATCTTACTTCACGACATCCCGTCATGACCAAATACAGTACTCGAATTTCCGAATATGTGACTTTTTTAAAATTTAGAATACTGTTTGTGTTGCCTGCCAATACGAATATAATGCTGGGGCACCTATTTTGGGGGCTCCCGACGTGTCAGAGTTTCTGCGCAGGTAAACAAAGAACTACGATATAACATGGAAGGAGTATACTGGACCGATCACCCTGTTCTATTGTTTCCTAACTGTCCTAGGCTTCTTAAATAATCTGTGAGCCGGGGGGGGGGGGGGGGGGGGGTCATGCAGCACCCTAGAGTGGTATCCAGGCCTCCAGAAACGTACGGGATGCGGCCGGTCGAACCCCTACTCCTCGCTTAGCTTAGACACGTCCTTACGGCCGCTGGATGTCCGTGTTTCAACGGGAGTTCTCACGAAGATAAATGGGTGCAAAGCAAGCGAGCCCTGAGTTTATTTTTAGATAGCGACTATTTCGAGGTCTACTTCCAAAATAATTTTAAATATTATTTTGACGTCCGTGACGCCACTTCCTGAAGAGGGGAAAATATTTTCGAAAGCCTTTTGATGTCCCCCGTCACAATATTTGTTTCTTCTTATTTTGACATCTCAAACTTCAACCTTCGAACTGAAAAGTGATCGAAAGTGGCGGTCAAACAAACCGTTTGCTTGTAGGTGGCGTCTCGGTTCAACAGGCATTTTTCGGAAAGAAATGTGCAATCGACTGCAGTTTTTATGACCTTTGTAAAATGCAAAAAAAACTTCTGAATGCACATCAGCTTTCACGTCGCACGTAACGTTTGCTTGGTTGTGCCCAACATTACAGAAGGGGGCACCGTTGCTTTTCAGGATTCATTTCACGTGTTTTATATAGACAAATAAGATGAATGTCAAGTCATACAATTCAAAGTTGGTTGGAAAATACTTGTATCGCGCAACCGTGCCAGAGCCTTTGTTCATTTGCACCGGTCAAGAAACGTCAAGGAGGCAGTGTTTGCGTTCACAACCTTTTATTGAACATCCCGATCGTTTCGTCGTTAACCCGCTCGTTATAAACGAACCAAAAAGAAAATCTAAACTAAACTACGAACTCACGAAACCCAGTTAAGAACCTGGCGGGAGCCAGATGCAAAGCAAGACTGGAGCCCAACGAAAACGCGCTCGCACGATATGGAGGCAGAAAAAACGGTGCCAAATTTCTCAGTGTTACCTAGTGCACGCATTTACATTTGTTACTTGCAGGCAAGACAGAGGGATATCCAGCTCACCTCTGCTGTATTAAAAAAAAGTTTAAAGTTGGACGCGTGTCGAAATAACGTGCGAAAGCTCGGAACATCGCCGCCGGGCGTGTCACGCACAAAAAGATGAACTGTCGAGCCAGTCCCACACACACGCTGAATAAGGCATTTCCACTGCCAACAAGCATCGAAACTTATTAGGCACGCAACACATGACTCCGTCAACAACGTCAATACAACACCGACAACACCATCAGAAGCTAAACAGAACGAAACCACAAAACGGCTATCACTGCGTCGGGGGCATCGACGGGGGACGTCAAAATCATAAAGCCACTGTTTTGACATTTTACTTAAGTGACGTCACAGACGTCGACATACTTTTTGAGATATTTTGACAAAGGACGTCAAAATAGTCACTGCCTTATTTTTATGCAGTGCTGAGATTCACCACTTCGTCACCGGGGCAATCGAAACCGAAACCACTCCATTCCTCTCCATGGCCAAAGAGGTCCCGTAGTGCAACGCGTAGTGTTGGGTGCAGGGTTTTTTGGAAGTAGTTCTCTTCAAAGAGTAGCTTGGCAAGTGCATACGAAGCACAAATGTCCTGGTTGCACGCAGTCGCAACGCAGTGCGACTGCTACAACGCTCTCAAACCACAAAACGCCGCTACAGTTCACTGCTCCATCTACGCTCATGACCACTAAATTCCATAGAAACCGACGGTTCACTGTTGACATCACTTTAGTTCGATTAAATGGCGGGAAAGCCGAACGTGAATTTTGATTTTTTTTAATTTATTTTATACGAAATAATAGGTAGCGTACAACTGTATAAAAAGATCAAACATAATGACAGGTCCCTAGAGATTAGGAAAACATTCTTTTCTAAAAACGTTAACGTCGACTTCATCGTCCCTTTAATACCATAATTACGCGGGCAACCTAAACCGTAGTTGGTCAACCTTAACTGCAGTTACGCTTAACCACAGTTACCACACCGCACTCTCGGACAACTATTTCAGAAGAGTGCGCGTGACAGCTTTGATGAGCGCTCAATATGCGCAAGCGCACGTGCGCTCATACCTTTCGCTGCATAGCCAAAGAAAGTTGTCCAATAATATAGTCTGGTAAACGTAGTTAAGCGTAACTGCAGTTAAAGGGGTAGTTCGGCGTTTTCTTCATAGTCCCCGACCTGCCTGAAAATTTGCTAAACACACCAACGAACTTCGCTGACATAGTAATCCAAATATTGGGCTAAAAAAAATGTTTTTTCGCGAAAGTATTGAATTTACAATTTTGGCTCTCATCGTGTTTTTCAAAGTGAAAGTCACTACTGGCAACAATAAAAAAAAGTGACGTCAGCGGAAGGCAGGGGTTCACTCTTTGAATGTAGACTTTGTTCCAAATTGATTACGAGCAGTTTCATGGTGTCAAATGAATGCCTTGGAAGTTCGCAGCAACACGAAACAAATGCTCGGCATAGTCCATTTTTAGACTGCCCGCTGGACCTTAAAGCCTGCTTTCCCCTGACATGACGGCACTGCGTGAGTATTCGCAACTTTCAGCGATGGTGGTACCGCGGTGTGAGAATCGTGCTCCCTAGCTCCTGGATGATCGGCTTCACAATAAAGATGCTTGCCAACACCTTCTTGACGTGAAAAAAAAAAAAAAAAAAAAAAAAAAAACTAGGGTTCTAATATTGCTCGTACATAGTAAAACTAGAGTTACTCACGCCTTGCAGATCCAGCCTCGTACTGCTGTTCTACGGCGATCATCCAGATGACAGCCATTTTGATAGGCACCAGTGCGCCCCCTTAGGTCGTGAAAGTTGCGAATATTTGAATGATGGTTTCGGCATAATTTTCACTTGCCGATTTCAAAATAACTATTGTGAGTTTAGGTATACTAATATTGCCTACCAGAAAGGGTAAAGGCCGGTGATTTCCGAAAATATAGTTAGTTGGGGTAGCTCGAAAAAACCGCCGGAGTACCCCTTTAAAGGGGTCCTTCAATCATATTTAAGCGTCTACCTTTTTTGCAGTTACTACGTCTCTTGGGGTTCGGGCAAGCCAGCGGGCACGGAGGGAGTAACTAAATATCAGTGCGTCATATTTTAACCGGACGACGTGGATACCTCCTCCACCTACGGGGGCGACCCGCGGTGCCGAAAGCGCGCGAAATGTGACGTCTTTGGTCCTGGGCTTACTACTGGTCAGAGCCGCTAAAAGCTTCTTTTTAGTCGACATACAAAATATAAGTAGCGCGAGCCGTTTCAGTTATTTATAAAAGTAGTTTTTGTTCAGCATTTTAGATCAAAAAAGAAACAAATGCAGTTTATAAAGTACGGAAACAAGAAATGACCCGTCGACATATCCGCCACCAAGCGGTGGAAAGACGGCGCATACTAGAAAGGTGTAGTGGGATCAGGCACCGACGAAAGGCGAGCGTAGAAAGGTCCCGGATGTACGCGGCGGCGCTGCAGTTGAGGATCCGACCGGTTCCGAGCGTTCCGAAGGCCTTCGGCGAGCAGCTTTGGCTTGCGGTTCGGCCCTTTGACGGTATGGCAGCGCGAAGTGGCTCCCGTTCTGAACTGATCTTTACCCCGTGTTTGCTGCCGTTTGTGGCCAATGAAGTGTCATGCCGAATTAGTGTTTAATCGCGCAGCAAATGCAATGCGAGCCGCCCTGGCTGCCCGCTTCATACAGCTTATCCAGAACATGCTTTAGTGGCGCCCTCTCGAGCCATCGACACGGAGTGCGGCAGCCGTGAGCGCTCGCTGAGCTTACCACCCCTTCTCTAGTTCACGATCACTCAAGCAACCAAGGACGTCATGAAGGAGTTTATTTTTTGCTTGTTTTTGTAATTTTAATTTGCCTATAACTTTTAAAATAAAGCGAAATTCGAGAAAAGAAAGGTTTCATAAAGTTACTACGTTCAGTGCGCTGAGGTTCGGTGTAAATTAAAAACCAGTAAAAAAGTCCTTGCAGGGCCCCTTTAAGTATGTCCACATAACTAGGGTATAAGCGGCCGTGATTGAGTACAAAAGACCAGGGCTGTACACAAACAATTTCTTTGGGGGGGGGGGGGGGGGGGGGGGGGTTTTCTGGAACACGGTGGTCATCTTGAATGACCGTTTTTTATTTACTTTTTTAAAAACAGAAGCATGTGATCGGCCTATAATTAAGAATAGCGAGCAACGAAATGTTTCACATGCACCATCACAGCGGGAGTGAATTGTTTCAAAGCTTACTTTCAGCTTACGACAAAATTTATTTATTTGCCCAAACTCCGCCCCAGTAAACATGACTTGGGTGAGCAGGAACCGGGGGTGAGAGAATAAGAAAAATATATAGCCATAGTTGACCCAGCTCCCTAACCGCAGCCCCGCGCATCCTCCACAGGGTCCGGTGACACTCGGAACCCCTGCGACTATAGACACAGCTCGGAACGAATCTTCGTCATTCTCTTTCCATCCTCTTTACACCGTGCGGAACACCCCATACCCCCGGCAGGACCCCCAAAGCCCCTCGGGCGTCGCACGCTCGCGGTGTTCTCGGAAGTTGGACTAACGAACAGAGAACCGATACGACCTTCCCTCAAACGTATACGTGTTTATTGCTCGAGCGAACATTTCCTCTGTGTCACCTTATAATGAACCGCAGAGGGCGCTACGAGCCATCCCAGCCTATAGTTCCTGTATAGGCTCCCTACGGGAGCCAGAGTTGCGCGTTTGATTCCACGTGCCGCGTGCCGCCCTCACCGCTATTCGCCGAGATCCGACCACGTGAGGAGCCGTATCAAGTGTCTTGCAGCAAAGTAGTCGTTGCCGGCGTACGTTCCCCTGCTTTTGAGAGCGCCGCGCACCTCGAACGCGCAGCGCTGCTATTCGCCGAATTCAGTCACGTGAGGAGCTGAATCCACATGCCATGCATGAACGCTCCCGTAGGGAGCCTCTACAGGAACTCTACTACGGGAGCCAGAGTTGCGCGTTTGATTCCACATGCCGCGTGCCGCCCTCGCCGCTATTCGCCGAGATCCGATCACGTGAGGAGCCGTATCAAGTGTCGTGCAGCAAAGTAGACGTTGCACGCGCCCCGGCGTACGTTCCCAGGCTTTTGAGCCCACCGCGCGCCTCGAACACGCGGCGCTGCTATTCGCCGAATTCAGTCACGTGAGGAGCTGGATCCACATGCCATCCGTGAACGCGCAACTCTGGCTCCCGTAGGGAGCCTATACAGGAACTCTATCCCAGCCAATCCAGCTCTGAGTGTCACCTTACCCTCTGTGGCGTGCTATGCGAATCTCAAGGTCATGCGATTCTCTCTCAGCCCTCGATTGGCGAAGACGGTCTCTAGCATCCGTTACGGTCGGCTGTGTGGTGGAACGGAGCGTGGTATGAGGATGGGGAAGCGAGGCGCCCGGGGATCTTCTGCTAGAGTTCCTCTATATGCTCCCCCGAAGGGGGAGCAGAGTTGCGCATTCGTTTTCCCCGCGCCGCCACGCCGCTATTCGCCGAGATCCATCACGTGAGGAGCAAAGCATCCGGCGCCGTGCAAGAAAGCCACCTTTACGGTCGCTCCGCCGACGTTGCTCGCGCCCCGGCGTATGTTCCCCTGCTTTCGCCCTCCTTCTCCTCCTCTCCTGTTTTCCATGCGCGGCGGCGCGCGCGGCGCTGCTATTCGCCAAATTTAGTCACGTGAGGAGCAAAGCATCCAGGGTGTGCAGGAAAGCCGGCTCTACGGCCGCCCGCCGAGGCTGAATGCGCAACTCTGCTACCGTAGGTAGCTATATACAGGAACTCTATCTTCTGCCGAGGGGGATGGCACCCAGGCACTTGTATGAGAGGGGAAAACAGGAGGGCGCTATCGGAGTGGTTCCGAAAAGACCGGTCGTGGGGCCTGGTGCGTTGCGGCTTTCGGGGCACGGCGAAAACGCGCTGGAATTCACGCGCCTCTGGTTAGCAGTAATAGTAAGGAGTGCTGCGTGGTATATACCGGCACACGTGCACCCCTAACAGCATCGCTGAAACTCCAGCGGGTCCCCCACTGGGTCTCCAGATCCAGTGACTTTAGCGAAATCGAGGCCACCCTGGGCCTCTTTCGAAATGCGCCCCCTCGCTCCTCTCTTCCCCAGCCGACAGTGAAAGGGGGGGGGGGCTGGAATATATTTCGGGGGGGGGGGGGGGGGTTCGAACCCCGAAACCCTCCCCCTAGGTACGGCCCTGCAAAAGACATATACATCATTTTAAGTTACGACTCATTTGACCGTATCAGTCAACACTCCGAAAAATGAGTGATATGCTTACACGCGGTAGAACCATTTTGCATGTAGACACAGCAATTGAAACAATGATTTCACAACCTCCAGGTATCGCTTTTCAGGGCCACGTAATCTTGACATGTTTAGGCACTTTGAAACTCTCCTGGACGTAGCAAGGTTCCCCTCGGTCGAGTAAAATGTAAAAATATCGGTTTGGTTTATGTTAAATTTTGTTAAAAAATGAATTACTCACTTAATAGACCGATCTCACTAAATGTTCAACGCATGCGCGACGCCGCCATAACTGTAGTTCAGAGGAGGCAGGTGCCAGTGCTCGAGAAAGCTCGTGCGATTTCGTGCTCTGCTTGCGCAGCCCGCAGCGGGGTTGTCGCGCGTGCAGAAAGAATGAGTTCCCATCGATGTGTGCCGGCAGCGGTGGCGCAACGAGAGATAGAGAGAGAGAGAGAGAGAAAGAGAGACATGTTTTTATTTGATGAGGGGTTCACCCGCTGTGGAGTTGTGCTCCTGAGACGGGAGGGGAAGGGTTGTGAGGGGTGAGGGGGATTTCATGATGATGGTAGTGACGTCTTAGATGAGGCTATGTACACCCGACTCCCTTATATACTGTATCAAGGAGTCGAGGATGGCTTTCCTGTGCTGAGGAGTGCCCGTTGGATTGGTCCACTCCTCGAGCGTCGTAGGCTTGTATACGCCCTAGATCTTGTCCAGAGCATCATTTCTATGATGCTCGAGGCACTTACAGTCCTCAAGCCTGTAAGGGCAGAAACTGTCTGGTGAGATCCGTCTATTGTAATTCCAGAAATGTTTTTTTCTTAATTCGCTCAATGCAAAAAGTGCCTATTTGAATACGCAATGAATCCGAAAAGGTACACGGAAACGTTTGATTCTACACATAAGTGTCACATTCGTACCCTTGTTCCCGGACCAAGTTCTCGTCCCCTCATGGACCCTTTTCAAACGTCCGCGCCATGGCCTGTCCGTCATTGCTTGATTACGTTCTCTGAGCATGGATTGGGCACGAAAGCTGCGTCATCGTTCGACAAAGACTCGGATCCAATCACGCGCTTCGTGACTGGCGACCATCAATGTTGCTTGATGAACTTTTGAAACAGGTCTATTCCACAGGCCATAATGAAGCTTTTGATTTTAGGTTTACTATGAATCAATGTGACTTTCTAAACACCAAGTAAATAAATAAGAAACACAATTTTATTTATAAATGTAAAACTCTAGAACCGAAGGCACATGAAATTAATAAAGGAACGTTTCTGCCTCTTTTCCTTCATACCGAACTCGAAAACTGATACGGTTTTCGAGTTCGGTTCCGCCCCCTATGTGCGCGCGAGAGATAACGCAGAGATAGTTCCAACTAACCTAACACCTGCATCATCATAACGCGTTGCGAGGGGTGAGGGTCGTACTGATAAAAACAAACATTTGTCAGTACTTTTTTGTAATATAAGGAGTGTGTTACGTCATAGGGATGACTTGTGCTCTGCTGTAGACTCATCCAGTGCTGATATTGTGGTTTTAACCGAAACGTGGCTTTCCTCTTGTGTTAAAAATTTCGAAATATTTTGTTGTGAAAAAAGTTTCAAGGTTTATCGTTGCGATAGAGGTGAAAGGACTGGTGGCGGTGTGTTAATCGCAATTGCAAGTCATATTGAATCGTTTTGTGTGCGCCTGAGTAGCGAATTGGAAATAACATGGGTTTGTTTGCATTTGAATTACCAGAAACTTATTTTGGGTGTATGCTATCGTCCGCCATCTAACAATCATTCCTTCGTTACCAGTCTTCATGACGCAATAAACTCATTATTAATGCGCTTTCCTTCCGTTCCAATCATTCTTTTGGGTGACTTTAACTACCCAAATATAGTCTGGACTGGCTTGCATGCTTACAGTCACCCATTTTCATCAGACGCGACTGACTTTATAAACTTGTGTAACGATTTCAGCTTCAGTCAATTGATGACTCTTCCTACTAGAATTACCCATACAACAGCC
Source organism: Ixodes persulcatus (assembly GCA_013358835.2). Lineage (NCBI taxonomy): Eukaryota > Metazoa > Arthropoda > Arachnida > Ixodida > Ixodidae > Ixodes > Ixodes persulcatus. Next base: position 427,105 of record JABSTQ010009129.1, on the reverse strand, counting down.
AAGATATTGGATCTAATCTTAACAACGTCACCTTCTTTAATATCTTCAATTAGCACCATGCAGGGCATAAGTGATCATTCATTAATACATTTTGTCATCGATGTTCCTGTTAGAAATGCTCCAAAGAATCAGAAAAAATACGCGACTATGCTAAAGGTAACTTCGAGGCCATTAACAATGAACTTTCTTTTTTTCTTGATGATTACTTGCCGCTCTTTTCGGAACGCTCAATTCATGAAAATTGGGAGTTATTTAAAATGCAGGTTGTGCATCTTACTAGTACATATATACCCTTGCGCAATATTTCCGTTTTCCCGCAATCACCATGGTTTAACACCACATTAAAAAGGCTTTCTATCAAGAAAAAACAAAAATTTCGAGCAGCTAAATTTTCAAATGTTGACTCTAAATAGTCTGCATACCATATTGCTGCCAATATTTATAAAAGTGCTATTGAAAATGCAAAGGCTACTTATTTTAATGTAACTCTACCATCACTTTTAACAAGCAACCCAAAGCAGTTTTGGAATGTAATTAATCGAAATGAAAAATCGTCAATATCATTGTTTAGTTCTTCTGGAAATGCTGTGCCTTTTAGTGAGTGTGCCCTTGTTTTGAACTCCGCCTTTGTCGCTTCATTTTCCGACGTTAACGTGTCATCTTTACCTCCATCTCAACATACTGGATTTATGCCTATGTACCCGGTTGCTATTGATGCTTGTGGAATTGTTAATGTAATCGATAATTTAAAAATATCGTGTTCTGCGGGAGTAGATGCTATTAATTCAAAATTCCTAAAAAGTACCAAAGAATATTCTTCTATAATACTTTCTAAACTATTTAATCAGTCTCTTAATTGTGGGTGTTTACCTGACGACTGGAAGGTGGGAAAGGTGGTGCCGATACACAAAACGGGTGATCAACATTCTCCTTCTAATTACCGCCCCATATCACTAACAAGCATCCCTTGCAAAATTCTCGAGCACGTCATTTTTTCACATTTAGTAAACTTCTTGGAGTCTAATAACTTCTTTTCTCCCGCCCAACACGGTTTTCGTAAGTCATTTTCGTGTGAAACCCAGCTACTAACCTTCACTAACGACCTTCACCTTATTCTTGATCGAAGTTCCCAAGCTGACTGCATATTCCTCGATTTCGCCAAAGCATTTGATAAGGTATCACATAGTCTACTACTTCATAAACTAAGCAAACTCAGTATTGATTCCGGTACATTATCTTGGATTCACGCCTTCCTAACTAACCGGTCTCAGTTTGTAATTGCGAATGACACGTCTTCTCCTTCAGCTTCTGTGACGTCCGGGGTGCCGCAGGGTTCTGTACTGGGTCCTCTTCTTTTCCTTATATATGTCAATGACTTACCCTCCTGTGTTTCATCTTCAATTAGCTTGTTTGCTGACGACTGTGTTATATATCGTGAAGTGACTAACCAATCCGATGTTTCTTCTCTTCAGTGTGACCTTGACCGTGTATCTGAATGGTGTGACTTATGGCGTATGCAGCTTAACACTAACAAATGTAAGGTAATGAGGGTTTCTCGCCTTCACAGTGATGTCTCTTGTTATTACCTGAACCATACTCCTTTACAGCAAGTAACAACCTGCAAATATTTGGGAGTTCATATTTCATCCAATCTGTCCTGGGAAACTCATATTCAATACGTAACAAGTAACGCCAATCGTATGCTGGGTTTCATAAAACGAAATTTTTCGGCAGCCCCCTTATCGCTTAAACTACTTCTTTACAAAACGCTTGTTCGCACTAAACTAGAATATGCCTCTTCAATTTGGGACCCCGGCACTGACGTATTAACATCTGCAGTTGAAGCAGTTCAAAATAGATCCGCCCGATTCATACTCACTAATTATCACCGCACAGCCAGCGTAACATCCATGAAATCAGGTTTGAACCTGCCTAATCTTGCATCACGTAGAGAAGTTTTCCGTTTGTGCCTGTTTCACAAAATCTACTACCACAATCATACTTTGCGTGACAAGTTATTAGCATCTCCTTTTTACATATCACCACGTCTCGATCACCGACACAAGATGGGCGTACCTTCATGTAACACTACTACTTTTCATAATTCATTCATACCCCGAACCACAGTGTCGTGGAACCACCTTCCAGCGTCTGTGGTATCAATATCTGACAGCGTTGCTTTCAAAAATTGCCTTAACAATGTTCACATTTCAGCGTTTCACTAATATGTACATATTGTTTTGCATTCATAGGTTGTTATTTATTGTATGTTGTTGAATTCCACTGATGTAACCCGCTCCCCTCTGTAATGCCTTCGGGCCCTGAGGGAACTTTTAAATAAAAAAAATAAATAAAATATTTCTTTCGATCTTATCGGTGCCACACTTTTTACTTATTTTATTTTTATCATTTTATCGTTTAATACGGCACGAGCGACCGTTTTATTATAATATGAACCAATTATAGCACCAGGTTATTGTTGGTTTCATGCCAACCGCATGCCCCAAAACTAGTTTTGCCAAAACAACCACGAGATCCTAGAATTTAACTTTTTAATAAGATTTACTGCCATTCTCATTGTGCTAAGTACGACCACTAAGGGATATTTATTTAGTATGTATTGTTTTACTTCGCGAGCAGTTGCTTTAAAAACTTCGCAGACGTTTTTGCTCGTTAAATAAATACGTTCCGAAGCAAGTACATTACATTAAGATAACGAAGTTGTCTAGGCCTCTAACGCACTCAAGGAGAGTCTACCAGGCCCGAAACGTCTCCTTGCGTTCTCGTCTCCACATAGGATCTCCCAAAAGCTCGAGGCATTATTAATCGATGGCATTACTCGCAAGTGATTGTTCTTTTTATCAAAATACGGGTAGTCCATTAACAGTTTAAATGAAAGACACTGGTCAGGGGCCCAAGCCTCTGCCCTATTGAAAGACTTTGACAGTACGCGCGTCAAGTGGTTTCCTACAGGGTACCCGGTCAAGCTATAGAGTGAATTTAGGCTGCTTTCTAGGTTTCCACACAGGAAATTTAGGCTTTCCCGGTACCCCGATAGTTTACCGGGTGTGTTACCAGGGCATGATTCTAGAGGTTTCCTATAAGTCCTTCAGTATATCGCGGAATAGTCTCCCCGCGCGCTCAGAGGTAAACTGGGACCGTTTTCATTCGTGTTGTAATTGGTAGATCTAATACTCAATAACGAACCCGAGTAAGAGAACGAAACCATAAAATGGGGAACTTTGAATTATCAGTGTCAGCCCCACTGGAAAACCGTCTGTTTGGCCCACAAGGATCTCTGAAAGGTTTTGACGCGCCCTTTAAGAATTTATGAGAAGCCCGAGAGGTCCGTCAAAGTTTTCTAAGGGGCCTGACGTACCATCAAGGATTTCTGAAGAGTCTGGGAGGTACGTCATAGTTTTCTAGAGCCCTGTGGGGTCTGTCACGATCATATGTGGAAAAGCACGTAACCCATAAAAACAATTTTAACGGATCTGTGGGAGGGCTCACATCATGCTTCAGTATATATGCGTCGGTGAAGCCGTTGGACCATTTTGTATCGGGCGGCCGCAACGAACGGTCGCTTGGTGTCCGCTTTCCGCCCCACGCGTGGGATCTATCTCCTAGAGTGGCTCAGTGTGCAAATAAAGAATGCGGTTTCTTAGTGCACTGTCTCCTGCGCCTATTTGTCCGTCGGACTTCAGAAGCTCTCCAGCGAGTTAAAAAAGACGCCGGGGACGCCACGTGACCGTGGTCAGGATTTTCTCAACGGCGGCGGTTATTGATTTGTCGTTCGTGGTTTTCGCTGAACGTGTTGCTGACAGTGTGTGCAGTGCACCCTCTTACATTTAACAGTTGAACCACCATACATCTAAAAAATTTACCCGGCGGCATTGTGAATACCTCGAAAGATATTTTTGCGACAAACAACTCGGTTGCCGCTATTTGGTCTCATCGCTTTGTCCTAGAGCTGCTTGCGCCCAGGTTTGAGCACACTTCCGTTCTGATGATCTTTCTGAGTTGCAACATACATGTAAAACTCAATCTGTAAAATAAACATCAGATGACGCTTTCCACAACTGCATCTTTGATCTCTGGTTCTCAAGCATTTGGGCACCTAAACGTTTGAAAGGCTGACGGGGCCAAAAAGGCCCCTTCAGCCTTTCAACCCTTTAGGTCTGAAGAGTTTAAGGGTCTGAAGGACTGAAGGGTTTGAAGGGCTAAAGGGGTCTGATGGGCTAAAGGGGTTTGATGGGCTGAAGGGGTTTGAAGAGCTGAGAGGGTCCCATAACACATCCGAGCTGAAGGGTTATTTTCAATAGGGATTAAATAGAACAACTGGTAAAGGAAAGACTATATTGGTCGCAGGCTGAGACTCGGTACTAGGCCTTCCAGCAAGAGCAGTCAGCTCGAAGGGTGTCAGCCAGGAGAAGAGTGGCAGGAGTAGACTCTGACACGTGGAGGCCTGCATCTGTTCTTTGTGAGAGAACCAAGAGCCCTTCTGCTTGTCTTCAGAAGGTATAAAATGCAGGCAATAGTCGGGACTGCAACTCTTCCCAGTTGAGGTCGTCCTGGGGGCCGGCCATCTGCGATGAAAGAGCGAAACAGGTTTTTGGCCGCGTTTTGCAATTAAGGTGCCTGATGAACCTTGATCACAAGGTTCGCTTGATGTACTATCGCGGCCAATATGAGCTGAAACGCCGCTCCGCGTGCCGCGCGGTACTATCAGAGCCGCCTGTCGTATTTTCCTGCAAACTCTGATGCACGCTGAGACCGAGACAACTACTTATAATTGTAATTAAATTATCTTTCCGAAGTAATATGCCCAAGTATGTTTATAGATCGGCTGCAGCGCCACAAACCCACTTCGCGATCGCGAACCTTCGACACCAGTGTGTCGAAGGTTCGCTCGCATTTCTGGCACACGCCGTTAGATTCGCAACATTTCAGGGGCTCGAAGAACCGGCGTCGTTCGCACACACTTTTTCAAGGCCGCGCAGCGCGCGACCACGCCTCCGCGAAGGCCCCTATACACCAACTCACGTTTTCAAACAAACCGGAGCGCCCCTTAGCGGACGCCACCGGCGCCGCGCATGCGCGATGGAGTGTGGGCAAGAAGCCCGCCGTCGCCCATAAACAAACCATTAAAAATGCGACGTTGTCGGCGTCGGTGTGAGTCCCCCTGCCCGTTTTCGCGTTCGAATTGTTGATTCTACGTCTTCCTGTCAATGTCTGACTACTTGAGCGGCCTCAGCGAAATTACCAAGGCTCGTTACACCGCAAAACTTCGCGTAAATAATGTAACATGCGGCGATTCATTCCGCGTGGACGCCACAGAATGTACGCTGAAGCCTGATTCGCATGATGAGATTTCGCTCGCAATTTTCAGTCGCGATGTCGCTCGGGCTGCAAAAGCGTGAACCGTGGCTGAGATGGTCGACGTCGATACTGAAAATAGCAAGCAGGATCGGACCAAGTGAATCAGGCATAACAAGTCAGTGATGGCCATTGGTAACAATGATCAACATCTCCTTGTATCTACTGTTTACATCGAGCCTGCTTGACAACCTTCAAACTTAAGTCTTTTGAGGCCTGCATTTACTTCTTATCGTAAGAGCCGGGCCAACATTTGGTCTACGGGCCGGTGTCGTTCAGAAAGAGCAGACTACAAACAAACGTTTGAAAGAGCAGTCGACAGTTCGAACGATCAGACGGCCGTTCGAGCTTGAAGACGCACTGAACGTAGACCGCAGGCGGTCCGTACAACTTGACGGTTTTCCGGCACTCATGTTGGAACAAAACACATAAATGTGATGACCACAAGTATCCGTGAATTTAACCCAAAGTGCTTCCCGCCCAAGCAATCGTGGTCCGATGGCGTCTGGTTTTCCCTTTTCTACGGCACATATCCACGTTCTCGGACGAACCGCGAGCACATGAAAACTGACTTTCAAACCTTTCTCGACTCTTTTGGTACAGCCCCAGTCGCGGCGTTTTGACGAGAAGGTTGGTTTTTGTCTGGTTCCTTTCAAAACAACGCAGGAATACACGTCTGGCATGGGGACTTCTGCCCACAGCTCCAGACCGGAAGTGCACCCGACGCGCCACCACCGCGCCGTGACGTAACAGAGATGAATTCGTGTATAGGCCTTTTCGTGTACTTTGGACCCCAGCCACCTGAAAGGCATATCAGGTATGGGCGATGATAAAATAATAAAACGTTTCAACCTGCGAATAGTAAAAAAAAAAAAAAATGAGGGAGACAAAACGAGAATGGGTGACGTTTACGCTTATATCCAAATGGCGTGGCGACGGCAAAACAATGTTTTCACCCATACTGGAAGTGACGTCGATTCAAGATGGCGGCGCCTTTGTGCAAAGAGTCTATAGAGGAGCCAGAGTTGCGCGTTCATCCCGGTAGCGCCGGCTTTCCTGCACGGCATTTGGAGTCTGCTCCTCACGTGATCGGATCTCGGCGAATAGCGGCGCGGCGGCACGTGAAAAAGGGACGCGCAACACTGGCTCCCGTAGGGAGCCTATACAGGAACTCTAAGGCCCCTGAACCGACCGCGCCCCTGCCGGCAGATGCGTGAAGCCCCAGCGAAATTCAGGCCCCCTTTCTGGCCTTGTTCAGACACATCTCTCTTTTTTTCACCGTGCTCTAGCCCCTCCACTAACGACAGCACACTCTCGGTCGCTCAGCGAGAATGCAGGATGGCGCTGCTGTCGATGCTGAATCGTGGGACCGCTTTCGCCTGCCACGCGTCTCCTCTATAGCTCGCCAAAATATAGCCCCAGAAAAGGAGCCCGCATGAAGGTTACCGCCATGTATATAGGGTCGAAACATTCATTGAAACTACCTGCAACGGAAAAAAAAAATAACCATAACATAAATGTGTCCACACGTGCTCAAAAAGGCAAGCTATTTTTTCTTTATATAAACTGAGGGTTGGCTTACGCATGTTTCCTCCCCCTCTCTTATCTCGTACGCTTCAAAATGTTCCCTGGCAGCCTTCTGAACCCGCCTCCCCAAAATAACCCAGTATAATTAGCCATATAATTAGCGACAGGGGAAGGGAAGAACAAATGTGCTGTCAAGTACAAGAGTAAGTATGTCGACTATGGTGCTGGAGTGGAACACAGGGTGTTTAAATGAAGGCTTTCAAAAAGCCCTAAAATAGAGTGATTGAAAATAAACTCTTTCCGGGAACAAGCTGCCAGCCACGGCGGATGTCGAGAATCAGGAAAAAAGAATTACTAATTCGTTGAGTAATATAACTAAAGCTTGCAAAATAAAATTTTTAATTAGCGAAAATAGATATATGGTTCCAGTGAGAAACTCGCTAAACATAATAAAAACCGCTCAATCAACTCATTTTAGAACGATCTTTGTCTTGTCTCAACAGAAAAACTAGTCTGCGACTGATAGACGAAGCATATTGTATGGCGACTCACGGAGTGAACTCGTGTGGGAGCGCTCCTTCTGTGGCCCTTGTAGGTGAGTAAGTAGATTTCATGGAAAACTGGAGCTTATCCATTTCGAGCAGTGCTTTAGACAAGCCCAGCCACTTTGGCTTAGGCTCGCATGTGGCAAAAACACTTTCCACCTGTTTTACGAGTGAAAAGAAATAGAAGCGTACTTCTTTGGTAGGACACACAGACATTTATTTTTCTTTATTGCAAAACATGAACATGTCAAGTCACTTTAAAAGCTCTGGAGGTCTTTTGCAGAATATGTTAAAACTCTCGTATATCGCGCAGACTCTTCCAAATGCCTAGCCACTCGGGCTTCCGCTCGCACTTAGCAAATACAGTCTCTACTCTTTTTACAATACTGTAGAAACAAACCGCATTTCTTTCGCATTGGGGTCGGCATGCCTGACGCGCCACATGCTACACAAGCCCAAAAGATAACAAACATATCATAAGGTACAAGGTCATTGTTAGTAACGTCGAGGAACCGGATGCCAGTCGGGTTAATATCTAATTCCTTTTTCAATGTTCGCTGGAGCACATCCCCTCAAAAACACTTAATTACGGGACAGCGGCAGCAATAGACCCGTGCCGTACGACGCGAGAAATTTGGTCTCCCAATCGCGTCTGCCACTGTGTCGGCACGACTGACATATTCTACGCTGCCGCTTTGCGCTCTGCGTTTGTTTTGTACCAGTAACGTCTATATATTTTAGCGCCAATGGGACGAACTGAAATGCCATCCTACACCCGCCGGTATGCAGTGCCAATTTTATTGGAGGAATGTCCTGCAAAAGAAGTTTCGTCCCTATCGTACGTGTCGATGATATTTTCGAACCAGTATGGCATGCAGTCTGTGCTTCGTGAAGAAAGAGTCGGACAGTACAAAAAGTGACAAATATTTAGCTAAGCAAAAATATAATGAAACTTGGAATCACTGGACAATCGATGTTTGAGTATGGAAGTTTATCTGGTGTGCTTCCTCTTTTGAACAGCCTCCTTTTGGACGTGGAAATGCCGATACCCTGAGTCCTGTAGCTGACAACTTGTTTTCTCGGATTTGGAACCACCTATCGCAAAGTTATTTGAATAGAAAGTATCGTCCACTGGTTCCTTTCTACCTGTAAAGTGTCCACCTCCCACGACGAGCGGTGTTCTCTTGACAGCCTTTGGCAGTCAAAACTGGTGCCCATTCAGTTACGAAGCCCAAACCAAATTTTCACCTGGTTTCCGTACGCCACCTCCGTTTGGTACAAGTGTTGCGTCAAGTTACTGTCATATCTAAGTACCCGTGTACCGAGAATCTGCAGCTCGCACAGCCAGGTTATTACACACCAGCTGACCGCAAAAGCCTTTGACGGCAAAACAGTAGCCGACAACTTTTTTTTCTCGTCTTTGGAACCACCTTTTGTTCAGTTGTTTGAATTGGAAGTAGAGTCCACTGGTCGCTTCCTACCTGTAAAGTATCCACCTCCCACGACGAGTGGTATTCTCTTGAAAGCCATAAACGGTCAAAACCGGTTCCTTTTCGGTTACACCGCCTAAACTAAATTTCCAACTGGTTTCCCTATGCCCCCTTTGTTTGGTATATTGAGTGTTGTGTAAAGTTACGGTCATGTCAAAGTACCCGTGTGCTCAAAAATCTGCACCTCGCACGGCCAGGTTATTACGCAACAGCTGACCGCAAAAGCATTTGAAGGCCAAACTCTCTGTCAGACGACAACCTTTTTTTTTCTTTCTTTCTTCTCAGCTTTGGAATCCCTTTTTGTAAAATTGTTTAAATTAGATGTACACCCGTGAGCGATATGAAGGTGAACAGCCCTCTTCTTGCTTTTGACGCTCCTGCAAGTTTTGGAACATGCTCTGTTCCAGAAGAGGGCTAGAACGCAAAATTTAGACCCCGAGCCACGTACCATTTGAGACGTTGAGAGTTAATATAGCTTTAGAGAGCCGTAAAACTGGCAAGAAACCAGGTAAGGTGTTCACCTGCATATTGCCGGCGGGTGTATAGTCCACTGGTCCCTTCCTACTTGTAAAATTTCCACCTCCCACGAAGAGAGGTATTTTTTTGACAGCTTTCGACGGGTCAAAACCGGTTCCCATTCAGTTACGCCGCCCAAACCAAATTTTCACCTGGTTTCCCTATGCCATTTTTTTTGGTATAATAAGTGTTGTGTCAAGTTGCGGTCATGTTCAAGTACCCATGTGCCAAAAATCTGCAGCTCGCACAGCCAGGTTATTACACAACATTTTAGGTCCAATATTGGATATCCCATACACCTTCATTCCTTTATTCGTTCGAAACATCACTTTCACACCTGTTGTCTTAATAAAACTTGGCACAAACTTTTCTTTAGTGAACATCTCACTCGCTTCCATATGCCATCGTCCAAGCAGTCCTACTTTTCTAGCTATGATCAAAACAAATTTCCTACTGGGACAGTGGTGAACAGCTGACCGAAATATTTATTCGTTTGTAACATAGCTTTCCCACCTGCTGTCTCAATGAAACATGGTACACATTTCCCTTTAGTGAACATCTCACTCGCCTCAAAATATTATCGTCCCAGCGTCCTACTTTTCTAGCGACGAGCGAGACAAATTCACTACGGGGACAGTGGTGAACAGCTGACCGGATATTGTATTCGTTCGTAACATAGCTTTCACACCTGCTGTCTCAATTAAACTTGGCACACACCTTCCATTTGTGAACATGTCACTCGCCTCCAAATACCATCGTCTGAGCTATCCTACTTTTACAGCGACGAGCGAAACAAATTTTCTACTGAGAGAAATTATTGTGGCGGCCGCCTTGGTTTTTGGGAAAAGTGCTCAACCCCCTTTTCGACCGCAACTATACTCCGTTTCACACTTAATATGCAACGCTGTCAAAGGTACTGGCGCGAGCACGTGGGTAAGCCTCATGCTCGCGCCAGTAGCTTTGACAGCGTTGTACGCTAAGCGTGAAACAGAGTATAGGAGGTATTCACTGGCCGCCATATTTGAGGTCACTGTTTAGAGCGCATGCTCAGAACGAGCTCGCATTAATAGGCTGCCAAGACCGGCAATATTGGTGGTGCGGAATGCACGTGGCGAAAGAACTGTGGAAGCTCGCGTTCAGCACGCGCTCCGCAGCCGAGCACACAGCTATGGCCGCCAATGAATACTCCCTATAGAGAAATTACCCCTATTACCGATTCGAAGTCAATATATAAGAAGCGGAGAACAGCTAGATGCCCTTCTTTGGTCTGCATCAGCCCTCATGCAACGTCACCCTGAACGTATCGGCTCAACAATCGAAAGTTCCGTCCGTGCGCGCTTCCGCCGCCACAGCTTCGCATGCAAAAAGGCGCCGCAGGCTGCTGAACGCGCCTCACTGTCGAACGCCAGCTCCACCACTAGCGGCGCTACGCGCGTTTTTCAAAGCGCCCCCTATGGTTCCCGCACGGAGCGTATAACGCATCGGAGCCAATGGGAATTTCTTCCTTGTTTCACTGCTACAGACATGGGAGGGGCGAATGTAGGTGCCGCTTTTCGCAGTCTCAAAAGCTGATGACGCCGGTTCGCTCCATGGGCGAAAAGACGCCACAGGCTGCTGAACGCGCCTCACTGTCGAACGCCAGCTCCACCACTAGCGGCGCTACGCGCTTTTTTCAAAGCGCCCCCTATGGTTCCCGCACGGAGCGTATAACGCATCGGAGCCAATGGGAATTTCTTCCTTGTTTCACTGCTACAGACATGGGAGGGGCGAATGTAGGTGCCGCTTTTCGCAGTCTCAAAAGCTAATGACGCCGGTTCGCTCCATGGGCGAAAAGACGCCACAGGCTGCTGAACGCGCCTCACTGTCGAACGCCAGCTCCACCACTAGCGGCGCTACGCGCGTTTTTCAAAGCGCCCCCTATGGTTCCCGCACGGAGCGTATAACGCATCGGAGCCAATGGGAATTTCTTCCTTGTTTCACTGCTACAGACATGGGAGGGGCGAATGTAGGTGCCGCTTTTCGCAGTCTCAAAAGCTAATGACGCCGGTTCGCTCCATGGGCGAAAAGACGCCACAGGCTGCTGAACGCGCCTCACTGTCGAACGCCAGCTCCACCACTAGCGGCGCTACGCGCTTTTTTCAAAGCGCCCCCTATGGTTCCCGCACGGAGCGTATAACGCATCGGAGCCAATGGGAATTTCTTCCTTGTTTCACTGCTACAGACATGGGAGGGGCGAATGTAGGTGCCGTTTTTCGCAGTCTCAAAAGCTGATGACGCCGGTTCGCTCCATGGGACAGTTAATGCTTTCGCATTCAAACAGCGTCCCAACAGAAAATAAAAACATGTTCTATGGTCTCAGGTTTTTTTGACATAAAATGCAGTGAACCGACCATTGCACACCCCTTCCCTTTTCTTTATGAAAAACCTTGACAGGCAAGGTGTTTGTATGCAATATATAAAAGAAAGTGTTGACTGAGGGGGTTACACACATGCGCTTGATTCGGTTGAGGACATCTTGTCCTCCGTCATAAAAGACAGTTCCATACAGAGGTGCTGGAAATAAACTGTTCTGCAGATCGCGTTTGATCTTTTTTTTTTTTTTTACGATCACTACAGAAAGATACCCGAAAAAAAAACGGGCTTTACAAGAAAACAAAACAAAAAAACTTGTTCACCATTTTTCTTTGAAAACCAACGAGTCTTGTTGGTTCGCCGCCACATGATGAGACAAGAAAGAGAAAAAAAATGACAAATGGCGTGCCAGTTTAGTCTGAAAGAGCGTACGGACAAAAGGGTGCTCTTGGTCTCGTAAAGAAGAGAATCTCAACACCAACTGTCGAAGGAACAAGTACGTGAGACTCAGGCCACCGGTACGTACTCGATGAAACAGGTTATCTCGCCTCATCGGCTCCCAAGCCGAGCTCCAAATAAACTTCGCAAATACGCGGTGGAACTTCTGCACACACGCGCACAATGAATCGCCTGCAAAACATACTACAACTTAGCGATGAGAAAAATGTTACAAGCCGCCGCTCTGGCAAAAATGGCGAAGACAATCCTCATCCAGCGAGAAGCACGCCTGTCCAGGTCGGCGGCGACTCCCGACCAGTATTGCCATACCAGTTGAGTGGCACGCCGAGGTATGTACAGGGTATGCGATCCCAGCACACGTCTTGAAACACTGAAGGCGTTGTGGCCCACTCCCCACGCTAAAAACCGCGGCACTTTGTTCTTCACTAGCGCCCCCATGGCCTCACAAAATGATTTCGCCAACCCTATGGCGACGCTTACACTTTTCTTGTCGCTACAAAAAGCTGGTACGCCATCCACATAGCTCGTGATAAAGTTCTAAATAGAAATTGAAAATTAACGGGGACAAAGGGACACCCTGCCTGACGGAAGATCATACATTGATCGCTTCAGTCAGCTCTTTGCCGACAATGCATGTCTGGCTGCACACTCTTTGTACGCCATTTTCACACCCTCCAAAATGACTGCGCCAACATTTGCACGCTCTAAAACGTCGAAAAGGACTTCATGCTTGACGCGATCGAACGCTTTATCAAAATCAATCTGAAGCATGGCGACTTGGCCCATGCCGTGAACGCATGCCTCCAAAACACTTCGAGAAACGTGAACGTTCGTCGCTATCGATCGGCCCTGTATCCCAAGGATTTGGTGATCCCCGATAAGCTGACGGGCAACGCCCTGGAAACGACGCGCAAGAATTTTCGCGAAAATCTTATAATCGACGGTGCACAACGTTATCGGCTCATAACTTGTGACTTTGCTATAGCTTATGACCGTCATCACTTTTCGGCATTAAGACTGTATAAGTTCGCGCGAAGGACAATGGCAGTGCCTTACGTTCAAATACGCTGCGCATAAAACAAAACAAAAAAAAAAAAAAACGAAAGTTTTGCAACTACGTTCTTAAACTTTTTATCGAACTCGGCCCCTAACCCGTCAGTCCCGGGTGTTTTTGTGTTAGGCAAGTCGTATATGGCCCTCTCCACTTCCTGTATCGTAATGGGCTCCTCGAGCCTTTCCTGCTCTTCTTGAGCTAGGTGGGGCAGGGACTCAAGTAAAGTCTCACATTCCGGGTCTTTCCTTCCTCTTACTTGGTTATCAAAAAGCTGCCGGTAATGCCCCACAAAAGCGTTCTCGATCCCGCTTGGGTTCGTGCTGTTGACACCTTGGTACTCGATTTCAGCTATTTCACTTCGGAGCGCTTACTTCTCCTCTGCCAAGGCGCGTCTTGTTGGCTGCTCCCCCCTTAGGTACTTTTCCGAACGTGCTCGTACTATAGCTCCCCAAAAGCGCTCAGGATCCAGTTAATCTAATAGTTTTTTGATGTCTTCTTTATCTTTAAGGCATACTCCAGGTTTTTCACATTCGGCTCTTGCACGAGCCGCTAGAGCAGCGTTTAGAGAAGGAAGTGTCTATTTTCTCGGCAGCCTGGAGAATAATTTCCTTGAAATTCTACCGGCAGTTTCCTCCCATTGGCGCATCGACAGCTCAGATTAGCTTTTTTCTTTCTTTTTTCTAATGAGCCGCCCCACAGATTGCCGCCTCGATAGCGGCGTGTACGGGTGGGCCGAGGTGGTTAACATTGTTGTTAAAACGTCGAAGCGGCGTGTACGGGTGGACCCAGGTGGGCTAAGATTTTTGTAATGCGCTTTTGCTAAAACGACATTCGCCGCGAAGTGGCAAATGACGGTTTAGCGAACAGCGACGTTTTAACGGCGCGAACAGCGATGAACGAGTCCATGAAACGTGTTTAGCGTCCATGAAACGTGTTTCCACGAAATACCGAGAGAATAAGAAAGTCACTATTCTACCGGCAGTTGTCACATAATTTTAGACAGGGAATGGGAGGCGAATGCTGGTAGAATTTCAAAAGATTATTCTCCCGGCTGCAGGGAGAATAGACACTGCCTTTAGAGAACGCTCAACGCTACTCGCCTCGTGAGCTAAAATGGACGCCCTTTCATCAGCTACCATCTTCACTTCTTGCTTAAAAAGTTTACAAACCTCAAAAATATCGCCCCCCGTACCTTTAAAAAAATGTTTGAAAACATCCCCGAGCGCTTTTGAAAAGGCTCTATCACTGAGAAGTGCCGCATTCTGCTTTCATAGCCCCCAGCTAAAGGACAATAATAATAAAAAAAAAAAAAGACCGTCGTGACGCGGTTCTTCTTTAGCAGGCCCGCTAGAAGCCGACACATACACTGTATCTAACCGAGCGTGCAAAGACGCTTTGAAATGGGTAACCTGCATTTCGCAAGTTTCGCTCTTGACAGTTCCTGCGTCAATCAGGTCAAAATCCTCAAGTAGTTCATTTAAAACTGTCGCACTTTTATTGTTGTCTCGACGGCGATCGATCTGTTATTCTGACGACGCAGTTGATGTCGCCTAGAAGTACAACTTTTCTGTCGTAGTATACGAAACGTCGTAAGCCAGAAAAACAAAAAAAACAAAAACAAAAAAAAAAAAACAAACAACGAAACACGGTCTTTCACCGTACTGGGGGCATATAAACAAATACGCCGGCAGTGAACCGTTGACATAAAAAAAAAAAAAAAAGAAATCGCACACTCTAAAACGCCCTTCCGTGTCGGTAGAGACAGCCAACTCCGACAAGGGAAAGATTTCTTCAAAAATAAAGGCCCGTTCACACTCTTGCGACCGAGTACGACTGAGAGAGACGAGCTCTTTTAAAACTTCTTAAATTTTTTTAGAACAAGGGAACATACTGGCATTGTGGCGCCATCTATGCGGTGACCCTGGAACTGCATTTCACAAGAGCGAAGGTTTTGTGGGATTTCCGAGGTCAAATGTGCGTAATACCTATTGGGGAGGAGATCGAACGGTGGCGCTGGCTTGCGGCCGCCGTCGGAACTATTCTGCGGGAATAACAATCCCGCCGCTAGTATTCGTTCAGCCATGGAGGACGAGGACTTGAGGCTTGTGAAAGGTATGTGGATAATATTTATCTGCTCGAAAAGCATCTGCGTAGGGGTAGCATAGTCCCTGCTTGTCTCAACTTGCTTTAAATGTCGCCGCATTCTCGTTGGAAGCAAAAACCAACCGACGTGTAGGCGCCCGCGGTCAGCCGCGTCGCTCGGGCTGCGCGCGCCAGGTCGTGCGTGACTGACGCGGTGTGGTGATGTTTGTGCGCTTCCTAGGTTGGAGAAACCGTATTCACAAAACACACGCATTGCTTTTCAGTGTCCCTGCCTCTTGCAACGATCATCAGCGACATCGGCGAGAGCAAGAGGTGCCTCGTTGAAGGCGAGGACGTGCTGAAATGTGATCATATAATCGAGCGCAGCGACGCCCCGGAGAAATCTTCACCAAAACATCAACCAAAATAGTCATTAAATTACGTTTTTCTTGAAATGCCAAAATACAGAACACACTGTGAACATCATAATGTAGAATGTGGCTAATTAGACTGCATATTGGCATTAAACGTTACAGGTTGTCTTTTTCACTTTAATCTATCGGTTATTCAAAGGTGCACGGTTCACGATGAAATATCAATGAGTTCTGCACGACGAGGACTTAGTCATACACACATTTGCATTGCTCAATTGAAATAATAGGAATCGCAAAATGATTCACACAATTGCGTAAATATCACAATATCGAACTGATACTGCTACCTAATATGTTCCAGTGTAAAAGATAGCCTGGAATAAAGTAGTGATTAAATGATAGCAGTACCTTTCGGTGGCTTCCGAAGCCTCACGACCAGGTCGTGTGATCCCTTCGGAAGCTTCGCCGACGGAACGGCGCTGCGTATCAAGAACCTCCTCTTGAGTACTGTTATGAAATAGGGTGGGGATATTTTGCGGGCAGCCAGCACAACCACTCGGGAAGAAGATAGTACCGGGAGTTTCGGACGGCAATGATTATTCTAAAAAAGAAATCAATATAAATCGCCAAATGTTTCACGAAAAAAAAAAAAAAAGTTCACCTCCTCTGATTTGAACCTGGGACCCACGCACGTGAAACGGAAACCTTTCCACTGAAACACTCACACGTTTTTTCTTTTTTTTTTTTTTATTGACTGAGCCACTCACACAACTAGAAGTTCACGTTTTGACTATTCCTTTTACGCGAAACCCAATGGGAACAACTACCGGCCATTTTCTTTTACTTTTTTTTTTGCTCGGTTTGTTGTGCAGGTTGCCGGCAGAATATGTTCTACCTATAAAATACAATGTACGCTTTGAACGGATGTCGATGCAAGCGTGATTTGCGCGCGTACATGCTTCGTCCGTTAGCGTAGTTTGCTTGGAAGGCATCGCTTGAAAAGGGACGACCACTCACCACGTCGTGCGCAGTCAACTTCTTCCCTACTCTTAATTATCCACTGCGATTTGAGTTTCTTTTTTCGGTAGGAAAGCGATGAAAACTGATTCCAGGCTCTAAAAAATGCGCTGAGAACTGCGGTACGCAACACAAGCGTACTATATTCTAACAAACTTGCAGGGAACGCGGCAACAACACGGCAGCCAACGGTAGCACACTGGAACGCCGGAGTTGTTTTCCACGCAGGCGGTATTTGTTTTGGTGAACGCAGCGCCCCCTATAGTTCGATCTCCTCGCCAATAGAAAGGCTCGTTTATAACATTGACAAAAGTGTTTCGAGCCAAGAAAGAAAGGATAATGCGCGAGAGAAATAAAACAATATGCCGGACCGCCGAGTTTACACTGCTACCCAATAGATGGCGCCAGTGTGTCTTCTGGTTTAAGAAGTTTTAAGGAACCCAGATTTAAGAGGTTGCAAGAGTGTGAACGGGCCTTTAGAAACATACCCCCGAAAACCCGACAGCGCGCGTCACACAAGCTTCATACGATTGCAAAAAAGGCTTTAGCGCGCTAGCCACCTGCTCCTCCTAAGCCATCTTGGTCTCCTGCACTGCCAAGAAATCGAGCCTTTCATTACTAAACGCTGTACTTGGTATCGCTTTTTACGCGTATTTAGACCTCGAACATTTAGCGTTGCTACCTTGATGGCTGTTTCAAGCGTACAAATCATGCAGGGCTATGTTGCTGCACTTGCCTGGGCGTTCGTTCTTCAGACCTTGAGAGGCAGGCGTCGGAAGCCCTATACTTGCTATCGCGACGCTCCCGGTCGTGTGAGGGGGTGGTGGATACGAGCTTGTACCGTCCCTTCATAGTCCTCTCGAACCACGGGAGAAGCGTCGGTGCTGAGACCGGCGTCGCGGGCAGGCTCTCGTCGAGACCACGCTTAAGGGAGTCGGTGCCTTCGTCCATGTCGTCGGTTCTCTTTGAAGGCGCCTTCTCAGACGGGTGACCGGCAGAAAGGGGGGCCGCGCCGTCCTCGGCCGAAGCCGCCGCAGGGAAAGGTGCATCGGAAACCTCTTCGGGACCAGCGGGTGCCGACTTGCACCCGCCGTCCGCCGTAAGGTCCGCGCCGGACCGTCGTCCCCGGCGGGACCCGCCTGAATGCTTCGCTGATTGTTGGGTGTCTCGTTCCAGCCCACGCGCCGCGCCCTCGGCTTCCTCAATGTCCATGCTCAACGGCGACACTTGTTCCGCCGTAGCTCCGCCGGTCACGCCGGCGTACGTCTTCACACATTCTTCCTTTTCATGGCCAAACCGGAAGCACTGAGTGCATTTGGCACACGGCTATCTCGCAGACTGGCGCTCTCCCTGGTATCACGATGAGAGTGTTTGCTCCATTCAGTCTCATTTGGTGACTCATGCCTTCCGGCGTGACGTCGTTCTTCAGCTCAACGGCGACACTTCTTCCGCCGTAGCTCCGCCGGTCACGCCGGCGTACGTCTTCACACATTCTTCCTTTTCATGGCCAAACCGGAAGCACTGAGTGCATTTGGCACACGGCTATCTCGCAGACTGGCGCTCTCCCTGGTATCACGATGAGAGTGTTTGCTCCATTCAGTCTCATTTGGTGACTCATGCCTTCCGGCGTGACGTCGTTCTTCAGCTCAACGGCGACACTTCTTCCGCCGTAGCTCCGCCGGTCACGCCGGCGTACGTCTTCACACATTCTTCCTTTTCATGGCTAAACCGGAAGCACTGAGTGCATTTGGCACACGGCTATCTCGCAGACTGGCGCTCTCCCTGGTATCACGATGAGAGTGTTTGCTCCATTCAGTCTCATTTGGTGACTCATGCCTTCCGGCGTGACGTCGTTCTTCAGCTCAACGGCGACACTTCTTCCGCCGTAGCTTCGCCGGTCACGCCGGCGTACGTCTTCACACATTCTTCCTTTTCATGGCTAAACCGGAAGCACTGAGTGCATTTGGCACACGGCTATCTCGCAGACTGGCGCTCTCCCTGGTATCACGATGAGAGTGTTTGCTCCATTCAGTCTCATTATAACGCTGAAGAACGACGTCATGCCTTCCGGCGTGACGTCGTTCTTCAGCGTTATAATCACGAAACGTGTGGTCGGACTCGATTCCCTCAAAATTGTCAGAATCGTCTCAAAATCACCATTTTTCCCGGCTGACTTCGTTTACTTTGCCATACGGTTCCAAAAGTTTACGGACTGCGTCATCCGCAACATGAAAAGGCACTCAGCGCAACCGGACACGTACCTTGGTACAACTGGGGTCGATGACGACACAGCGGAGGTCCTTCACCTTGAGCTCCTTGAACCTGACCAGTCGTTCCTTGGCTTCGGGCGTTCGGAGCGTAGCCAACCAAACGCGATTCATTTGGAATGCGCCCAGCGCTACGACAGCGGTCAAGACCGCGGTACGCTTGAGCTCGTGCCGGAAATCCTCAATTCGATACAGGCGACCGTCCAGGTCGCAGTGCAGTGCTATCGAGTGCACGTCCCAGTTGGGATGAGCGGTAACACAAACTTGTACTCGTCGGCAGCTGACGCGCCATGAACATCAACAAAAGAGCAACCACGGCGCCACGGGCCGTTGTCGCCGCTCCATTGGAGCTCATGATTCTTGCGACCGTACTGCTCGAAAGCTGAAAAAAGAAATCAGGCCATGCAGAATTTTTTTTTTTTTTAATTTTTATTAAGGCCATGCAGACACGCTCGCGCGACTTGGGAACGAGCGGGGGTTTCTATGTCTAGCTATTAGCCCCGAGAGCGAACACAAGCGTCGCTGTGGTCGGCCTTCCACGATTGGCCGAACGCTGACTATGACGTCAGAAAAGGATTTATCATCGACGGAAATAAGAGGAATGAAAGAACTTTAATTTTGACGGTGTTGGCAGTGTTCTTTTGAGAGCGCAATGATTTCAAGCTTCCACCATGCTATTTACAAACACCATCGAACTTGTTGTTTGCAAGGTAATGACGTCACAAGGGGGAACCATAAGAGGGCGCCACCAAAACATCTCGCCGCTAATCGCGTCCCACTCGTAAATGCGAAGCTTAAGCATCCTCCTGTAATTTGTTTGCTCTCATCCACCCCCCCCCCCCTTTTATGTGTTTATTTATGTTTTTGCACAACAATAAATTTTCAGTTTTAGGTAAGCTCCCTTCTGTGTGTTTCCTCGTCCTGGTCCCACGTGTTTTAGCGCTGTTCCCACCAGACAAGTATGCAACACGAACTAGCCAACTACATACCTCGATATAAGGAAAGGCAACACTTTACGGCGTTCCAAAAAAAAAAACAACAAAGAAAAAAAAAAACGCTTTATCTGGACGTGTTTCTAGGTTTCGGTTTCCTATCGCAGTGCATCTTTGCACCAGCGGTCCTGCTTCTTGGTGGCCGAGGCGCGAAGTTACCGGACTCACCTCCCTCGTAGCATGGAGGCAGACTTGCGCCCGTTACTTCAAAAAAGTAATTATTTACAGTTACAATTACTTGGCCTCAAAAGTAATGGAGTACCTAACAACTTACTCTCTTAAAAAGTAATCGATTAATTATTTCGCTTCTTTATTCGATTACTTTTGCGTTACTCCAAAGAAGCACGAAAAAGACCCACTATATATTGCGTGTTTGAGGGGGAAGTTTTGGACCCCATCAAAATCGAAACAAAAATACAACACATTCAGTGCCTACGCATATATTTTAGGTTAATAATTTTAGGAGAAGGACTCTATAAACTTTTAAAGGACTTAAAAAGGTGTTCAAGATAAACGAGTCTTAAGCTCTCCAACCGGGACAGAACTAAATCCCATGAACATTCGACGAATGCACTTGGGCGGTGGAGGCACGCAGACCATTTGAATTAATCCGAGTTTAGCATCGGCGAGCTTCGGAACACGATTGCCTTGAAGATATGTTTTTTTAACGTTTGCTGTATGTTGCCTAAATAGGTAGCTGGTTAACCTACTAAAACTGACTGGCTGTGTGACCAAGATGCGGTACTTGTCTCTGGGTACATTTCAAAGCCTCCTGCTTGATGAAGGTTGTTATCCGACCGAATGAAGCACTTGATCCTCTTTCTTGATCACCAAACTTATCAGAACCAAGACGCCACACGAAATATTATTGCACAATCTCTCAGCTGAACTAATTTTGCCGTTTAAAAATTATTAAAAAAAAAGCACAATTTTCAGTGAACAGCACGGTTCCATGTCGTTCACGCGTTTACAAGTGGCTTCTCAACTCCAGTGTCCAAGTGAGTCACTGTTTATTCTCAGAAAACTCGGGCTGTGTTTCCTTTCCCTAAAAATTCCGGTCTAAGTTCCCGCAGGCGGAATCCGCTGACGAGAACCCTAGCATTCTCGTTTCTAATGGTGAATTCCGCTCGCAGATCTCGAGCGCTCCTAAAAGCGCTCCATTTGGAGCACGCATATTCCGCTCGCAGATCTGGCTCGAGCTGGTCATCTTCTGCTCGTAGATCTGGCTCGAGCTGGTCATCTTCCCCGCCCGCTCCACGGAGCGCCTCAAACCCCGCCGAACTTGCTCTGCGGGATTTCACAGATCTTTTCGGAAGTTGACAGAGCGCCTTACGTCATTTCCTTCTAAATCCGCAGTGCGCATGCGCGGCGAGATTGGCGAGGTCGGCGGGCCGGTCGGCCGGTCGGGCCACGGTCGGGTCGTCGACTTGGATCTTTTCGGGTGCGTCGGATGTTTACGTGGGATTGTGACGGCTCGAACACTTCTACCTCGCGTAGATCAGGGATACAAAGCCGGGACTGTGGAGCGTGGTGAATCGTAAGCGCTGACATCTGTGATCGTGATCGAGGAAGCACGAGAAAAAGAACGACAGAAAAGCCGGAGGCAGACGCAAGGTTAGGCCTGTTCATTCTGCAGCCAATGATTGTTTACCTTTTTACACTGCATTCCGCCGGCGTTTTCCCGTGCAATAAAGCAAGAAGAGATTAGGCAACGAGCGTGCAAGTGATGGTTTGTTACCTCTGTGTTTATTAGAGTCGTACCAGAAATCTGAACTCCACCGCTGGCAATCGCTGTCCGTGCCCCGCCGCCTCGACGCGGCCGAAAGGTATGTGACCACTGATCTCTAGTGGAGATCATGGTGTACCTATGTGACGGTGCCGAACGCGGACGTCTTCGTTATTTGCGACATGGGCGCCGTGGTAGGTATAATTTCGCCCGGCCTGTGTCGCGTGTTATTTCTGCGTCGGAACGATCAGTCGGCTGAGGTGTTGGTGGGCTTGTCAAGCTCGAGCAGCGGCCATTTTGAACGGCGGAGGGGGAAGCGGGGGGGGGGGGGGGGGGGGCAAGTGTGGGGGAGGTCGCTCCAAAAATGCGAGTTTATCTTCCCCTCGTCGATTCGGAGCTGGGTCCCACGGAGCGGAATTCTGCCTCCCTCGCGGATTTTGGAAAGCGCTCCGGATCTACGAGTGGAATTCACCATAAGAATACGGGTTCAGCTTGGATGTCCCAAGCCGTTTTGTTGTGCTCCCCGGCCAGCTTATTGCCTGCTGTCGAAAGTTACTGCTTAAACTGACAGCAGGGTCAATGCTACATTTTTTTTTCTGTTCCAATGTAGTGCTGCCATGCACCCCTCATGTTTTTGCATTGTGCATCCGCTAGTGTGAAGTCAAGTGACAGAAGCCACATAGCTGGTTGGTCCAGGCAGTATTTAGCTTTCACAGCGCTGTCAAGGTTGTGAAGGGTCGATTTCTCATTAGAGTTTCCTCTCTGTTTGCGTGGTGAGGCAGAAACATGGATAAACTAAAAGCGGTCTCGTGTAAAAAAAAGAAAAAAAGAAAAAAAAAAGATTTGTTTTGGGTGGACAAGGCGCGGAGGGGAAGGGGGGGGGGGGGAGGGGCGAGGAAAGGAGCCGACATATGCACCACGCTCATTGTGTCCACGGTCTTACTCGACACGAACCCCACACGACGGTTTTATGGTCCATTAGTTTTCAGCTCTTTTGTACGCTCAAAGCAGTCCGTTCGTTTTCCAAGGCGTCCAAGCCTATTGCCTTTATGGGAACAGTCGAATCCTTCCAGCCTGGCTGACCTTACGAACGAGTCCAGAGCTCGTTCGTAAGGTCAGCCGAGCCAGAGCTCGTTACGAACGAGCTCTGGCTCGGCTATCGTGCTTTCCGTGAATTCATTTCCTTTCTTTCGTCAGCACTCTCTTCGCGCGTCTTGTGTTACCATGCTAAAGGCGCGAAGGCCATTGCATCGCCCTTCTTCCACTCTATTTCTCCCTTTGATGGGACGGAAGAATTGTAACGAGTAATTTCAGTATTTCGTATCTGCAAAAAGTAATGAGATTACACTATAAATTACATTTTAAAAAAAGTAAGATTATTTACTAAATTAGAAGACAAGTAATTAATTACAAGTAATCCCTTTATTTGTAACAGATTACTTCCAAGTCTGCATGGAGGGAAATATGCGTGCGCACGTGCGGCGCGCGTCTTGGCCACCGGGGAGAAGGACCGCTAATGCAAAGATGCTCTTCGATAGGAAACCGAAACCTAAAAACACGTCCAAATTGAGCGTTTTTTTTTTTTTTTCGGAGCGCCGTAAAATTTTGCCTCTGCTTTATATCTTTCCCTGTTCTTTTTCATTGTTCATTGTTAATTTTCACTAATTTAAAATATAATTAGTAAATCTTAGTTAATTATTGAGCTAATTGGTATGGTTCTTTAGTCCGTGACATCCGCCATGATTGGCAGTTTGTTCCCAGGAAGAGTTGCTTTTTCTTCTCAAGCACTGTATTCTTTGAGATTTTTTGAAAGCCTTCGCTGAAACACCCATTGTATATATGAAGTAGCCGATGCTCATTTTAAGGCTGCCAGTCTCCCCAGAACCTTAATTTGTTTTCCCTCTCTCTGTGAATAGATCACCCCTGAGCTGTGGAAGAGTAGTACATGAGCCAAACCGGCCAAATGTGTAGCGCGTGAACATGCTTTGTCGCGCCGGTAGGGGGCATATGCAACTTCCTTTCCCCTGCACAGCTCTTGTCAGCCAAAATTTGACAACATCACGATATTGGGGCTGATAAGACTGCCAGAGAACATTTGAAAGCGTACAACATAAGAAAGGAGAATAAATTCGTAAGACAATCTTCGGTTTATTTGACCAAAAAAGCGTTCGCCTTTTCGAGCATGTCTTGACGCGATTATGGTGTGGTTGGTTTCTTCTTTGCACGTATAGTTTAGCGCTCATCTTTTCTTCTGCGCGTCTTTCTCCTTGTTTATTGGGCGCTGTATCACCAATTTGTAAGAATTAACCCGCTCGCCTGCACCACCACTTCGAGTCTTTATATTTTTGTCACACGCTCCTGCTCCGCCGTTTGGGAACCGATTTAAAAAATTCGATCTCCCACCAATTTGCCTCGTTGGAGTGCATTTGGTGAACCAAAGAAGCCCGAAAAAAGCTTTAAGAATTTGTTTCTTACGAGCTAAATTATTGTGCCGCAGAGAGATGGCAAAGCGTCCTCAGGACGTCTGACTGCGTTTCAAAGGCGCAAGGCGGGTTCGAGTCGTTCGAGGACTCCGCCGCGGGGCAGCACGGGGAATCTTCCCGTCCAAAACAGCAAATCTTTTATTTTCTAAAAACCCAGGCACCCAACGACCGTGATGTTGTTACTACGCTACCCAGAACACGCCTTCGACATGTGTGTTTGGCGTGCCATACCGACCGTGTGCATCAAAAGTGGTCGCGAAGTGGCAACAAATTATGTCATAGGAGGTGGCGTGACATGCTGTCGGATGTCACGCCCCTAGCTTTTGGTCGCAGAACTTCGGGCAAAACGTGGGAGCGAACGGCAGTGTCGCTGTCATCGTGACGTCCCAATTGTAGACGCTGCTCAAATGTTTCCGTGGAGTGTCAAGAAGAGAGCGAGCCACGGCATAACAGGTGTCTGGCTTATCCTCCACCGCTGCTGTCCCGCTGCCGGAATAACGACAGGCAACATAATGACACATCTATGACATCATTGGAGAGAAATGGAAGGACCACTTTTCAAGACGCGGTAAACACACCAGTCGGGGGCGCGCTCCAGGCGCCAGTTTTCACGTAACATCTGTCCAGGGTACTCTCGGGTTCGAACGAAATTCGAACGGCGGAGCGCGTGGCCGTCGACACATGCTGCGCCTCTCGAAGGCCACTGGAAACTGATCAAACCGCGGGGTGGAGAAGAGGGAGCTGCGAGATTTATGCGTCCTACTCGGATGTGCTTGACCCTCGAACAGCACAAGCCAAGCTTCGACGCTGCGCCGTTTGGTGCCGGTGGTGCGCTGGAAGTTCCGTCACAGCCACTTTCGTTGGCTCGGTGCACGAGCCACGCGAGGAAGCTCGCCGCTCGCAGCAGCAGCAGGCTTCTTGCGTGCGCGTCCGTGTAGCATGACAGGAGCGTCATGCTCCCTCCTAAGTTGCCCAGTTTCTTTTGTTTTTTTTTAATGCGTTAGTATTACAACGTTCGTTTTGACGAAACCCCGGTGGTATATTTCATTTGTCAGCGCCGGAGAAAGAGGGAGAAGGAGGGGGCGAGGGTGACGCGTGGGACGCGCCGATTGGTCCGAAGCGCTGACGTCAGCACGCGTCAACCTCTCCCTCTCTCACCGGCGCTGACAAACTGACAGACACCGCCGGGTTTCCGTCCAAACGAACCCTTTCGTTTTCGGCAGTCACGCGCTCAGCTGGCGCGGATCGAGAGAGAAGCGCCGCGGCGCGGCGGAATGCGGGCGTGCTCAGTTGCCGTTATGCAGTCGCCGGTTGTTCTTTGCTCTGGGTCTGCGTAGTGGTGGTGCGTGGGCTGTGATGTGAGTGTGTAGTTGAAACGATGAATGTGGTTCCCTCCACGAGTGATATGGATGCGGATCCTTCCACGAGTGGTGTGGATGTGGTTCTTTCCACGAGTGATATGGATGATCGTATCCAGGGGCGTCGACGTACTCTGATAGGCAGAGTACAGAAAAGTTGTGAAAAACATTACAGGAAGCTCCATTGGTGGATTCTCAGGAAATGCGTTAGTATGGCCCTTGGGAAACGCCACACACGTTCCCCTTCGGGAAACGCTAACACTGACCCCGTAACGAAGTCAAAAAGAGGCAGCGCAGTTTCGTACAGTTTCGAGATTTGCTCCAGAAGGCGGCGTAGAAAGGTGTATTTCGAAGGGAGTGGACGTGATTGCTCGAAACAAACCAGCGGTGTCTCAAAGTTAAGTTAAAAAAAAAAAAAAAGTTTTGTCATTTTTAAAAGAACACCGGCTTTCGCTTCTTCCAGCTGACAAGGAGGGAGGATTCGTAGTATTAACGGAAGCTGAATTTGGTAGCAAAGCCCTTGAGGCGATCTCATCAGTGTTCAATCGCCGCGATGATGTGTCAATAAAAAAGCTGAGATTAGAGGCAGTGAGACGATGCAAAATGTTGAACCTTCATCAGCTAGCTCAAAGCATCAATAAGAATAAAGATGGATGCTTCCAAATTATGTTTAGCGCCAAGACCCACAAACAACAATGTCCCCTGAGGGTCATAGTGTCAGAGAAGGGCTCATGGCAGAAGCCGGTCGCGCTTTTTCTCTAAGACAAATTGGAAGTTTTAGGCTCTAGAGTCTAAAGGGAAACTGACACCCCCCAAATTTTTTTTTTCCTTTTTTGTCAGGCGATTTATTATGGTGTCGGAATACCACCCAATTACTATTTTGCTACAGAGTCACGTATTTTTTTAAATAAAGCTAAAAAAAGCAACTGCTCGAAAGCGAAACCGAAACTCCCGCACCACACGGGGAAGTGGAGAGAATAGTGAGACTGGCGGAAGCGCGTTTTTTTTTTTTTTTTCTCCGCATGTAGCAGACGAAATGCGTTCGCTCGCCGTGCGATTCCTTTGCAGTTATGTTTTGTCCCGCTCGCTTTTCTGTACTTCAAGGTGAGTTGTTTTGTACATTTAAGTGTTGGCAATTAGTAGTGAGCAGGGTATTGAACCGAACCCGAACCATGAACCGAAAACCGGAAAAACCGTTATTTTCGCGCGAACCGGAGTTGAACCGGAACGAAATAATTTTTCTCGCTCCGGAGCGGAACCGATATATTTTACATGCGGTTTTCGGTTCATACGTGAACTCAGGTCACGTGAAAAATGCGCGGCGAAAAACACAGGAACCTAAAAAATAAGCAAAAAAAATGCAACGAAAAAATTATTTTCGCGCAAACCGGAGCAAACCCGACCAAAATAATTTTTTTTTTCGTTCCTGGGCAAGACTGATCAATTAATTTTGCGGTGTTTCGTTCATGTGGGAAGTCAAAAAGCGAGAAAAATACGTAGCGGAAAGCTCTGTAACGTTCCATTATCAGGTTTTCACATAACGGCCGTCTTCATAATTTATTAAATTTGTCTCGAGAACTCAAACGAAATGAGCACAGTAACTAAATTCTCCGGGATTTCTGGTCTTATGTAATTCTTTAACAAATGCCCACATTCGTCCCAACCTTTTCTTGGGGACCAGAAATGGTTCATCAAAGAAAATTTATCACTAGAGCATACCCAATTCATATGTCAGCCAAAGGGACCAATTAATAAGCCTGTTTGGTGTTTCTTGTCTTTCTGTAGAGTTGTGCGCAATTTATTTTGAACGCCTTGATTTCATTGTACGACTGATCAGATAAGAAAGTGATACAAAGGCCGATGTATATTTTAGAACCTTCACTAGTTGGCATACTGTGGCGCATCTAATCTGCTTTTAAAATAACGCAGTGGATTTAATAATCTTACCGAAATTAAAGTTTAGCACCGGGAAGGGAAGGGGGAATTCAATCAACAGTTACAGCTACAGAAAACAGCAAAGCAGCTTCGATCTCTGGTAGCAGAAACAGCAAGGACCAAAACGTTTCCTCCTCAAAAACACAAACATCAAGACGCACTGCTCTTCTGAGCATTGCTTCCTTTCCACCCTCCACGCGCGTTCCCGTGTTTTTTCTAGTTTTTTTTTTTTTTTTGAACTAACGGCGGGCGTCCGACGCGCCTCGCGAGTTGCCGCATACTCTGTCCAGACTCTCAAGCCTGGTTCAGACAGTTGCGTTTTACTGCGCTTGACTGCGTTTGACTGCGTTGCGGCGGCGAGAAACCAGGACATCCCTGCTGCTTATATCGCGTGCCAAGATGATTCCTTGAATTGGATTCCACGCTTCATACGAAGCACAGATGTGCCGGTGACTCGTTTTCGGTTCTCGACGCAACGCAGTCAAACGCACTCAAACGCAAGTGTCTGAACCGGCCTTTAGGCGCGTTCAGAGACGCGACGACTCTTGTTGCTTATGCTCAGCTTCAACCTAAGATGGACCGCGGCCATTCCTACGAGCCATCTTCAAAATTCAGCGCTCTGATCATCGTACAAAGAGACTTCACGTTCCGCGCGTCTCTGCTCAGCCGGGAATATAGGCTCTTAGCACTGGATATGCTAGGCGAGCTGCTAGCGTCCGCTGCAGTCCACCTTAGCGTTGAGCTCTATACCAGTGTTCTTTTTTACTCGCTCTTCTGCGAGGCCCTCGGCTGGGCAATTCGGCTGGTTCGGGTTGAAGCTGGGGTTGAAGAAACCAGTGCTTGACTGTCCAACGCGGTGGATGCCCACGCAGCATATGTTCACCAGGTTACTTGAACTAGGAGGCTTCGCTGGAGGGCTCCTCTCGAAGTAAGAAAACTCCAGGTTGACTAAAGGCGTATGGGCGGAAGTCGAAATGCTCGCAGTATCGCTTCGCCCGTCAGAAGTGGCGACAAAGACATTGCAGAAGGAACAGACCACTGTTGGAGATTTGTACTGACCATGGCTGAGATGTCCCATGGACACTTCCCAGATATCGTCGCCGTTAGCAAATGCCTTGCTCCAGTCAATGAAAAACAGGGAGCTACAACTTCTTGACACGGATGTCTTCTGTGCAGCAGTGTACATGGATCCCCGCTACCGCCTTCTCGCACCTGGGCAAAAGTATCGGGCCACATTGCATTTGACAAAGACTTGGAGGCGAATCACACCTCTGCAATGCGAGCAAGATTCTACCCTTTCTTCTGAAACTGCGGCGGCTCCAGATGATCCGGAAGACTCTCTGCAAGCGCTCCTCAAGGAAAAGAGAGGTTGAGGCTGGCGTGCACGTTCGAGGTACCAGTAGCCAACTTGATATAGCATGCCTCCTGGAAATGCTAGACAAGGAGCCGCGGCTTTCAAGGGACGCTAACGTGTTGCAGTTTTGGGAGGAGAGAAGAGAACGCAATCCAGAACTCTACGCATTGGCGCAAGCAGCCCTGGGAGTGCCTGCAACCCAGGTGGGCGTGGAGAGAGCCTTTTATGCACTGAAGTTCATTTTATCGTCTCAGAGGTGCCGTCTTTCCCCGGATATGCTTGACGACGTCCTGCTTCTTCAGTCAGCTGCCGGACATTGAACTGCGCGCGCTTTCACCCACATCCCGAGGTGCTCCAGCACTAGCTCGTTCGTTCCACACAGTAACGTGAGCCTTTGCTTTTTATATGTAAGACGTTTATAAAATATGCAGAATTTATCTTTTGCTGTCGTCAATTGTTTTTGTAGCATATGAGTACGAACCGGTTCGAACCGGTTTGAACCTTTATTTTTTCACTCCGGAGTTGAACCGGAGCTGAACCGTTTTCCCTGAACCGGAACGAAAACCGGAACGAAAAACGTTTCGGTTCGACACCCTGGTAGTGAGTGCCCGAGTGCCGTAGTGTGGTGAATTCCCGTGATCGGCTCCGAAAAGAATACTCCCAAGATGTTGCGTGAAGAGTTGCCTCACATGTCTTGCATCTGAAAGTGGCATTGTGCGGCAGTGTGCACAAGTTTCCGAAAGATCAACGGGTCGGGGTCAATGGCTGGCTGCAATTCCTGTAGAACAGTTACGCGAAGCTCGGAAAGCGGACGCTACCGATTCATATGCTCCTTGCATTTTGTGGAAAGTGACTACATTGAGTTCGCAGGTGTCAAAAATGAAATCCCATATCATTTAGTTCAGCGACGTATCGTCCACAACAATGTTTTTTCAGTGATAAGTGTTAAAAAAAAAAAGAACTGTAAACGTCGCAAAATGCTTGACCAAAAAAAAAAAAATAAAAAGGTACACCCACACCAGGGATGGAACCCATGCCCGCTGCGTGTAAATCGGATGTCTTTCCACTTAGCTACTGAACGAACTCTTCCGTACATGCTAATGGAACCGGTAGACTGGTGGTAGTTTGCTGCCGATTTCCCTTCATTACATGCACTCCTGGCTTGAAGCCGCGAAGCACCACGCAGAGGCCAAATTCGCACCTCGTAAAGAAACCATACGCGTTCGTATTCAACTCGAAGTACGCACTTCGTGCTTGACGTTTGAGCGAGCGATGTCTTCAGCAACGAGAAGGGACGACGGCTCGGAGACGTCTTCGTGGAATCGGCTTGCTGGTCGGGCGTGTCGTACGGAATGAATATCAGTTCTTTTGATCGGTCCAAACTTTCTCTTTCGAAGGAAGACAGAATTCGCCTGTACCGTGAACGACAGTTCTGAAGTAGAGGTCCAACGCCCGTCGTCCGCTGCCATCCGCTAGTCCCACGATACGATATGCGAAACGACGCCATGTTGAGAATTTTCAATGAACGCACAGAATGCTTCCGGTTATCTGTGCTACCTTTTTTTTTTTTTTCAATCAACGTATTTGCAGCCTTTTGGAAGCCACAAAAAATGGGTTTCATATTTTTTTCTATTTTTAGTAATGACTGTGTGCCTTCAGTGACCAACGACTTTGATTAAATTTGGTGGTCGCTTCGAAACCTTAGAAAACGGCCCGTGACCACGGAAAAGAGAGTGAGCGCGACTCAAACCGGCCAGTTCTCGATCGGCGGTTTTCGGGCGGAAAGCAACCGAATTTCGAGCCGCAAATTGTGTTCTGGGTAGTTGGGCTCTCATATGTCACGTACAAGTAAAAACCTCGGCGAGCATAAATACCCTGTCAGTGTCCCTTTAACGATCCATTTTTAGTACGAAATTCTGACGATATTTTAGATTTCTTAAAAGATAACTCCGACAAAGGATTTTCAGCCTGTTCATTTGACATTAAAGATTTATATTATTCCTTGCCGCACGACAAGTTATTAACATCTGTGGAACATCGTATCGATCGCTTTGGTACAGTCGCCTTTCAGAATCAAATCGGCATGACGGAAGAGAGCTTCATTGAAATCCTCTCGTTTTATCTTAAATCAACGTTTGTGGAATGGAATGGCGGGGTCTAATACAAAAACAAGGGGTATGCATTGGCTCATGCTTGGCACCCATCCTCAGTAACATGTTGTTAGCCCATAATGACAAAGTTCTTTTTGAGCACTTTAAGGAAAGTAATAATTTTAATGAAATCAAAGTTTTTAGATTTGTGGATGATTTTTAGTTCTGTTCAACCATGGGCCTGCAGAATTCCAGTCGAGAGTGGATGACCTCTTTACTGTTTTTAAAAACGTCTTACACCCCCTCATACTAACCCAGGAACTACCGGTAGCTGGTGTGTTGCAGTTCCTTGACGTCAGACTCACCTTTTCTGAATGACATGTGTGTTGTATGTACCACCCTAGAGCCCAAAAACCCCTGTTGCCGTACAATTAAGCTCATTCGAAACTGGTCAAAAGGAGTATTGCCAATATGTGCGTATTGAACGCCCTCAAAAAATCATGCCACCATGAGATGTCAGAAGGCCTGGACACGCAGTATAGGCGGCTGTTGGTAGCTGGCTTCCAGAAAAATGTAGTGGTGTCCGTTGCGGAGATCGTATTAAAAAGATTGCGGAGTGAAGCTTGCCCTCGCCCAACGGTTCTCAGAGATAAACAAAAGGTCGCGGTGATACCGCACATTCACAAAACGGCGCATGGCCCGAAAAAGGTGGCCAATAGATCGAACGTAAAGTAGTATTTTCCGCACCAAACAAACTTAGTAGATTATGTAGGATGACAGATCGTTTTCGTAAGGTTCCTTCTGGCTGTGCGGTGAAGCACAGGAATCCCTTCGTTGAATGTGCGGAGGAAGTAGTGTATCAGATCCCCTTATCATGCGGAAACAAGTATATAGGTCAGACCGGTAGGTGTGTTAATGATAGGCTGAGGGAACACAAACTTAAAGTAGGAAATTATCGGGACGGTCATCTGTCTGATCATTGTCAAAGCTGCAAGTGTGTGCCGTTCTTTTCGGAGTGCAAGATTCTGGCGAGGAACAGGGAAAAAAACTGTGAGGGAGATAGTCGAGGCAGATGAAATGAAGAAGAGTGCCGTAGCATGTGTCAGCGTGGCCTCAATTGATCTACTTGACAAGGAACGTGCCTTCCTCAATGACGCGGCCTGGCATCGGGTTGGCTAGTGATGGGGCGATATCAGAAACACGGATGGTGTATAAGTGACGTTTCATGTAATAAAAGCAGTTGTTAGTAGCGTAGTGTCTGATTCTCGTCTTTGTGTCCTTGTCTTTTGAGCGCGACGATTCCAAGTTCCAAAACCAACTAGCCCAACAATCTAGTCATCAGAATAGAGACAGGTAAATTGGTCTCTGTTGAATCATAAATTGTATTCGCCGCTCCGGTTTTTGCGCTGTTTCGCTGGATAATACCCCGGAATACAAGATTTAGTGCGAATCTATATTTGTCCTCCGTGGATACTGCCCGAGCCGGCGGGACAGGCATAGAAATATTTTTGTCGTCATGCACGAGAGCAGCTTTCTGTACTTCACTTACATGCACGGACATTTGTTCTACACCTTTCGCGCTTTGAAAAGACGAACCTTCAAATTTCGATCAAATTCTTCCTTGCCAAATGTCTCTGTGTTGCGGCGAGAAGTGGGGAGCACATTTCGCACTGCCCGATAATGGTGATTATAATTGGCGGCTATGTCTTTGTCTTTGTATTGTTTGGTTTAGTTACGAGCGCCACCAAGCGCCCCACAGTAAAAGTCCCGGCGAATGCAACGGCCTGAGGAACGCAGCGAGCGTTCGACAAATCTCGAAGGCCACGCTGTCTTTAGAAAACGGCCGCTGTAGGTAGGGATTACGCGTTTTTCGTTTCTAACATTTTGTTCGGGTAACTTTGTTCAGTCAAATGTTTATATCCTTAATGGATGTTCTTATGCCATCTCTGTAAAAAGTTTGAACTCGATACGTTCGCAAAACGATTTATCCGGTCCTTTCAAACAGCCATCGATCCCTTTACTCAGCCTGTATATATATGGCTGCCACCTAACCATTTCTGTTCCCCAATTAGGGACGGAAGTCGATAAGCCGACTGCCCGCCGAAGGTTGACGCAGTGCTCGTCTCCTCACTGATTGGACGCATGCAGTGCCAGCCGAACGTCTTCATCGAGGGCGTCCGTGTTACTCATGGCGGCGGCAAAACATCACGTGTTCAGACATACAGCGGCGCTCTGCTCTGTGAAACGAGCTCGCTCCGAGCATCCCCAGAGAAAAAGCGCAAAAGAAAGCGAAAAAAAAACAAAAAAACCATGCGTTGCGTTAGATCTGCGTTAGACATGCTCACTTCCCGCAACAGGTTGAGGTAGTTCGAGTGTTTGGTTCTCTTTTGCCGCTTGCTGGCGCTAGGGGTCTGCTCACCGATCTCACTAAGAGCCCTTTTATCCTAGAAAAGTGGCGCCATTCATTGTTGTGGAAATGCTTGAGACTCGTGCCGCGCGCCACTTCTGGGAAGAACATGGCGTCTGAGATCTAGCTGAGTGCTGCGCTGCGCCGCCATGATCTTCCCAAGGGCTGCGCGTTGCACGTGCCACTTGCACCGACGCACCTTGCGCTACTTTTAAAACATGAAGGCTCACTGAGCGTTCGTCGCCTATCCGTGAAGCCGCCAAAACCTTTCCCAGAAGGCAGGCGACAGTGCCCCGACTAGCCGTTTCGGGTGGCTCTGCACGCGCAAGCTCCCTGCAGCGAGGTTGTCGCACGTGCAAAGAGTCCCTCCATGCATGTGCTTCAGCGGTGGCGTAGCCAAACTAGCTGGTGAGATCGGTCTCTTGTTCAGTTTTCCGCACGCTACGTCTACAGCGTCTCACACTCGAACAGGCTCCGAGAACATTTCCACTGCCGCCGCAGAAGGTGGCATCCACAAGTAAGACACACACGGGGATCTCAAGCGCTTACCGCGCATGCACGACACAGGGCCGCTTCGCGCCATCCATTCTCTACATGTGTACACAGTTTCTCCACACTAACACATCGCATTCTGTGTTACCACTGTCTTTGCCACTCTAGTACGGTAAAAGGGGTGACTTGTTTTCAGAAAGCTTTCGCAACAGCTTCCGCGGAACCTGAGTGATCTCGGGTAGCGCCCTCTACATTCGCCGGAGAGCACCTGTGACGAGCTTGGTCACATCGGCAAAAACTCACGTGTTTGCATTTCCTCGCGCCGCCTTTGGAGGTTCTTCCGAGGGCATACAGGCTTTCATCTTGCGCCGAAATTCCTCTGCAAAAGCGATACAAATGACGATAAGTTGAAGCACTATTCGCTTATTGTTGTGCACCGAAGCAGATTTTTCCTACACTCCGCTGCACCGAAGCAACCTGCGGTCACAGTCACAGTGGCAGCTCTTTCATTCTATATGGTTTTTGATGGTGATGTCGGTGTTGTCGTGGGTGTGTTGATGGAGCCACTTGTCGCTTTATCTCAAGCCTAATTGACACTAAATGATATTATTCAGCGTGTGAGTTCTCGAATACAGCCGCTAAGAAAATGGGGCGTCGCTCCACCGCTGTGGCAAGAAGTCTGAACTCGCATACATGCCTGCGTGTACTACTATGCAGGTCTTGGTTAGTTGTAACACTCAAACGGCACACACGCTCCTTTTTATGGAGTGTTCTTTAATCCGCCATTATTGACACACCTATGTTGCCAACCGTGCAGTGGTATCGCCTAAATACAGAACACCACATTACCTTCCTTATGGAGAAATATGAAATTGGGGGTGTAACACATAAAATAAAATGTTGCAAATTAACAAAATAAAATTCACAACATGAATGTCGATGTTCAGCTGAACGCTTGCTGAGATGAGTTCTTTCATTCTGCACTCTGAGTTCACACTTCTTCGCAAATAATTAAAAGGGATTACGTT
Source organism: Ixodes persulcatus (assembly GCA_013358835.2). NCBI lineage: Eukaryota > Metazoa > Arthropoda > Arachnida > Ixodida > Ixodidae > Ixodes > Ixodes persulcatus. Next base: position 392,181 of record JABSTQ010009129.1, on the reverse strand, counting down.
GCCAGTCAGCAAGATGCCGGGGTGGCTTGCGGTTTCTGACGGGGTAGCCTCGGCGAAGAGGACTCTGTCGCGTCACAGACGCTGAGGGCCCTGCCACTGAGGTGGGACTGTCCATGCTCTTCTCTGCGTGAAACTCGGTTGATCCTGGAGGCATCCTTGAAGAAAACTAGCATTCCGAGTGATCATTCGGTTGCCTTGAAATACCTTGATCTGAGATCCATGAGTGCTGGTAATGGTATAAAAGGCCGAATCGTAGTATGACATAAACTTGTTGTATTGGATTTGTTTACACATGACTCGCTGACCCACACAGAAGTGATGTGGTCGAGCACCTCTCCGTGTGTCAACCTGGTGCTTGTTGTAAGCCTTTCTTACAAGCTCAGTTGACCTCAGTCCAGCTGAGTCTACTGTTCTTGGGGTTGGGGCTGCATAGAGAGGAAGGAAATTCCTCGTTGGTCTTCCAAACAGTAATTCGTAAGGCGTTTTTGTTGTGCCTTTTTTCGTAGATCTGTAAGACATCAACAAGGTGTCTAGCTCAGCCTTCCAGTTCTTGTTTTCGAGTTCACTGGTGCGCACTTGTTTATTTAATGTTCGCGTGACTCGCTCTACTTCACCATTGGCTTGAGGCCATATGGGTATGACTCTGTAACGTCGAAATCCCAGCTCTTGGGCAAACTCAGCGAACTCTGTGCCTTGAAACGACGGCTCGTTGTTCTTATTTACTTGTTCTGGGATGCCAAATTGGCCAAGCACTACTTCGAGGTTTGGCAATACACTGCGCACGCTTGTCGAATTGAGGGATTGTAACACAGGGTGTCGCGAAAAGTCATATATCACCACCATCGCATATTTCCCATCGGGAAATGGACCACAAAAGTAGTGATACTTCTTCCCAGGGGCTGCTGGGAGGTTCGGTGATTGTAAATGGTTTTTGAGTTGCTTGGGGTACTTCCGCTTTGCATGGAAGGCAATTCTTCACTACCATGTGCATAAGGTTGTCCATGTCTAGAAACCAAACCCTTTCTCGTAGTAGTTCTTTCATATTTACAATTTCACTTCGGTGTGCGAGTTGAACTGCACGTTTCCGGAGACCAGTTGGACGGACCAGACGTGTCCCTGTAAGGATGAGACCTTCTGGTGTTGAAGCGAATTTGTCTTCACATCTGCAAATGACTTTAGTTCTGGTAGCAGCCAGTCGTTACGTAGAGGATGCTGTATGACTCTTACCAGTAGCTGCAGATGTTGGTCTGTCTTCGTCTGTTCCGGAATTTCCTCGACTGAGAAGGCCTTTGGCATTCACTGGCGTTGGATTAAGTTCACATACTCTTCAAGGACTTTAGTGGCACTGGGTGTCTTGAAAGATAGTCCGAGGGGTTGCCGCTTTCTGCAATGTGTTGTACGTCAAATACATACTGTTGGATGCGGAGAGCAAGGCGCTCTAGGCGGGCAGATGTTGGCGACCTTGGTTTTCTCACCAGTGGTTTGTGGTCCGTGAATTAAAAAACGTTTGCACTACACAAGTAGAGCCGAGGGTGTTCCATGCCCTATACCTTTGCCAGCATATCTCGGTCGACTTGGGAGTAGCGGCTTTCCACTGGTGTTAATGTGCTGCTTGCATAAGCTATCCCTGTGACCTGTGTATCTCGTTGTGTTAAAATTGCATTAAGTCCGTGCGGGCTTGCATCTACAACCAGCTCTGTCGGCTTGGCTGGATCGAAGTAGAACAAGGTGGATACATCTGACCTGGCATGCCGCAGTTCGTCAAAGGCATTCTGGTGTCGTTCGCTCCACTCCCAGGCTGCATTCTTCAGCGTCAGTTCACGCAGTGGGTAAGGTCAGCAAGGTTTTGTAAAAACCGACCTGAGTAGCACCATTCCCAAAAGACTCTTCACATTTTGAAGGGACTCCGGCACTTTTACCTGTAGCAAAGCCTCGATCGTCTTTGGGTCTGGACTAACACCTTCATGGAAAAGGTTAGAAAGAAGGAAGTTAGCTCTCGCTGGTGGAAGTCACTTTTTTTATTAAGCGTTAGTCCTGATTCTTGAAATCGACGTAGGAGTGCGTCTAGAGCCGTGTCATGCTCTTCTTTTGTTTTTCCAAAAACCAGGATATCATCACTAACATTCGGGACGTTTGAGATGTCGTCGAGCACTTGGCGAATGGTGTTCTGGCAGATTTCAGCTGCACTGCTGATGCTGAAGTTAAGACGTTTGTATTGGCACACACCGGCGGGTGTTGAAAATGTTGTTAGTTGCCTTGAAGACACGGTCAGTTCCAGCTGATGATAGCCATTTTTCAGGTCAAGGCTCGAGAGAACAGTCGCTCTTTTGCGAGCTACGATGATGTCATCAACTGTTAGACACAGATGTCTTTCTCGTTGAATGGCAGTGCAACACGTATGTTGATTCACATCCGGATTTCATCAGGGTGACGTGGTTTTGGGACAATCACCACTGGAGACACCCATGGTGTGGGTCCAACTGCTGGCTCAATGATGTCCTGTGAGAGGAGACGGTCGAGTTCCGTTTCCACGAGTGCTCACACTGTAAATGGGATGCGTCGGTGGGGTTGAGCGATAGGAGGCACAGTTTCATCTGCGAGGAGGGAGATTTGCTACTCCTCGAGCTTTCCAACTTCTTTGAACAAGTTTGGGAATAATTCTACGATCGACATTCCTGTCGGTGAGTCTTCGACTTGGTATGGGATTTGAACAAGACCAAAATTTGATGCTGCTGCGAAGCTTAGGAGTGGTGCGCAGCTTCCCGGGGTGACGAAGATTTCCCCTTGACTGCACGTCTTTTCGTACACCATGCTGGCTGAGGCGTTTCCCCAAATTTGCAGGGGAAACGTTGCCCTGTATGGAAACACCTTTACAGGTGTTTTCTCGAGATTTGCATCTAGGTGACAGTTGTGGAGTTGAGTTTCACAAACATTTGACACGGTTGAGGCTGTGTCTATCATGAAGATGATTGGAAGGTCGTCGACCATGATGACAGCTTTGGCAGACCAGCTTGCTGGAGGTAACGTTTTTGCTACAAAAATGTGTTCTTCACCGCTTGAACTGCTGTCTTGGCGGGTTTGGCTCATGGCTTTTACTGTCTTGTTCGTCGAACGGCACACCTTGGCAAAGTGTCCGATCTTGTAGCAGACTTTGCATGCTTTTCCCCATGCAGTACAGTTTGATCGCCCGCCGTCATGTGGCCATTTGCCACCACAGTTGTGACAGTCTGTCGATAGGTTGTGATGTCTTATAGGAAACAGCGCACAAGATAACTCACACACTCAGAACACACGCACATCGGCAAAAAGAACCTCTCTCGTCGAGCTGACTATAAACTCTGGTTTGTATTTTTGTCTTCTTCATTTACACCGATAAGAAAAAAAAACAAGGACGCTTACAATCACCTGTAACGCTGAATTAGAGCGCAGATCTTGAGGAGGATAAGGAGGGGAAGGTACGGAGAGAAGGGTATGACCCTCCTCATTCGTACCCTACCCTCCCATTTAGCGGAAAAGTTTCGCTAAATTTCCCGCTAAATTTAGCGGTGAAAATTTTCTGCTAAATTCAGCGGTGAAATTCTTCCACTAAATCTTTTTTATTTTATTTTTTTTTCCACTTAATCTAGCGGGGACTTTTTCCGCTAAACTTATGGGGGAATTTTTTCCGCAAAGTTTAGCGGGGAATGTTTCCGCTAAATTTAGGTGGAAATTTTTCCGCTAAATTTACCGGGGTATTTTTTTCCCATAAATTTAGCAGGAAACATTTTCTGCTAAATTTAGCGGAGAAATCTAGCGGGGAAATTTTGTCGATAAATTTAGGGGGGATTATTTTCGGCTAAATTTAGCGGGTAATTTTTTCTGCTAAATTTAGAGGGGAGGTTTTCCCGCTAAATTTAACGGGGAAATTTTCAGCTAAATTTAGCGGGGAACCTTTTCCGCTAAGTTTAGCGGTAAAAGTTTTTCGCTAAATCGGAAACATTTTCCGCTACATTTAGCGCGGAAGATTAGTTTATAAATGGACAAGTGGAAGCTTGGACAGCATCTACGAGTTTAGCTGGGGTTTCGTTTAAGCATGGTGCAACAGTGGTGAAAGGTTTAAAAAAAAAACTATTCGATATTCGATTCGAAAATATGCGGCCAAAACCGCTATTCGCTTCGAACTCAAAATCCACTATTAGCACATGAGTAGTAGTTATAAGCTCACATTTGCGGTAATTTCTAAGACAGAACGCCCATATATATATATATATATATATCGTTTCCCGAGACCAGTCATTCTGCATTGCTGCGCAACGTGACGTGGAAGTGCGCCCATTTTAAAGATACGTCCGAAAGCCTCGCAAAAGGGGCGCGCGTATTGTGCACTTGGTTCGTCAACAGAGACGCCTATCTTACTGCGAATCAAACAGAATTGCGCTCGGTCGATCCCACGCAGCCTGTCTTCCTCCCACTCCGTCCCGGATTTACAGCTTGATGCGATCGTAGCATCCAATGTGCCAACAGGCGCCCTCTCAGAAGCGATAGGCAAATCAGCTGAGCTAACACGACGTCACAGACGGGGGCAGGAGATCGAACTATAGGGGGCGCTCTGACCCGTTTGTTGTCCCCATACTCGGTGTTTACTCAACACGAGGCCTGTGCACATGCCTAGAGGCCTTATGGGCATGTTCATGTCATCTTCTACAATAGAGCGCGGGGCACAGTTTAATGTAAAAAATACTGACAATCGACGAAGCGACGTTAAGTGCCGGATCTATCCTCAGAATATGCGAGCTTGACCCACTTCGGCTTTTGTGCTGAGCTGGGACCGTGCATGCTGCATTGTTCATGCAGGCCGGAGTGCAAACAAAAGAGCTCCTCCTGCCCCTCACCGGAGAACACGAACTCCAGCCGAACGCCGACGCCGCGTTCGGTTATGTCGGCCGAGCGTTGAGTCATTGTATTTGTTGTCCCCATCCGTGCAGTTCTAAAGTTAACCGCTTGGGGCGTCACGGTCGCTCCTCCTCCTCCGCCGTTCCGTCGTTCAGCGCAGCGAGCGCAGCATACCGCAGAACACTCGCTTTCGATTAACCGGCTAGCGAGAACTCGATATCTGCGACCAATCAGTAGGGAGTTTTCGTAGACCGCGTTTCCCCCTCCGCTAAGCCCTCCGCAATGAAGAAGCCGCTAATGCGCCTGCGCGCCCATGGCCTTCACTGTAGAGTTCCGGGTATCGTAGCGGGTTGCGGAGAACGTTGCGGGACGGCGAAAACGATCTACGAAAACTCCCTAGTATCTGTGTGCGCTGCGCTACGCCGCGTTTGCTACCCTCGACGTTGGATGACGCTCCTTGCTTCGCGATTGGTCCTTCGTCCTTCTTGTCGCTTAATGCGGCCTTTTGATTTGCTGCGGAGCGATAATAGGGAGTTTTCGTAGACCGCGTTTTCTTCTCCGCTAAGCCCTCCGCAACGAAGAAGCCGCTAATGCGCTTGCGCGCCGATGGCCTTGGTTGTATAGTTCCGGGTATCGTAGCAGGTTGCGGAGAGCGTTGCGGGACGGCGAAAACGATCTACGAAAACTCCCTAATAAGATGCCCGCGTTTCTTAAGCTATGAGGGGCTCTAGATAGCAAGGCCCTAGGGCTGTTAGTTTGACCGATGGAGACAAATGCAGGTCCCTGATTGGACACGAATGCTGCCTAAAGGGCCGCCCACACTAGCGAGAAAACGTGAAAACGACTGCGAGAAACCAGGACATCCGTGCTGCTTATATCGCGTGCCAAGATGATTCCTTGAATTGGATTCCATGCTTCATACGAAGCACAGATGTGCCGGTTTCTCGCAGTCGTTTTCGCGTTTTCTCGCTAGTGTGGGCGGCCCTTAAGCGTTCGTCCGAGACTCGTGTCCAATCGTCCAGTCAAAGAGGACATGAGTCCGAGCCGAACACTGACGCAGCACTCGTGTCCAATCCCTGCCCCGCGTTCGCCTCCTTAGTGTGGCGTGGAACAGTCAGCACTTTACACATATATGGGCCTTCTTATCTACGAGGTGTTAATCTGGGCCCCGCACATACTAGTCGAAAAGCTCGCGGCCTAGGGACTGTTCGCATCCATTTGGCGGCGGCAGGACTCACTTGTCCTCGATGTTGACGACGACGGCGGTGAGGTTGGCGTAGCGCGACTCGTCCAGCCGGACCCCCGACGAGGCCACGGTGGCCCCGTCGGTGCCGATGAGCGTGGCCGACACGGCCCGGTCCACCGCGGGGGCCGCGGGCCCCGTGTAGAGTCCGCGTCGCTTGCGCAGCTGCCCCACCTGGTGCACGGTGATCAGGTGCTCCTGCTTCAGCTCGGAGACGAGCCACTGGAGCTGCCGGTTGCGCACGTTCAGCATCGCCTGCGAGCCAAGGGGTGCCGCGGTGGCCGCCAACGGGGCGGCGGGGCAGCGCGCCACTCACGTTCTCGTACATGAGTCGCAGGGCGTGCATTTCGGGAAGAGCGGAGATGCCCTCGATGCCCCGGTCCGGTCCGGCTCTGCAACGACGAGGAACGAGAGCCTCTCGCATCCGCCCCCGCCTTCCTCTTTTCCAACTCTGCTTTTGGCTCGTGTTTAAATACCGAGAGAATGCCGCGCAACCCTCGAGGTACACTCCCGAGATGACCTTACATAGTTTGTCAATTCATTAAAAAAACATAAATGAAACGGGGCCATTTCTGCGCTGCTTCTCTGCAGACTATCATTACGACGTTTCTTCTATGAAGGCCATATTCTGCTGATTTGATTAAGACGAACCTCACTCTCTCACTTAGCCTTTGGTCGTCCCTCCAAACGCTGTTCTCTTGCGAGGCGTTCTGAAGACGACTTTATGCTTTCGAGGCATTCTGAAGACGACCAGAACGCTTCCAGCAAACGCGTGTCTTCTAGATAGGATGGATGAATGGGATAGTATTGACTGTATCTCTTGTATTGAGCTGTAGCCTGCGCCATGAAACATTCACACCTCTCCCCTTTAAATTTTGCTATAAAGTATGTCTCTCGATAAACCATCTACCGCATCCGTTTTGTGAATGATCAAACACCTCTTCCTTTCTTTTATCCTCTTTTAAAGCGATAGCTGCTAGTGAGCACTTCGCGGTTTCGCGCTGTCGACCGCGCCCCATATCGACGCGGGCCATATTCGGCACTCCGCCAAAACATTCCACGGGCCGCTGATAACAAGATAACATGCATGGCCATGCATGGTAGCAAGATAACATGCATGGTCACTAAAACAGTCCCCACCGGGAAATCTGGCAGTGCACTGGGATAGGTGCCCATGTGACCCAGAATTGGCACAAACAACAATAATCGGGAGATACGCAGATAAAACTGCCTCAGAATTTTAGGATACATTCTGTATCAGAAAGCAAGGGGGAAGCGAGTGCGTTAGTGCCCTGTCAATGCACCTGACAGATACCTAGTTTTGTTTTCTAAACGAATAGCCAAAAAAATGGTATTAATAGTATGTGCTTGTTTTAACAAACCTTCGTTTGAGAGGGCACTTCGTCTCGTCTACTTCCGTGTCCCTGTTCATTCGGCGCTTTTCGTTTAGCACGTGTGACTATTTGTACCGAAGTGACGTACGAAAACACGCTCCCCTCTTACGGAGACAGCTGAAATGCTCTGTACTCATTGGTTCCAAAACGCTATGGAAGTTTCGTCCAGTGTGTTACTCGGTTGAATACAAATCGGCCTATGCGGACTATACATGTTTCGCGCTCGCACCTTTACCGTTCCTTCAGTCCATCTGCTCGGAAATAATACCTTAGCGGCTCTGACGTCACACCTCAGCTGTCGCTGTGTTTCACCTTACGGGTTGCCTAGGTGTTTACCAATTTTTTAATGACCTGTACATTGTTAAAGGGCTATGCAACAATTTTTTTACTTTGCGCAAATACCGCTTGGCGGGGCAGCGCGCCACTCACGTTCTCGTACATGAGTCGCAGGGCGTGCATTTCGGGAAGAGCGGAGATGCCCTCGATGCCCCGGTCCGGTCCGGCTCTGCAACGACGAGGAACGAGAGCCTCTCGAATCCGCCCCCGCCTTCCTCTTTTCCAACTCTGCTTTTGGCTCGTGTTTAAATACCGAGAGAATGCCGCGCAACCCTCGAGGTACACTCCCGAGATGACCTTACATAGTTTGTCAATTCATTAAAAAAACATAAATGAAACGGGGCCATTTCTGCGCTGCTTCTCTGCAGACTATCATTACGACGTTTCTTCTATGAAGGCCATATTCTGCTGATTTGATTAAGACGAACCTCACTCTCTCACTTAGCCTTTGGTCGTCCCTCCAAACGCTGTTCTCTTGCGAGGCGTTCTGAAGACGACTTTATGCTTTCGAGGCATTCTGAAGACGACCAGAACGCTTCCAGCAAACGCGTGTCTTCTAGATAGGATGGATGAATGGGATAGTATTGACTGTATCTCTTGTATTGAGCTGTAGCCTGCGCCATGAAACATTCACACCTCTCCCCTTTAAATTTTGCTATAAAGTATGTCTCTCGATAAACCATCTACCGCATCCGTTTTGTGTATTATCAGGCTTCTCCAGACTTTCTCTACCAACCTTTTAATCTACTTTTTTTTTTTGTGATTATAGTTCTGTTTCTCCGTTCTTCTATTCTCGCCGTCAAAATTCAACGCATTCGCCAAATCCGCTACTCATTCGGAAAGGGCAGGACGAACTCCCGTGCACTAAATAAAACACATGTTCCAGCTTTTCGCAATTACAATGGCATACGGCATATATGTCTATCTCTTGAAATGTAGTCCTATGTATCTTTGTCTTTAACACGCACGTTCTCGCTTCAGACAGTAAACAGCTGCCCTGTGAATGATCAAACACCTCTTCCTTTCTTTTATCCTCTTTTAAAGCGATAGCTGCTAGTGAGCACTTCGCGGTTTCGCGCTGTCGACCGCGCCCCATATCGACGCGGGCCATATTCGGCACTCCGCCAAAACATTCCACGGGCCGCTGATAACAAGATAACATGCATGGCCATGCATGGTAGCAAGATAACATGCATGGTCACTAAAACAGTCCCCACCGGGAAATCTGGCAGTGCACTGGGATAGGTGCCCATGTGACCCAGAATTGGCACAAACAACAATAATCGGGAGATACGCAGATAAAACTGCCTCAGAATTTTAGGATACATTCTGTATCAGAAAGCAAGGGGGAAGCGAGTGCGTTAGTGCCCTGTCAATGCACCTGACAGATACCTAGTTTTGTTTTCTAAACGAATAGCCAAAAAAATGGTATTAATAGTATGTGCTTGTTTTAACAAACCTTCGTTTGAGAGGGCACTTCGTCTCGTCTACTTCCGTGTCCCTGTTCATTCGGCGCTTTTCGTTTAGCACGTGTGACTATTTGTACCGAAGTGACGTACGAAAACACGCTCCCCTCTTACGGAGACAGCTGAAATGCTCTGTACTCATTGGTTCCAAAACGCTATGGAAGTTTCGTCCAGTGTGTTACTCGGTTGAATACAAATCGGCCTATGCGGACTATACATGTTTCGCGCTCGCACCTTTACCGTTCCTTCAGTCCATCTGCTCGGAAATAATACCTTAGCGGCTCTGACGTCACACCTCAGCTGTCGCTGTGTTTCACCTTACGGGTTGCCTAGGTGTTTACCAATTTTTTAATGACCTGTACATTGTTAAAGGGGCTATGCAACAATTTTTTTACTTTGCGCAAATACCGCTTAGAACGGATCCCTGACGTTAATGACCTATGAAACACGCCTTCGTTTTTCACCCGACGCATTAGAAGTCCCAGAAAAAAATTAAAAAAAACAACGAGCAGCGTTCACGCCCTCAACTCGCAGCCAGAACAAGCGGCCACGTGATCTGGAGCCGATTATATGCCGCCAATGTTGATCATAGCCACGCGCTGGGGTTGGCAAAGCACAGGACACGCGCTGAGTTCCAGACATTGTTATGGCTCGGCTATTATCGTCGTTGCAGCGATTGGACACGGGCCACTACTCGAATGCTTCTCGAGCTGTCAATTATCACGAGCCTAAATCGAGTGCCCACGCAATGCTCGGGTCCAATCTATGAACCGCATTCAAATATCGTCATACGGGTGTACTGCGATCCCCGCGTTACGTCATCGAATTTTGCAAGGGAGAGATTGAATGAAAATGATCGCTTTTGTCCTTGAAATTACACCGCAACAAAGGAGTTTCTTGGCCAGTGGCATTGCATGCGAGTATCCTTGAGTCCCACTAGTGCCAGTAAGCTCGTGTAAAGTGAAAAACATTCCAATTGAATATCGTTGCACAGCTCCTTTAAGGCTGATTTCTTTTGCAGGCTTTCCTCCAGCATTTCCTTTTCTGCTTCTTTTACTCTCTTTACCCCTGAACTAATCTGGTCAACCCAATCACTAGTGTGTAGGTATTTAAATGTTAGCTTTCGGGTTAGGTTCGTTCATTTTGTGTTTGAAAGCCTTCATGTATACTTTCCGTCCCTATCGCGTATCCTCCCTTTCAATTAACCTCTGTTCAAATTTGAGTTCACTAATTGCCCCTCTGCTCTAGAAGAACGACCAGCTCATTTCCCCCTGTATCCCCTCATTCAGTGTGTTCCCGTACGCTCCCAGTGCTAATATATACTCACATACATTCGTCAAATTTCGAATCCTGATCGAACCTCTGACCTCATGAAAAGCACCCTATTGCCAAAATATGGCTAAGGCACAATCACGGCTTTGTATATACGTCTGACACTGCCCAAAGAAATGCGCATTTAAAAATACACTAACAAGTAGCGACGAGGGAGTGCATGGGTTCTTTGGTGCTGTGTTGTAGTACATCGAAGAAATGTTTTTACTAATACAAAATACAAGCACGAAACATCTGCTACTGATATTTCGTAATGTTTCACCGTTTTTTCTCGATATTTTGGTAAGTTATAGGCACTAGTGATAGAGATCGGTCACAAGAACCCTGCGCAGTCTCGGAGCCTCGAACGTAAAGCGCTGGCCTACGAATCCTCGCTCGCCGGATTTGAATCAATCAGGACCGAGGTGCCCGCAATATGACCGAGGCTCAGTGAGCGCAAGGCGCCGTGTAACCGAGATTTCTGTTGCACGTCAAGAGATTCCCAGGTGGTCGGACATATAATTCTTCAAATGTACATGATTTAATAACGTATCCTTTTGGAGGATGTGAGGGCTCATGTGACAAAAGAAATATCTATTCAACTCATGCCGCTGCAGTTCCGCTTAATTTTCTCAGCCGTTGCTTCTTTAGATGCGAAATTTTTTTCCACTTTTCGTTTTGGAGTTTCGAACATTACAGTATGTTAAAGAAATGAACGTCGATATATTACGCCGTATCGCGATAGGAAGAAAGGTTGCAACAAGATCCCGGTTCTTTTAGCACGCATTTAATCTTTTTGCATATGTACCAAAAATGCGCATATTCAAAAAATGAAATTTTTAACATGTATTTTGTTTGTACTCTGAATATTGTATTCCGTCGTAACTGCTGAAAAGGGGGGGTTCGGGAGCCTTGTCAAGCTGCATTTCTGCAGCTTTTCAGCTTTTCTCCGGCCTCCCTTTCATCACTTGCAACTAACGTGAGAATAAAGCTTGTATTATATCGTATCGTATCGTATCGTATCGCTCCGTATTGTATCGTATCGTATTGTATTGTACCGTACCGTACCGTATCGTATCGTAAGGTATAAAAAGGCATAGTTCGGCAGCTTGAGAACTCCCGCCCTTCTAAAAGTTCTTTTCCGTTCTTTTTGTTTTGAGAGAAAAACGTTTCCACGCGAAAGAGGAGCATTCCACCCCGAAGAAATTGTGCGTATAAACAAGTTACAGCACTTAATTTTGTCTGCCACGCTCGCAGTTTATCTGCCATGAGCGTTTCTACACCGAGTTCATTTAACTCCGTAGAAGCAATACTGTAACGCGAAAAATATGTAGGAACACTCACAACGGAATGACGTCACAGGCAAGCTATGCACTTTGTATTTAAAAAATCGCAAGTTCAAGAGGGTAGGGCAGAGAACGCGCGTGCGTACCACAAGCACTGGCACGAGTCTCTCGCTTATAGACCTTTTTCGCAAGGGCACCGCCATCTTTAATTGTCGTCACTTCCAGTATGGGCGAAAACATTGTTTTGCCGTCGCCACGCCAATAGAATGCATTTAGGATATAAGCGTAACCGTCACACATTCTTGTTTTGCCTCCCCTCCATTTTTTTACTATTTACAGGTTGAAACGTTTTGATATTTTTTCGTCGCCCATACCGGATATGCCTACTTGGCGGTCGGGGGCGAGAGTAAGCAGAAAAGGTCTATAGGCCCGTCATTGTCGCTCGTTAGCTGATGGAACGCGAAGATGATTCTGTTTTTTTTATTAATAAAGCTCTGGAAGCATATCGAAAAAAAGCCTGCCAAAAAGATGAGAGCGTAAAGACGTCATGCAAAAGACAGTGTGCAGACACTGCCTGAGGCCTTCCTTGTAAGTCATGCACAGTGCTTATAGAAAACCTGTTGCAGGCATGCTCGAAACATGAATGAAGCACACATGCTTCGACCATGCTTCTGGTGGGGGTAATTCTCTCAATCATGTCTGCCGCCAACACCGTGTTCTTTTGTATGACGAATGAGCAGTTTGAGTGCGACTTGTCCCGTGGCACCTTGAAGGCTGGTTCACACAGCCCCGTTTTCTTACGTTTCCTGACGTTACGTTATGAATCAATCAGGACCGAGGTGCCCGCAATATGACCGAGGCTCAGTGAGCGCAAGGCGCCGTGTAACCGAGATTTCTGTTGCACGTCAAGAGATTCCCAGGTGGTCGGACATATAATTCTTCAAATGTACATGATTTAATAACGTATCCTTTTGGAGGATGTGAGGGCTCATGTGACAAAAGAAATATCTATTCAACTCATGCCGCTGCAGTTCCGCTTAATTTTCTCAGCCGTTGCTTCTTTAGATGCGAAATTTTTTTCCACTTTTCGTTTTGGAGTTTCGAACATTACAGTATGTTAAAGAAATGAACGTCGATATATTACGCCGTATCGCGATAGGAAGAAAGGTTGCAACAAGATCCCGGTTCTTTTAGCACGCATTTAATCTTTTTGCATATGTACCAAAAATGCGCATATTCAAAAAATGAAATTTTTAACATGTATTTTGTTTGTACTCTGAATATGTATTCCGTCGTAACTGCTGAAAAGGGGGGTTCGGAGCCTTGTCAAGCTGCATTTCTGCAGCTTTTCAGCTTTTCTCCGGCCTCCCTTCATCACTTGCAACTAACGTGAGAATAAAGCTTGTATATATCGTACTCGTATCGTATCGTATCGCTCGTATTGTATCGTATCGTATTGTATCGTACCGTACCGTACCGTATCGTATCGTAAGGTATAACAAGGCATAGTTCGGCAGCTTGAGAACCTCCCGCCCTTCTAAAAGTTCTTTTTCGGTTCTTTTTTGTTTTGAGAGAAAAACGTTTCCACGCGAAAGAGGAGCATTCCACCCCGAAGAAATTGTGCGTATTATAAACAGTTACAGCACTTAATTTTGTCTGCCACGCTCGCAGTTATCTGCCCTGAGCGGTTTCTACACCGAGTTCATTTAACTCCGTAGAAGCAATACTGTCACGCGAAAAATGTAGGAACACTCACAACGGAAGACCGTCACAGGCAAGCTATGCACTTTGTATTTAAAAAATCGCAAGTTCAAGAGGGTAGGGCAGAGAACGCGCGTGCGTACCACAAGCACTGACACGAGTCTCTCGCTTATAGACCTTTTTCGCAAGGGCGCCGCCATCTTTAATTGTCGTCACTTCCAGTATGGGCGAAAACATTGTTTTGCCGTCGCCACGCCAGTAGAAGGCATTTAGGATATAAGCGTAACCGTCACACATTCTTGTTTTGCCTCCCCTCCATTTTTTTTACTATTTACAGGTTGAAACGTTTTGATATTTTTTCGTCGTCCATACCGGATATGCCTACTTGGCGGTCGGGGGCGAGAGTAAGCAGAAAAGGTCTATAGGCCCGTCATTGTCGCTCGTTAGCTGATGGAACGCGAAGATGATTTTTTTTTTTTATTAATAAAGCTCTGGAAGCATATCGAAAAAAAGCCTGCCAAAAAGATGAGAGCGTAAAGACGTCATGCAAAAGACAGTGTGCAGACACTGCCTGAGGCCGAGACAGATAATGTCCCGCTGACTCTCGCCGTAAGCAGACTAATTAGGCTGTATGACAAATGAGCAGTTTGAGTGTGACTTGTCCCGTGGCACCCTGAAGGCTGGTTCACACAGCCCGTTTTCTTACGTTTCCTGACGTTACGTTATGAATCACAGGGACATCCGGGCTTTGAATGTCGCGTGCAAAGTTGCTTCTTAAACTGGTTGCCATGCTTCGCACGAAGCACAGATAATGTCCCGCTGACTCTCGCCGTAAGCAGACTAATTAGGCTGTATGACAAATGAGCAGTTTGAGTGCGACTTGTCCCGTGGCACCCTGAAGGCTGGTTCACACAGCCCCGTTTTCTTACGTTTCCTGACGTTACGTTATGAATCACAGGGACATCCGGGCTTTGAATGTCGCGTGCAAAGTTGCTTCTTAAACTGGTTGCCATGCTTCGCACGAAGCACAGATAATGTCCCGCTGACTCTCGCCGTAAGCAGACTAATTAGGCTGTATGACGAATGAGCAGTTTGAGTGCGACTTGTCCCGTGGCACCCTGAAGGCTGGTTCACACAGCCCCGTTTTCTTACGTTTCCTGACGTTACGTTATGAATCACCGGGACATCCGGGCTTTGAATGTCGCGTGCAAAGTTGCTTCTTAAACTGGTTGCCATGCTTCGCACGAAGCACATATAATGTCCCGCTGACTCTCGCCGTAAGCAGACTAATTAGGCTGTATGACGAATGAGCAGTTTGAGTGCGACTTGTCCCGTGGCACCCTGAAGGCTGGTTCACACAGCCCGTTTTCTTACGTTTCCTGACGTTACGTTATGAATCACAGGGACATCCGGGCTTTGAATGTCGCGTGCAAAGTTGCTTCTTAAACTGGTTGCCATGCTTCGCACGAAGCACAGATAATGTCCCGCTGACTCTCGCCGTAAGCAGACTAATTAGGCTGTATGACGAATGAGCAGTTTGAGTGCGACTTGTCCCGTGGCACCCTGAAGGCTGGTTCACACAGCCCGTTTTCTTACGTTTCCTGACGTTACGTTATGAATCACAGGGACATCCGGGCTTTGAATGTCGCGTGCAAAGTTGCTTCTTAAACTGCTTGCCATGCTTCGCACGAAGCACAGATAATGTCCCGCTGACTCTCGCCGTAAGCAGACTAATTTGGCTGTGTTCCAAAATTTACTCCATCCGACTCCGGAGTAGAGGTTTCGTACTGTAGGGTTTAAATACCTACTTACTCGTGCTTACTCAATGACGTGAGAGCTCGCGTTCTAGAAGCGGGCTCCGGAGTAATTACTCACGCTACCCTCCTCGATCGGGCGGTAACGTCGGATAAATCGAGTAAATACGTCACATGATCTGTTCGCCGTGTGCTCGTCGTCTGCTTTCTGCGCCGACAGCCGTTACAGCTCGTTTGCTCCGTTGGATTTGGTAGCAGACGTTCGAAATGGCAGAGAATGAGGTGCAGCCATTTATGTGGGGTTATTGTGATTTGCTGTTTTCAACGCACGAATTGACTGTGCACCACATCCAGATCGTGCACCTTCTGCAGAAAGGTATTCATCTTATTCGGCGGGAGTTGGTACCACGAGGGCGCCACAGTATTTTGTGCCCCAGTAGACTTCCGGTGGTGTATGTATTTGCTCTTCAGACACGTACAGTGATCGGGTAAGAAGGTTTTTCTTCGGAGGAGTACCTGTCATACGTTTGTAAGAACCTGTGCGCACTGTAGAAGATGGTGCAAATAAGAAATGGATGTGAGGCAAACTGAAAAGAAGAGGGAAACCGGAAGCACGCAGGGGTCCGGCGATGGCGGGTGGCAGCGAGCTTGTTTGCAAACAAACATCGGTGAATACCTGTTGTTATTATAAGAGTGCGAGCTTAAGCGGGAGCTTCTCTGCATCCTCGTCTTCGGCGTTGGAGTGAACTCCATATTTCTTACGTTCAAGGCTGAAGATGTTCGAACGCAATAGATGATGTAGAAGAAAAATTTGTTTTCGCTAGAGTGAGCGTAACACGAAGATAACGCTTGTAAAACCGTGAAGGCTTCGAAGATCTCATGATTATGATCAGTCAACAACCCCACCCCCTCTCCCTCTCCAAGAAAATCACAATAGCGGTTTGGAAGTTCTTTCTATGATTTTGTAATCATATTTGCGTCAAAGCGAACGTAAGTTACACATCACTGTTGAGAAAGCCCCCTGCGCTGTACCGCTACACCGCGTAGAAGCAGATTCTAAATTTCCGCAAAACGTAATTGGTGCAAATTGCGACGCGTGGAACGTATACGTTTAGCAGGGGACTCCAAACCCCGGCCCGCGGGCCAAATCCGGCCCGCGGAGACCTTCCGACCGGCCCGTAGCTGGCCGCGTTCCTTCCGATAAAGCCCGGCCCACGGCCCGCTTCCAGCAGGCCCGCTGCTATCGGCGCAAAAATTTAGCGCGCCTAATGAAACGACGCCGCAACGCGCACCAACCGCATAAACGAAGCCATACGCAGTAAAAACGAAAGAAAACTCCCTATCCTTAGGCGTGTCCTCTCGTCATATTATTAATTAAACGTGTCATCACAAGCATCACCATTCTTAGCCCCCTTGTTTTATATATCTGTAGCTACGTATGTCGAAATTTCTGGCGTTCTGAAGTGTATATGCTTAGTGCCCCGTCTTATATCAATTGCCCATTGTCAGCATCAGTTCTATCATTCTCATAACTTCTTTCTGGGTCCCAATTATTGTGTAATGTCATGATTAGCTGAAAGTTGAATTTAAAAATAGGTAAAGCATATGTATTCAGCAGCCTTAGATTCTTTTTTTTTAATTTTTATGAAATTTTTTACTTTTTTGTTTATTTAAATGCTTATCTACGCATATTTAATTATTTATTTACGTATTTACGTATTTACTCTCCGGCCCTCGAAACAGCGACGGATCCCCATCCGGCCCCTTGCCAAAACGTTTGGAGACCTCTAATTTAGGGCACCTGGAGTAGGCTTGCAGCGATCGCGCTAACCGCGTCGTCACCGTCAAAGCAAAATTTTACAGCGGTTAATATTATCCTCTCCGAGTGCTTTCATCACGATCAAATGCGACCATCTGCTATTTTCCGCCATCGCTGCTATACTTTCTTTTTGCCGTAGCCCAAGACGAAGCCAATCCGGCGTAGTATCCGGGTGATTATCCCGGCCGTTCCAAAATCGAGTCGCGGATCGTTTACTCGCGATGTCACGCGGTATTACCCGCTGACCTGGGAGACAGGTTACTTGGGTAAGATTTGGAACATACTCTTAAGCTCCCGTAACGTAACGTCATGTAAGAAAACGGGGCTGTGTGAACGGGCCTTAAGGGTGCTACAGCTAAAGCTCCCTCATGTTTTAGAAGTAGGGCAAGGTGCGCGGATGCAAGAGGCACGTACAGCGTACAGCCCTTGGGAAGATCATGGCGGCACAGCGCAGCACTGAGCTAAACTCTGTTTCACCTTATGATGTACCGCAGGAAACGCTACAAGCGCGAGCTCCTTGCTTAGGGCACATCTCGGCGGCACAAGCTCTCGTGCATTAAGAGTAGCTCCCAACGCTATGAGCTCGCGCTTTTAGCCTTGTCTGCAGTACAACATAAGGCGAAACGGAGTATAGAGTGTACTAGAAAGGACGAGTGGGGCTACCGGAGTGCTATTTCTGCACCTTCGCATGTGGAAAAAAAAAAAAAAAACCGGCTAATCCAAGCCACTTCGCTCGTAGCGCCCTCTCAAGCGCTACGAGCGAAGTGGTTCGGATTAGCCACTTGTTTTTATAAAAAAAAACGCGTTGCGTTTCAACGCCAAGCTCGACTTTCATATTGGTCAAGGTCATATAAACAATAAAACGCCGGGCTATATTTTTTATACAACTTAGACGTCAGACGTTACGTCAATACATAACGTCACCGCGACATGACTTGTCGTCACAACGCTATGCGACATCACGACGACGCCTTGACGTCGACGTCGTCACCGAGGTTGACGTCGGTGACGACGTCAGCGCGTTACATGACATCAAGACTGCGTTCCGACGTCATATTGCGTTGACTACGACGACGATGTCAAAGTTGACGTTGATGACGACGACAACAACGTCACGGGATGTCGAGATGACGGCGTCCTTGTCATTGCGACGTCATAAGGACGCTTGGTTTCAGTTCGTCGACGTAGTTGTTGACATGACGCAACTCGACGTCATGAAGACGTCCCGACAACTTCACGACGTCGACGTTGACGTCATCATCGACGACGTTACACGCCGTCAATGCTTCATCATGACGTCGTTGTGACGTTGACGTTAACGATGACGTCAGGACGACGTGAAGTCATAGCGATGTTTGACATTGCGTGGGGCGTCGACATCAGCGTTGACATCGACGACCACGTCTACGTCGTCCTTGACGCGGCGCGCGACGTCACGACCGCGTTACAACGGCGACATGATGTCGCGAAACGGCGCCGTCCTCAAAGCGACGTCACGACCGCGTTACAACGGCGACTTGATGTCCCGAAACGGCGTGGTCCTCGACGCGACGCGATGTCACGACGGCCTTACGACAGCATCTTGGCGTCGCGTAACGTCGTAGTCGACGATGACGTCGTGGCGTCGTCGTAACGTCACGTCGTCATGTCGTGGTGCTTAGACTTTACCTCTGATGTCAAAAACATAAAAAATAGAATATAGCTCCTAAGGGGCTATATTGACCTTATGACTTTGACCTGTGTCGTTGCTTGATCGCAGCGAAGGTGGCGCTGCGATCAAAGTGGCTTGGTTTCACCTGATCGCTTTCCACATTTTGAGGTGCAACTGAAAGCATGAGCGGAGCCTGTAGTTCCGTCCTACTCGTACCTTCTAGTACACACTAACTGAGCTAGGTTTCAGACGCCCTGTTCTTCCCAGAAGTGGCGCGAAGCACGTGTGCCGCGCATATCCACAACAATGAATGGCGCCACTTTTCCAAGGGTAGAGGGGCTTTAGCTACAGAAACACTTTTACCAAATACTTTACTAGGGGGAATACATTCCACTCCGCTCATTTGCATTAGACCATAGCCTCCTCGAGGAGGCTATGATTAGACAGAACGCCCACAGCGCCGAATCCAGCTCTGACGGAGTGGAGGTCCGCATCAGTCCACGCGCATGTGCACGTGGATGTTTTCGGCGGCCGCGGCAGTGTCGTCTCCGATCCCACCTAAAGCCCCCCCATGTTTCGAAAGTAGCGCAAGGTGCGTCGATGCACGAGGAACGTGCAACGTGCAACCCTTGGGAAGATCATGGTGGTACAGCGCAGCAAAGTATTTGGCACAGCACTGAGCTATACCCCGTTTCACCTTATGTTCTACCGCAGACAAGGCTAGAAGCGCGAGCTCATAGCGTTGAGAGCTACTCTTAACGCACGAGAGCTTGTGCCGCCGAGATGTGCCCTAAAGCAAGGAGCTCGCGCTTGTAGCATTTCCTGCGGTACATCATAAGGTGAAACAGAGTATAGATTTTATACGCCATGTTCTTCCTTGAAGTGGCGCGCGGCACGTGTCTCGAGCGTTTCTACAAAAATAAATTTGATATGTAGAACAACCATCATCATCATCATCATCATCGTTTACCGCCCGATAGCCGAGACTTCCGCGACGATAGATGGCTCTCGCCAAGCCCAGAAAATAGAGTGCCTTCATGCACACGCGCGCTTTTGCTTGAGTAGTGACATGTCAGCCATTTTTCCGCCCAATCGTTTTTTATGCATTGTGAAGTGCGCGCAATCTGGTGTCACTCAGCTCGAGCGCGTAGCTTGGGCTAATGCATAGACGCCATTTTACCGCTCAAGTCACGCACCGAGTGCGCGAGGGCGTCACGCGCTGGCACATTCAGGGCAACAATGGATGTCTTCACCCTGAGACAGACAGACATGTAGGCACCCTACCAGAAAACCTGTCCGCGCCGAGGCTATTGTATTTGAAAGGAGTGGAATGTATTCCCCCTAGTAAAGTATTTGCCCTTACTATGCTGGCGAACACCCTCAAAAGGAAATCATGGCGTTCTTAAACCGGCGTCACACTGCTTATACATCATATAAAATACAGTCGGCATACAGATTCGAACGCGTGTCACAGCGAGATCTGCGCTTCAAATGCCGAATGGCGATGTGTTCAAGGAGAAACTTGGCACGCGGCATTCGAACCACGGATATTGCGGTGACATCGTGTTTGCAGACTATGAGCAGTGTGACCCCGGCTTTAGCAGTCCCCCGGGAGTGTATTTTACGAGCAGTATGTTTACGAGCAACAAGCATCACATGTAGTTCTCACATGCGCAAGAAAAAGAGCAAATACGAAGGCAATGAATTACACACGAAAGAGGAATCACAAACCTGATGGCTGCTCTGTTGAATATTAGGAGAAGACGAGAGCCCATAAGAGCACGAGCTCGTGGGTCAGCGCACCCGGGGTATCTGTCGTTCTGAGATAAATGGATGCGAGCGGTACGGAGCGGTTCTAGTCCTTTCCTTACAAGCTCTATCGCCTTATATACGTCAACTCAGACACTTATTCGCAGGTCATCGTCTCCGCCATTACGAAGGTTACTAGTATGTTGCTTTGTTCTTGTCGATATTTCACGCACATCATAATATACCTAATTTCAAGGCACGTATTTTTAAGTAAAAAGCATTGATAGAAGCAATAAATATTCGACATAGCTAAATTAACGTCCGCTAATGTTGCTTGAGGCAACTGTCAGTCCGGCGAAGACCCCCCCCCCGCGAAAAGGATGCTCGCTGTACATAGCACCCTATTCCAAACCTCTCATACACCCTTCAAAAACAGAGTTCCATACAACACAACCCTATTTTAGCTTACAAAGGATTTATGTCTCGAAATAATGACGCTGAAAGGCTGTACAATGGCTGCCAGCTTCTGGAACACCAATTTTACAACGGCTTAAACTTTCTTAGCGTGTATTATGTGGTGAAACGCCAAACGTTCGAAATCTGGACAACCGAGGATCGCACCCGTGTGACAATAGAGCTGCCTGTTAACCATCCTAAAGGACTCAGCAGCAAGCTCTGAGTGGCTAGTGAATGAGGAGTTTTCGTAGACCGCGTTTCCCCCTCCGCTAAGCCCTCCGCAACGAAGAAGCCACAACTGCGCCTGTGCGCCGATGGCCTTCACTCTAGAGGTCCGGGTATCGTAGCGGGTTGCAGAGAGCTTTGCGGGACGGCAAAAACCATCTACGAAAACTTCCTAATGAAACGAACGCGGGAGCGGCCCACCGGTGCGCCAACTCACGTCTCGCTCTTGACATCTCCGTGCTGCTGGCTCACTTCGTGAAGACTTCCTTCTTCGGGTGTGTCCTTCTCGTCGCCTTTCTTGTCGCTCTCCTTGCTCTTTTGCTTCTTGTCCTTGCTCTTCTCGGGGTTATTCTCTTGACTCCTGTCTTGGCTCTTGCTCTGAGTCTTGCTCGACGACTTTTCGTGGCTCCCGTCCTTGTCCGAGCTCTTGCCGTGGCCCTTTTCCGGTGACTTTTCGCGACTCTTGTCCTTACTTTTGCTTTGGCTCTGAGTTTTAGACGAAGTTTTGTCGTCACTATTGTCCTGGCTGCCAGAGTCACTTTTGCCCGATTTTTCTTTCGTGTCCGTTCCCTCGCTTTTGTTGTAATCGTCGCTTTTATCGTTGTCGGCCTTGTCCGCCTTACCCGCTTTGTCCGCCTGACCAGATTGGCCTTGAGGCTTTTTAGGAACCGATGGCATCTTGGCTGGGCGCCTAGCCTATACAAGGAGCCATTGACGCTCACCCTGCCTGCCTATGCGGCTGACATTGGGGTTCAGACGCCCAACTGCGGTCGCGGCGCCAGATGCCTCCAACGTTCTTAAGATGGCATACTCTGGAGACAATGCGCGCCCCTGGAGATCCCAACCACGCGCTCCGCTCACCATTTCGATCGTCTCAGTTGACATTCAAGAGGAACAGACTTCGCAGTCGCATGCAAGTTAAAGGTATCATGAAATGATACCTTTAACTTATACCTATATGACTCCTTTGGGCCCTGACCAGATGTGGGAATAATTTAAATGACACTACCCCGCCAACGTGGTGGCATTTTTAATAAAACAAGAGAGGAAGTGTACTGTCGTTCCCCCGCGATTTATTTGTCGCCTTTTCCTCATAGATGGCGCAGAATTGTTTCGGAACAAACAAGTTGCATGTTCGCAGCTCCTCCGCATGCAGGTCGGGCTACACTGGTCGGGCGCTCGGGGTGGGCTCGGACCACGGGCTGTTCGCCACCGATCTCGAGCTAGATCTTCATCGCCCTGCGTCCGCCGCTGCCGGAAGCGGCCGACGGGCGGCGCGAGATACGAGCCAGTCAAGAAGTAGATTATGGTGGCTTACATAACGTAGAACAAGCTTTGATTTCCGACTGGATTCAAAGTTCCAACCACGTTCGAAATTATCGAAAGTACAGGGTGCGGCGGTGCGGTGCGGCCCTAAGGATCAGCACATATTTGGCACGGCTCACAAAATTCGAATTCCAAACGTACACCTGAAACTGGGCACGCGAACGTCGTTTTGCAAAAAAATGTATGTCGATTTTATAGAGCTCAAGTCAAAGCTAATCAGAAAAAAAAAAGAACTAAAACTGCAGTTTCGCATTTCCTATGTCATACATCGACCTGATTCTTTGTCTGCATACCGGTTTGCAAACTCAATCCCAGGGGGTATGGAGAACGCAAAAACACACAGAACGCTATAGCAAAGCTGGCGATGTTTACCGCTGGCTACCGCGGCCACTGTGTACTGCTCCTCGTACGCGTTGCAGAGCATGCTTCGAAGTAACAGCGCGAGCTCCCGGTTTCACTGCCGCTCTGGGCGGTTGCGGGATCGCTATGCTCATACCCAAGTCCAACGAGAGTGACCTAGGGTGCCTCAATGTCCTTCTGTTTAGGGTGATGCCACCCTTTGTAGTACCCGATGCCGACAGCACGCGCTCACGGGGAAAATACAAAGAAATCGACGAAAACAAAATGTCGCCATAGCACAGTCAGCGCCACAAACGCGTTCAGGGACACGTGCTTCTGAACAAAAAAGAAAAATAAAAGTGTGGGACAAAATGGCCAGATGTCCCCACCCTAAGCAAAGCGCACATGAAGGCACCCTAGAGTGACCCATAGAAACGACCAACACCGACAAGTCTCAAGCAAATAAAGCACGCGCGAATGTATCTTTGGCAGGCTTGCAATCGATCGTGCTTACTTCAAAAGGCTTGGTAAAGATACCTTTACGTGCGTGCTTCATTTGCATTTGTGTGTGTGTCTACACAGCCAGACGTTAGTCTGCCTCAACTGGTGAATTGTCTGTCAGATGCAAAGGCAAAGGTCGTCCTGTCTATTTTCTGTCCCTTCTACGTTTTAATGTCTCTTCTCAACCCCAGTATCAGGTTAATTCAACATGGTTAATATTCACCAGCTCGCCTGCACCCTTACGATTTTTTCAATAATCTTAATAAAATATGTAAACGATGATGCAGTTTCACTTCACATTTAGAAACAAAGAAACTTTTCTGTATGATAAAAAAAAAATCTAAGTCATCAAATATTTGTTTCATTTTGTCGTCTGCTGTCCGTTCGCGTATCTCTGCTGGGCGCGGAAGACGCCTAGGGAAGACCTAAAAATGTTATACAAGTAAAGAATGCCCCCCTCCCCCCCCCCAAAAAAAAAAAAAAAGTTGCATGTTTTTTTGTTTTTTTTTATCGCAAAAATAATTTATGCATCGCCGAACGCTGATTGTCCACTCAAAATGTAGCACTAGAGGTCCGAACCAAATTCCAAAGTGTCAGCAATAACCGTTATCTTATTAAAAAGTTATGAGTGATATTCTTAAATTTCTATTGGGAAAATGGCGGCAGACCGAGCTCTGGAAAACAAGGAGTTACGGCGCCAGTTTCCGAAGACGGCCGAAAATGGGCCCCATGTTCCCAATGAAAGTTTCAGAAGGTCATTTATAACTTTTGCATAAGATAACGGTTAGTGCTGAAATTTTGGCATCTGGTTCGGACCTCTAGCGTTACATTTGGGCGGAAAATGAGCGTTTGGCGATGCTAAATTTTTTTTTTTTTTTTGAGGATGGGGTGGTGGGGACACGCTTGAGTTTTCGAGAAAAGAGAACAGCGTTTTTTCTTCGAGGGTAAATAAACTATTCATCGCAGAAAGCTCAAACGCCGTGAGAACGTGATAGCGGTTGGGAAAGAACGCGGAAGTTTGAGAACATGGCGTTACATGGATCAAAAGACAATTGAGAAAGACGAAAAGTTTCTCTGAGTCGACGTCCACCCAAGTCTAACAAAAAAAAAATCTCAGCAAGAAAGGAAAGAATATTCTCTTTCTTGCTGACAGTGTTTTTCTCTGATATAAATCCCACAAGCGTTCACAACGTCAGTTTTTGTTTCGACGATACTAGGCTTAGGTAGACGTTGACACACAAAAACAAAATTCGTGTTTCTCAATCTTTCTTTTTAATCCAGGTAATGTTACTTTCTTAATATTTCGCGTCTATCTATCCCAAACGCCAGCGTCACATTCTCACGGAGTTGGAGCTTTCTGCGATGCATAGCTTATTTATCCGGACCGAAAATCGCGGTTCTCTTTTTTCGGAAACTTTCTTATTTTGTTCTGTTGTGGCACTGTAGCCTTGGGAGCTGCAGGCTTATACTTCTGTTTTATATGTTGTGCCTTCACTAGATCAGTTTTGTACACGTTACTAAAAAAAAGTAATCGATTACAATTACTATTACTCTTGGCTAAAAAGTATTCGATTTGATTACTTGATTACTCGACGGCAAAAGTAATTGGACATTACTTAAAGAAGTAACCGTTACTTTTCCGATTACTTTATTGTGTGAAGACGCATCTTTAGCGCTCATAACAATGAACTACTTCCAACCTATATTTGACATTTGCACAAGTATTGAAGAAGAAAAACTGGTTCCCTCTTCGTGGTCGTTGCACCTTCACAATGCGGACACAAGCATAGAATTCGTTTGAAGAAGTTAAATGATTTGGGCGTTCGCCAGTGTGTGTGTGTGTGGGGGGGGGGGGGGGGGGGGGAGCGAGGTTTGCGTCGCTCATTTTATTATTCACATGTGGATGAGCTCGCATGTTATACAAAAGAGCAGCAGCTCCAGGATTTGAAACGGATCATGTGTAGTATCCATTAGCGGAAGAGATCGCCCCGACCACTTCTCAACTCGAAACATTGCTTGTCACAAAGACCACGCAGGGGAAATGGGGAAATATTTCAACTGCCTTTGTTATAGTTTGCATCCGCTTTCGGCATTCTTCGGTTCTGGTTCTCATACGGGCTGCGAGTAGGTACCCTAAGCAGGATTTTTTTTTTATTTTTTATTTCTGTGTGTGTGTGCGTGAGGGGGATAGTTTGAACGAAGGACTTACAAAGCTACATTCTGCTCCATCAAACTTCGCCCTGAATGGCCTATGTCACGCACTGTGGCTTCCCTGGGGCTTCCCACTCCCAGTCCCAGCTCGAAAAAAAACAAAAAAAAAAACGGAAATTCCACAGAAACTTTACATAGAAAGGGATTGACCTCGTTTCCTACAGCTCCGCAAAAATCTTTCTTTTTTCCGTTCGAAAAAAAAGAGCAAATTTTATTTTTGTCATTTCAGAAAAAAAAAAAAAGCGTGCGCCGGGGGGGGGGGGGTCCCGTGGAAAAATAGTAAGGGTTACAAGTAATTTTATTACTTCAAGAAGTAATCAGATTTCTCTTGTGATTACTGCCTAATAAAAGTAATCCACTGATTACAAAATTACTCTAAAAAGTAATCGATTACAAGTAATTTGATTACTTGTAATGCGTACGGTACAAGTCTGCACTAGATCATCACAAAGTTGCGCCAAGCCATTTTGGTTGATGGTGATGTTTTAGTTTTGGTTGATGGCGTGAGCATTTTGGTCATTTTGGTTGGTGGTGTGAGCAGTTTCTCCTTAATTTCTCAATTCTTGGTGAGCTTGTTCGAAATCGCGGTGACAGGTTCTTTATGAAGACATTTCTTGTATACCGAGATTTTCTTATTCACACACCCGGTGAACAAGGACGCAGCTTCGCACCTCCACCACATGGAGCGTCGTGGCTTGGCGGCACTGCAAAATGATATTTCTGCCTCGAAGAACAACGTCTTTATAAGAGATCTGTCTAGATAAGCATGTTTGATAAATTGCTTTCATACGCCGTGCCAAAGCTGTTTATATTGGCGAGGAACGCTTTCACTGCGATGACGCTCCCTAGCGACCTTGGCGCGGCTGGTTCAGATCAACCCTTTCGAAACTTTGAAGATTGGAAAAGACCGAGATGGCGATCGCCATGGCAAACGGGACCGATCAGTCAATTACCTTGCGAGGTTTTGGTCGTCTGTATGTTAGTATATGTTTGTGTCTTGCAATCAGTCAGGGAAGGCAATGGCTCTATTTTCCCAGGATGTTTATGTGGCGCCCTCTTTGGGTTTCCATTCGTGACATCACGACAAAGATTTTCCTCGCCGTGGCGTCACAAGTTCTGACCCTGACTACTTACCATCAGATACGACAAGTAAAATGGTGTGTTTAAAAATCATAGTAGAAGCTAGGAGCCATTGTGTTTTTAAACCAGTACCGACGAAGTTGACATTCTGACAATGCTGCTATGCCCGTGATTTGGCCAATCTAGGCGAATCATCAAAATCCAAATGTACCGAAATATATTTTATGCTGTATTTTTGGTATCGTTTAATTTGAACGGTCAATGTATCTCGCTGAAATTTTCAAGAAATCATGACCCTCTAAACAAAAATGCAAGCTAACGTTTTCTTTATTTTTTTTTTCTTGAGAGGGATGCAGGTTGTTGAGACGAAGGTGCGAATGCTTTGTTATTGTGCACACCAAGGTTCGTTTTGGACGTCTTGTCCAAAACGAACCTTCATACGTGACAGCCTGCTCTGCTTTCCAAATATAACAAATGTTTTCCACTACTTCAATGTCGACTATCCTCGTAGATTCCAGAAAATGAAGACGCTGCCGGCAAGTGCAGACTCAAGTATTTCAATAAGATTCACGCTTTCAAGTACCACCAACCATTGTTGTGGAAACGCGCAATACACGCGCCAGGAGCGGGTGCTCCGCCGCCATTCGGTTCCAGGGCAGCTTATTTCAGTGCTGCGCCGCCATCTGCTTACAAGGGCCGCTCGAGGCATGGGCCTCGTGAAATGGCGCATTTGACGCTACTTGAAAGACAAATGCAGCCACATCAAAAATCCTTCTTAAAAAAAAAAAAGAAAGGGTTGTGGGTATGTTTATACAGCCTGAACTTAGTCTGCCTCATAGCGCGACTTGTCTCTCACTTGAAGATGAGCTATTTAGCCAGTGCAGTACAACCGCTAGCCTGTTCTTTAAAGGGATACTGTAGTGCCACTAAATAAGCTACGCTTCAGAGTAACGACACTTGGCCATATTGTGTCTTAAAATTATGGTTGCCAGTTATCTGAAGCTTTATCTGAAATTACAGGAAATGCTTTTCCGCCCTCCACAAATGTTTAAACCGTTCGCGACAGAGCAAAGCAATATTACATGACCTTCCTAACACCGAATCTAATGCTGAGGAAGTCGCACTTTTGAATCATGACGATCGGCAGTCGCGTCTGTTCTGCATACGAGCCAAAATGGCGGCGCCCACAACAATGTCGGGGAACGGAGTGCCGATACTCTAAGCGCAGCTTATTTAGTGGCTCTAGGATACTGAACCAAGGAATTTATTGTCCATAATAAGTGGCGCACGTTCTTTCCACGAGCCAGCAGCTGCCGGTGTGCGCGAGCACACGCAACAAAAATGACGTCAAAGACCTCCATTCGCGGTTAAGATGACAGTGAAATGTATGGGCTTCGGGACTAAGGATAATAAAGACAAGTTTTTCACGAATGGAGGTCTACACATTGGTGTCTGGTGTAAAAGGTAAGCGATTAATTGGTCTGACAAGCAAGTAGCTTACACCTGTAGAGATGAAAAGCCTGTCTTTATTTTCCTTTGGCCCGAAGCCCATGCATTTCACTGTCCTCTTAAAGGGATTGTCCGGTGAAAACCGGAAGTTCTTAAGATTTTGTGATGGTTACCTGGTGGGAGCCTAATGATTAACATAGGCCATTTTTATTCCATTAAACGACACCCCAATTTAGTGTAATCAACGACGGATAATTGAACGAAACTCCATGCCGAATTTCGCAAGTATCAACGGCTGCACTCCCATGCCTGACGTGACGTCTCACCAGTCTTGCAATTGTCATATCCTATGCCTCATTCCTCCGTGGGAACACAGTGCTCCCGACGCACCGCAGCATTCCATATTACTCGCCACTGTAAATGTCACGGAGAAGTGTGGCGCTGCAGCGAGGGTGAACCACGTCGTACCGCTCACGCGGAGGACAAAATTCGAAGTGCACTTCAGTTCGGCGCGTTCTTTGCCTGATGTTACCTCAGAAACTCCGCTTCCCTGAAGGTGGAAGAGGAAAACGCCGTTTATGCACGCTTGGGTTAAAATAC
Source organism: Ixodes persulcatus (assembly GCA_013358835.2). NCBI lineage: Eukaryota > Metazoa > Arthropoda > Arachnida > Ixodida > Ixodidae > Ixodes > Ixodes persulcatus. Next base: position 363,412 of record JABSTQ010009129.1, on the reverse strand, counting down.
AATTACTCCTCCAGGGAAGCACACAAAATTCAGATTTGTCGTGGAAGATGCTCCTACAGCCATTGACAATGAGGTCTAAATGTTTTCATGAATACGAAATTTGACCGGATAATCCCTTTAAGCACGAATGGAGGTCTCTGACGTCATTTTCGTTGCGTGTGCTCGCGCACACCGGCGGCTGCTGGCTCGTGGAAAGAACGTGTGCCACTTATTATGGGCACTAAATTCTTTGGTTCAGTATCCCTTTAAAGGGACAATGAAGGCAATTTCGGATATTTTTTTGGCGATTGAACTGGGTTCTTGGCACGTCTCAGGCCACGTTGCCCAAATTTCAGCCGAAACCGGCGCTTGTGTGCCGCGCAAATCAATTAAACAGTCGCGGTAATAATCGTACCGGGATCGATCGAGGCGACGCCCCGAGCGTTGCGGGAGAAACCAGCAGAAGCGGAGGTCACGTGACCCTGCGGGGCCTGAAAGCGTGACGTCACAAAAGACGCGTCAGCGATTGGTCGAATTGAGAAACGTGCCCTCGGTCACGCTTTGGTTCGTGGTTTTTATGAACACTGTTCTAATTCCACTTGAATAACCATGAAAACTATAAACCGAGCCGAAAATCATAACTAAACCGTAAATAAAACACCATAATTATTTTTCTCTTTGCTACACTGCACGCGAAACGGGCAACGAGCAACTATGGGCAAACAAAATATATAAAATAAAGAACACAGCGCGGAACACGCGCGAGACTTTTGGTTCTGGTTTCAGATGTCGGTGCCGTGTTTACTTTTGGAACACGGCACTCGAGTGATTCTGCAAAGCGGTAGTCATGCCAAATTTGTGCGCTGTTGAAGGATGTTCAAACGGTCGACTGAAGACCCGTGATCGTTCGGGCGACGCTAGTTTTCACCCACTCCCAAGCGATGAAGCATTGCGAAGTCTCTGGTTGAACAGCGTGGTCTTGCGCAGAGGTCTCGGCCATGGCGTCAGAATTTGTTCGCTACATTTTCGGTCAGGAGACTTTGAACAGAACCTTCACGTTAGCCGGAGTCTGGGCGTAGGTGTGAAGCAACCCCGGTTGAGGAAGGACGCTATTCCTTCCGTTGCAACGCGCGATGAGTCCCCACCGTCCCCACCGAAGCGGCGACGAATCACGGTAAGTGTACAGGGTGTCACAAAAAAAACCTTACAGGGTTTTTATTTTCGAAAAAATAAACTAGGCATCGCCGAACACTCATTCTCCGCCCAAAGGTAGCGCTAGAGGTCACAACCAGATGCCAAAGTTTCAGCCCGATCCGATAACTTAATCAAAAGTTATAAGTGATGTTCTGAAAATTTCAATGGGAAAATGGCAGCCGACGGAGATTTCGAATACATGGGGCTCTATGGCACCAGAAACCGAAAACGGGCGAAAATGGGCTCCATTTTCCCATTGAAATTTTCAGAAAATCACTTATAACTTTTGATTAAGTTATCGGATCGGGCTGAAACTTTGCCATCTGGTTGTGACCTCCAGGGCTACGGCCACGGCTGAAATGGTGTTTATCTTTCACACAACCGCGCCACCGCGTTGCTATAACCCACCGCGGTAACCAGAGTCTCGATGCCCTAAATCCTACCGGTACCAACTGTTCACATGTGACGTCACTCCTACGTCACCTCCGTTTTTGGAGGCCCAAAAATGAGAATGCAGATAGTTCAGTTTCGGTTTCTTCAATTCTTTCGTAGGTACAGAAATACGCGTCACAGATGTCTAAAAAATTGGGCAGTATGCCAGGTTCCCAAGAAGCCTAAAAACACCATTTAAAAAATTAAATAAAATCGTCTTCATTCGATACATGACCGCACCGGTACGATGCTCATCCACATCGAAACGGGCAGGGGTGGGGATTAAATTAGTCCAGACAGATAAGATAGCACCACTTCATTTTACTGTGACATAGTAAGATCATTGTTGAAAGAGGTGTTTATAACGGACAAGAGCATAGTGAACCCTCCAGGTTATTTATGAAGACACTAAACTGATCTAAAGGTTCATGTGATTTTGCATAAAAATTAGAAAGCTAAAAAAAAAAAAGAAGAAACCTACGCTTCACCTTTGGTAGAAAGGTATTTTCTACTTATTGACGGCCCGCTTCGTTCTCTTACCATTCCGCAAAGCGGGAAGTATTGAATTTACGAAAAATTTGTTTCGGGCACCAAAACGCAAACATCACAATTCAATTTGCATGTTAGAGTAAGCCCTTGTTTGTTGGTTAAGAAAATATCCTGTAATTGTTGAAAATTATATACATCATGCTTCTTTTTTTTTTTTTCATATCCATAGCCACCCAACCAGGTCTACAGAGAATGAAAACATATAAAATAATAATTCATAATATAAATATATTTCGGATGAAGTATTTGAGCCGTCTTTGCAATATATTCAAGTATTTTTTTTTATTTACAAATACGTATTAGGGTATCTCTGTTCAACCCTGCACGAACTTAAGGTCCTTACGAGCCACGCTTGTAGCGCATGCAAGCGTTTGTCCACGCGCGTTAACTTAGCATAAAAAATAGAATCAAGAAAACTCCCGCCTTCAGAGGTTTAGCAGGCCTTTCGCTGGGAGCCTGCTAAAGTCAAGTTACACATACAAAACGTGCTGGCATCTGCAGTCTTATAACTGTTCAAAAGCAAAGATCTATTTGGCTTTCAAACAGTTCTATTTTATTTTGAATATTTACTTCTATTTACTTATAAGAGATGAGCGCGTGCAGTGCACGAACCTAATGTTTTCGAGAAAATCGTGTTTTCTGACCAGTGTAAATAAATTACGCATCGCGTCAAGCTGAAACTTTATGAGAATGTGACGCCAGCAGTTGGAATAGAGCGGGAAAGTTTGAGAGTTTCATGTACAACTGGATAAAAATATAAAAAAAAAGGAAGAAGAAATTTCTCTATGAACGACGTCCACCTGAGCCTAATATGGTAAAAACAAGAACTCACGTTGTGACACCTTTAGGATTTATTTCAGAGAAAAAAAAAATGAAAAAATTTGCGGTCTACTTTTTCAACAATCATTGTCCACCGGTATACTTCCAGACGACTGGAAGATAGGGAAGGTCGTTCCTGTTTTCAAAAACGGAGATCGCCACCTCGCCGAGAACTACCGCCCTATCTCCTTAACCAGTGTTGTGTGCAAATTACTTGAACATATAATTTTTTCACATGTTGCATCGTATCTTGAGTCTAACAAAATTTTTTTATAAACATCAGTATGGTTTTCGTAAAGGCCTCTCCTGTGAAGCACAACTGCTTGAATTCACCCATGACCTACATCTTAACATGAACTCTAACTCTCAAACCGATGCAATATTTCTGGACTTTTCTAAAGCATTCGACCGCGTTCCCCACTGTTGCCTTTTGTCTAAGCTTTCGTCACTTAATCTTGATTCTTTAACCCTCTCATGGATTCGCAACTTTCTGTCGTTTCGCTCTCAGTATACTGTCTGTGGTGAATTTCCGTCTGACATTACTAATGTAACCTCTGGCGTTCCGCAAGGTAGCGTCTTGGGTCCTTTGTTATTTCTTATCTACATAAACGACCTCCCAAATGCATTGTTTTCTAATGTGCGTTTGTTTGCGGATGACTGTGTCTTGTACAGAAAAATAAACACTCCAGATGACCACGTACTACTCCAGCATGATCTTGATCGCATTAACAACTGGTGCGAAGAATGGCTAATGACACTAAATAAATCCAAATGCCAAGTAATGAACTTTACTCGCAAACGATCTCTTTCACAGTTCCCATACACATTAGGCACTTCATCCCTTAGCGTATGTTCATCCTACAAGTATCTTGGTGTCCATTTTACATCTAACCTTTCATGGGTCACCCATATTAACTCTGTGACCGCTGACGCATCTAGAACGCTCGGTTATATTAAACATAACTTAAAAGCGGCCCCTAACCATCTCCGCAAACTCGCTTACGAAACATATGTCCGTCCAAAACTCGAATACGCTGCCGCGATTTGGAGCCCTCACCAGAAATACCTAACCACGCACATTGAAAAAGTCCAGACTCGAGCAGCACGCTTTATAACATCTTCCTATTCATATAGCATGAGTGTCTCTCTCCTAAAACATCAGTGTTCCCTGCCATTGCTAGAAGTACGTCGAACCATTTTTACTCTGTGCCTAATTCACAAGTTCTATTATAACAATCGTTTTTCAAAAGCGTTACTTTCCTTAAACCCCCTAATAGATCATCTCATCGAACCACTAACAGTAAAAGTTTTCAACACCTCACTGGGTCAAGCAACGCGTTTATTAACTCAGTTGTACCACGTGGCATCCGCGCATGGAACGACCTTCCCGAATCCATGGTCACCATTGCCGAGACCTCACTGTTCCGTGATAAACTTGAATCTTATTTTCTAAGCAATGCGCTTCCACTTAATTCTGTTTCTGTGTAACTTAAACTTTTTATATCAGTCCAGTGTTTTTTGTTATTGTTTTCTTTTTTCTAAATTTGTACTTAGCTGGGTTTTCATTGTATGCTGTGCCTACATGACAACTTTGTGTGAGACTGTATGTGCGTTTGTTCTATTTTCTTCTGTGACATTATGTGTATAATACCCCCCTTACTCAATGCTCTGGAAAAGAGCCTGTAAGGTATTGTGAATAAATAAATAAATAAACCGCACGGGGGAAAAGGCAATCAGTGCCAATATGCCAACCTAGAAACATAATTTCACACCACACTACACAGAGACCGAGTAAAGAATGCATAATTTCCTTCACAAGCCTTCTATTAAGCCCCTTGTTAAGAATGGAACCTTCGGCGACCTTCTTCCGAGTTTCAACGCTGCGGAAACGAGTCACGACGAGTCCGGGACCGTCGCCTGCGTGTCTGGGCCTGCGGAGACAGGTCTCAACGCGTCCGTGACGTCAACGGGACGTGTGTGTGTGTGCGTGGGGGTTGGTGCACTCAGGAAAGGGAGAGAGGCATGACCTAACTGCGGAGAACTTTGGCTACATCGCACTTGAAAGGGAGAGAGGCAGGGCCTAACTGCGGAGAACCATCGCTACGACGCACTTCTGGCTACGACGCGGCGGTCTTTGCTGCAACGCACTTGGCGGCGGTTTGCTACGTCGCACCTGCTGCCTTGGCGGAGAGTGAGGAAGAAACGGACCCTATATAAGGCGGAGCGTGATGCTGCTCCGATTATTCTCTCGGATTTGACGACTGTATCGCAACCATGTAATTAAACCGTTCGTTACGTTACCAATTCTCCCACTCCACTGGACCCCTGGGTTCATCACTTCGGGGAATGGTCGTCGTCACGAGCCAGGAGGCCTCCGGACGTGCGGCTTAAACCCGGCCTCGAACACCCTCTATACTTGGGCGCCATCTATCCCCGTGCGAGTGAAGCGCGCTCGGTGCGCCGAACTGGCCGAACATACTGTGGTCGCCGTGTCGGACAGAGAGTTATCACCTAAAAGTATTTCTTCCAGCGTGGTACGGCCAAACGTTTTGTCACGTGTGTCTTCTAAATAATTTTATTTAAAAAAAAAAAAAAATGTCGTAAAACCGGCTCAACACATTCAAAACGATCATATTTCTGGATTATATTAAAACTCTCCACCGCTCTCAAGGAAAAATCCAAGGGCCGTACAACCTTCATTCCGCCTTTATAATTACCCTTCAAAAGAATGAATATTCTTGTGCATTCCTGAAACTCAGGTTTGTGTAGCGAAATTCGCCCATCGAGTGAGAGCGGGTGAATCCCCCTTGATTTTGAGCATTACTGTCCCTAGAAGAACTGCATAGAAACCAGGAAAACCCCTCTGAGTTGGTTGAATTTTGCCTTTATTCCAATCTTCATGGAGCCTGCAAAGGCGGAACAGTTACTTCTTACGCGACGCTCTCTTCGAAACTGATTTTTTCACGCCAGACTCCCCAGCCCCGTTGCGCTTTCTGGACCTCCTTTTTGCAGCAGGTTTCTTGCTCGCCCTGACTTTCCTGGTCTTCGCTGGGGATGATCGACCAGTTGTGGACTTGCTGCGCCTAGACCTTCGCCTCTTGCTCTTCCCTGCCGTCGCCTTCCTTGACCTGGACCTCCTAGTCTTGGCGCTGGCACCTCTGGTCCTCGAGCGCGATGACAGGCGGCTCCTGGTGCGCCTCGTCGTTCTTCGCTTTGCGGGAGTCGCGGAAGCCCTGTTCCTCTTGCGTCCTCGGGCTCGGGACCCCTATAGAATTGATTTTTGATTTTTTTATTGAAAAGTGTTGACTTCTTGTTGACTCTGATTACTTTCTTTTGACTTTGACTTCCTGTTGACATGGTCAACAAAAATTTTGTTGACTGTGTTGAAACTTTTTTGATTATTTTCTTCAGCCTGAGTCAAAAGAAAAGCTGTTGACTTTCTATTAACTTTGCGTTGATTTTTTTTTTCTGCTGACTTGCTGTTGACAGTGCCATCAGAATGACTGCAGACGTTATGTTTACTTCGTGTTGAAAATGTTCAGTTGACTCTCTGTAGCCAGTGTCAATCGAAAAGCTATGTAATACTTCTGTTTACTTTTTTTGAACGTTGTACACCTCGACTAATATCAAAAGTCACTAAGTTTATCAATAGCCTCTGACAAGGTGAGAACGGTAGGGAAGAGCTTCAGTTGTTTCACCTCCAGCGCGAGCCTACTACACTTGACAACGCTTCGGCGTTAGTGCACCTCGAGCGCGCGCGTGCAGTCAAAGCACGACGGAAGGCATGGGGCGCGTGCTGGATGCCAGGCGTTCGGAAGACTCGGCCTGCCGTTCTCACTTTGTAAAGGACTATAGTGACTTTAATGGCCATATTAAACTAGTCAACCAGTAAAGAAAAGCAAAATAACTATTTTTAAAGTGGAGAAACTGCCTTGACTCGCTTCGCCCTGAGTGGTGATATGCAGAGAAGCGATAACATTTCTTCTAGGAGCCGTTTTTGTGGATGTTGTTTCAGCGACTGCACCGAATTATTATTAGTTGCACCAATGCTTTTTAGTAAAAGATATCGTTTACGAACTTCAAAAGTCTCCCTTAGACAGACTTCCGAGGAGAAGATCCAATACTTGTAACCTTAATAAGTGCTGAGGTGGTCACCGGCCAAATGATTACCTTCAATATGTAGGCTATATCAGGCTCTTTAGCAGTCAACGGGACTGTGATTCAGGCGTTCAGTGCTTCATGGTTTTTGTGTTTGTTTCTAATGCGTACTTTTGGGATGTATGTAGTAGTGCCTTCAAATACGACAGCGACACCATTTACGAACAAAATAAAAAAAAATTGCGTTTTTTACGCCATTTTGCTGCTGCCTATTTGGAGCAGAGTGAAAAGCCGTAGTAAGGTTCTAAAACGTTGTTGAATGAATAGCTAAGCTGTAAAGAATTTTTTTTTCTTTTTAAACGGCTGTAGTTTTTTAATTGAAATGCAGTAGCTTTTCAATCGAAAAGCTGCAGAAAAAGCATATTAGAGGCGACAGAAAGTCTGTTGACTTTTTTATTAAAAAGTGGGCAATATTCAAAAGAAAGTCAACAGAAAAGCTTGAGAAAGTCAGATGAAAAGCTATTGAAATTTTATATCCTCGGATAACTTCGTTCAACAGCCTTTCAACAGAAAATCATTACAGTTTTTTGTAAGGGGTGGGGGACGCCATGGAGACGCCCTCGCTTACCACGCTGGTGGGTGCGGTTTCCATGAGAAAGGGTTCAGTCCGCCCGGCCTTGACTTTCTCTCTGTCGCACGTCTGGGCCTAGTTACAGCGGTCTCGCTTATCAAACCGAGGACAGTCGAAGTCTCTCTGCAAGAATACATGAGAACCACGACAGTTGGTCTCGAGACATGCGAGATGACGTTTGAAACTGTAGGCAGGCTGATGTCCATTAAACCCTTTCACGCACAAATAAAAACAAACTCCACTTACGTTATGCGGCGCAACATAGAAAATTACTTTATCAGCTCTTTTCAAATGTAATAATAGAATAATTACCGCAGTAGTCCTACATTTGTCGAAAAAAAAAATCCTTTTTAAGTACGAGCAGATCACATGATTGTCGCCACTCCACATGATATAGGGAGTATCCAATGGCGGCCATAGCTGTGTGCGCAACTGCTGAGCGCGTGCCGATGGAGAACTTCCACAGTTCTTTTGTAACGTGCATCCCACACCATCACGATTGCCGGTCTTAGCAGCCTATACGTGAGAGTTTGGTCTGAGCTTGCGCTGTGGACAGCGCACTCAAATTTGGCGTCTTGTGAACACTTCCTATAGATCGAATTCATTGGACGCCAGTTTCTTGTTCGTGGTTCAAGCAAATATATCTTCACGAATAGAATGCTCCGCTGTACGGAGATAAACAGGGAGAGGAGCAGCAGCGATGTCAGAGCGCCGAGCTGTGATTGGGAGGATCAGTGGGTAGGTGCAAAGGCCTTTCTCTCTCCCTACTGTCTCCCTTCAATCAGAGAGAACAAGGCCGTCGTCTGCTCCTCGCGCAAGGCCTGGCGTACGAACGCAAAACACCAGGCCCTGCGCGATCTCGAATCGGAAATTCGGAAAATCTTCCATTGATACCGAGAAAGCCGTCTGAATCGAACAAACTAGACTCGGGCCTGCCTATCATGTCAAGGCCTAGGTGGTCTTGGCAAAGGACCTCGGTCTACTTACGGACTGGCTGCTGCTTGCTAGCTGGCCGGAACCTCGCGTGCAGGTGACGTCGAGCGCCGAATGGGAACGCGGACTCCCCCTGGATGTCGGCAAGGCGCGCCAAGGGCGTTGTAGCCTCCTCTTCGGGACTGCTGGCCGCTTCGTGAGCTTCCAGCGGGCCCAAACCTGCGCCCGAACCTGCGTCCGACCTTTGTAACTGCCCCCGTTCCGAATGAGACACTGGGCCCGCGGTACACGCGATCTCGCGCTCGCGCTTGTGGCGCTTTCGTCCTCTTCGTCTCAGATTCTCGGCGTCTCGCACAGCTTTGACCTGCGCAGCTTTGATCGGTGCTCATGAGGTGCGCTCGCGCTAGCGCTCCCGTATATTTCGACACATTTGATTGCATTTACCACAGAAGGATATTGCGAATCGCCATCTGGTGATTTTTAGCAAATTTCCAAGAATCAGGATAGAGTGGGATCCCGGCTTCCCCCCCCCCCCCCCCCCCCCCGCCCCCCTTATTCCTTAAACCCAAGATAAACAACACACGTTTTTACTATAAAATAACCAATTTGGAGAAGCCTAGGCCTCTTGAAATTGGGTATTGGCTTCTCGGAAGAAGAGAGAGAGGTTATCAAACAGTTTATACGTTGACACCCCCCCCCCCCTCTCTCTCTCTCTGGAAATACCTGCCTGCCGGGCACGGTGTAAGATAAGGTGAGGACAGCGCGCTCCTCGCGCAGTGCAGATAAAGTTCGCTTTTCTCTCTCTCACTATGGTTTCAAGCGGCGCCGGCAGATGACTCGTCGACCCGTGGGTACGGCAAAGACGGCTCGTGCCGCCTCATGCTCGACACGCGCAGAGCTCCAGCGAGGTTGTCGCTCGTGCAGAAAGACCACGGTGTACCGGGGTGTCATGACAACGAGATAATTTTTTTCGCTCTCACACAGTTTCGCCGTTTGGCCGCCGGCGACACTGTCAAGCCGGTTTCACTAGGAGCCTATTAGCCCCGTGCGCGACCGAAAGCGTCGCTGTGGTCGGCCTTCCACGATTGGCCGAACGCTGACTATGACGTCGGAAAGGGGATTTATCATCGACGGAAATAAGAGGAATGAAAGAACTTGAATTTTGACGGTGTTGGCAGTGTTCCTTTGAGAGCGCAATGATTTCAAGCTTCCACCATGCCAATAACAAACACCATCGAACTTGTTGTTTGCAAGGTAATGACGTCACAAGGGGGAACCACAGGAGGGCGCCACCAAAACATCTCGCCGCTAATACAGGAACTCTAGGTTTCACATGCAGCGATTCCGCGGCCGAAATAGCTGCCGCTAGCGGCGCGGCGGCACGGATCGCGAGGTTTCATTTCACATGAGCGTTTTCTGCCGTTGCGATGGCCAATGTTGCTTGCAGCAAGCAGATGCGCACAGTCGGTTACAGCGGCTTCTAACAACAATTTTAATGCCGTAGTTTTTAGTTTCCCCTTTAATTTCTCCTTAATAAATCACAAAATCGTTTCAAATACTAAACAAATCTTGGTCTTATTTGTTTATGTTTTTTTTTTTTCGAACTTGGTTGTCGCGGAGGATGAAACCTCGGATCCTCCTCGGCAGCGTCACGGGCAGCGCCTTCCTCCAATGTAAAGACTCCAACTGATATGGCCGACCCGAACCTTCTGGACGGCATTGGAGTTGTTGGTATTTCCGAAATGTGCAGTGGTTTCATTCCGGTCTTGTCCATCACTTTCACGGCCTCAGTCACCTCTTCCAGGAGCTTCTCTTTGGTCCCATTGTTCCTAAATTCATTGAGCTGAGCGTTCATAAGAACCCGACGCTCCAACACTTCACTGATAATCAGTTCATTGAACTGGGCGCGATACATTTTGTCATACTTGAGTGTGACGATCTGTGTTACAATGTCGCTCAGTTCTTCTTCTTCTTTTGTTTTTCTCACTAGCGCTCGCACAAGCCACTTCCGATTAGCGTCTCTTGCGCTTGGTACAGTTGGTACTCAAGCGAGGGTTGGTACTCAAGCGAGGAAAGCAATAAAGAGCCGCGTAATTCATTGAGAAAACAAATTCCGTTGAAGGGGCAGCAATCCCCCTCTTCCATAATCTCCTCAACAGTTTCGACGCGACTGCTGAAGCAAAGAAGCTCGACCCGCCGGAAAAAAGAAACCTCAAACCAGTCGCTTGCGTACTTTCTCGCTTGTCGTCTGCTTCATGAATGTGAAAACGCCGCCGTCCTATGCGCCAGCTTTCCCGCAATGGTTCTCTTTCTGTCACGTGATTTTCTGCCGCGCTGTGAGTGGTCAGTGCGGAAGCAGCCGCTCTGCCGCGGCGAAACATTTCCAACCTGGTGGAACCGTGCCGCTCTGCCGCTGCGGCTGGCCAGACCACCGCGACGGCAGAAATCGCGCCGCTCTAGGGCCAAAATCGCTGCATGTGAAACCCGCTTCAGCCGCGGGCACGGTGGCCGAGGAATAATGCAGCCTTTCGGATGCCAGTCGAACGAACACTATCTGATTCCTCGCGCCGCGCGTTCAGCCCCGCCGTGTCCTCAGCTGAAGAGTATTATCTTACACCGTGCTGCCGGGCCAGCCATGTCGTTGCGGCCGCGCGCGCTGGATTGTACGTGGCCGGTTCGGCATCCGTGTTCTGCTGAATGATTCACAAAACTCCGTACATCTGTAAATTACTTACAAAATGTAATTTAGTTAAAATTACAATTAGTTTGCTCCAAAAGTAGTTTAACTACAATTACAATTACTACTACGTGAAACGTAATTAATTACATTTACAAATTACTTTTAAATAGTAATGCAAATACTTCACAATTACTTATTTCCGATAGCGACCCGACTTGGGCCATATAACTTTACACGAGTTGTGTAGAATGCAACACATATGTTTATGGCTTGCTCCAATGTTGAGGAGGATTAAGGGGGATTCACCCGCGATTGATTTGTGGCCTTTTCCTCATATATGGCGCAGAATTTTCCCGGAACAAACGAGCTGCATGCTCGCAGCTGCGCATGCAGGTCGGGCGCTCGGGGTGAGCTCGGGACACTAACTGTTCGCCGCCAATCTAGGCGAGCTAGATTTTGTTCGCCCGGCGTCCGCCACTACCGGCAGGGGCCAACGGCCGGCGGGGGATTGGGAGGTTATAAATAGTAGGAGGGGGCACGTTGCAATATTTGTGAAGCCTAGTCATCAAAAAAGTTTAAACAATTTTGTGGCCAACGTGACCGTAGATCTCTCTGGCAATTGGTGCGCGTGACATGTCACGTGCGAGATGGATGGTTGACTCTAGAAGGATTCGTTGGAGGCTTGCGCGCGCTCCGTCCGGTAGGTTTTATCAGATCGAAGGCTAGACGTGAAGCAAGCAAGCGGTTAAGTCGGATCACGAGCAGACGACACACCGCTGCTGGTACACGGGACGATCAGGGCAATCGTTGCAATCGCAACGGAGAAAACGAAAGCCTAGCGTCGCCGGGACGCTAATTTCATCGGGCTACGGGATGGGCGCTTCCAGCGTGGTCGGCTGCCGCAATCGGACTGGCTTTTCTTCAGCGGGGGTTACCTTTCACCGGTAAGCCCTTGGAGTATTACACACTCCTAGATTTAAGATAACAGGAGTCGATCAAGAATTCTCTTAGATTTCCGACGGTCGCCGAACTGCGGAAACGATGTATTTCGACCGTTGGTCGCGGCGGTGGCTGGACCCCATCGAAGTGGAGCGTGGTGTGCTCCGTGCACTTCCAATTGTCAATAAAACATCTCCCAACCTCGTGCCAAGTTGAGCTTGTTTAATTTGCCACGACAGCAATAAAACGTCCCAGTGGACGACCTGCATAGCGGTCGCATCGAAAAGAAAAAGCCAAACGTATTGTAGCGTGGTACATGAGAGCGATGAGAGCACAGCTATCAAATTTGATGGCGGGCGCGAAAATCATCGCTGTAAAAGTGCCTAAGTATTAGCCCAACCTGTCGGGTCGACAAAGTTACGAAATCATGTGTGTATATAATTTGTTTTTGCTTTGGCTACTCTAGTAATTAGTGGCCACGAGATAAAAAGAATACTCCCCGCAGATGCACGGTACATTACCCAAAAGACGCCAACAGGCAATCGTTATAGCGCTGGCGTTCCACGTTGAATACTATCGTTTTCAGGATGGTAACGGTCTGTAGAAAACAGAATGGATTTACTTTACAGTTGAGGGTACATAAGGAAGCGCAGCAGGCGTAGAATCGGTAGGCTGGGCGCGGGCCACAGTTTCTAGCTGCGATGACTGATAAATGAAACCCACCAGCACCACGCCAACCACACTCCCTGCTACGCGCAACCATCAACCTACGCGACGGTCACGTGCTGTGGTCACGTTGGCCCGATCGCCCGATCAGTGAGGAGGGTAAGGAGGAAAATGAGAAAGAGGCGAGGCGTCATGGGAGCATGGCTTGTGGAGGCTACGTGGCTGACGTCATGCCCCCTCCTTCCCTTCTAATCTCCTTAGCTAGCGCACACTCTATCTGGGCCTAGAGTTCCTGTATAGACAATGGCAAGCTATGGCGTTTCACCGGTGCCCCACACGTGCAAGCATGTGCAGCTAGCGCGTGAACGTAGCTTCGAAAAGCTTGCAGATGCACGTACTTGCCCGCACGAACAGAGACATGGCGGCGGCCAGATGTCCCGCTTGCAATCGTCTATAGACCTTTTCTGTTTCCTGTCGTTCTCAGTCACGTGGGTTCCGTATCTGGTATGCGGGGCGAAAAAATAATAAAACGTTTGAACCTGGAATATGCGAGAAAATATAGCTGAGGCAAATCAGGAATGTGTGAGAATCACGCATTTTTTGTAAACACCTTCTAGCTTCGGGGAGATATCAAAAAGATGTTTTACCGCATACCAGAAGTGACGATATTCAAGATGGATGCGCGCTTGTGGAAAAGTTGTATAGACCTTTCCAATGTTTACAAAATCACAGTCCAGCGTGCGATCTTCACAGCCCAGCACGTGCGTGTTCGTCGCTTCGGAAAGCGAGCAAAGCACGTGCCATACGCACGAACGCTCAAAATGGCACCGGCCACAAGCTCGTTTTTGGAAAGGTCTATAGACGATTGCAAGCAAGGCCACCGGCCGCCGCCATGTCTCTGGTCGTGCGGACAAGCCCGTGCAATTTCAAGCTTGCCAAAGCTATGTTCACGCGCAAGCTCCACGTGCTTGTGTTCATGGGACATCAGTCGGGGCGCCGTGCTTGCAATTGTCTATAGGCTCCCTACGGGAGCCAGAGTTTTTCGTCTGTTTTCCACGTGCCGCCGCGCTGCTATTCGTCGAGATCCGATCACGTGAGGAGCCGGATCAAATGCCGTGCAGGAAAGTAGACGTTGCACGTGCCCCGCCGTACGTGCCCCTGCTTTTGAGCGCGCCGCGCGCCTCAAACGCGCGGCGCCGCTATTCGCCGAATGCAGTCACGTGGGGAGCAGGATCAACATGCCGTGCAGGAAAGACGGCGCTACGGGGATGATCGCGCCAGAGCCGTTTTCGCTCAACTCTGGCTCCCGTAGGGAGCCTATAGATCCTTTTCATGTTTACAAACATTAACTGCCTCCTGCGTCCCAAGCAACTTCCGGTCGCTCCGTCTTTGAAAGTATGTCGAGCGTCGCCAGTGCTAGAAAGCATAAACGGTACACGCACATCAAAGGTGGAGATTTAACGAGGGCCCTCGGCTGGTCAATTTAACGTCTTGGAGGAGGCAAGTTGGTTTACAAGAGTATTCGAAAATATTTATCATATCTGGGGGTTCTGCGTTCTTTTGGCGTTCACCTGGAGAATTGGTGGTTAAACGTTTCATCAACATTTCAAACAGCGGTGTTAGGGTGGGCTTTGTTCATACTTTTTATGAACCGGAAGTTCTCTGGGACGTCAAAGACTAGAACAACTCCTGGTGGCGTTTGCCATGAAAAGGGTCTATACAGGAACTCTATCTGGACCGCCCCTGGGGCCTATGGCAGTTTCCGCTCTTTACCTTGTGTATATTACTCTATGGAACACGTGCGTGCTCAGCTGTGAAGATCGCATGCTGATCAGTGCGATCTTCACAGCCAGAAATTTGTAAACAAAGAGCTTCTGGTAAAAATTGGGCTGTGTGTATGTTTAAACAGCATAGAACTTGGTCTGCCTCAACCAGAGGTCGGCATTTTAGGTTGCCCTCACTCACCCTCACCCTCACAGCCATACTCACCTACCCAGACAACACCAGACATCCTGAGGACGTCCTCAAAAGGTACAAATGTCCTCCCGGTTTTCAAGACGTTCTCAGGACATCCCGAGAACGTCAGTCGCTGGATCATCCTAGAAACGTCCTTCCGAGGTCTTATTGAGGACGAAGGATACAAAGGTACCCAGACAACACTTGGACATCCCCAGGATGTCCTCAGGGCAACCTACTGAGGACATTATGATGTCCTGAGGATGTCCTTAAATGATCCTGGAAACATCCTAAAAACGTCATATTGTCCGGCCTCAGGACGTCCTCAGAACGTCCTCAAGGGGGCAGCGAAGAAGTTTTCTAGTACATTTTTAGGACAATGCATTGCAGGTGCAGCTGTTCACTGAGCTGATAGAATGCTTTCATTTTTATTGTTTCTAGGTTTTCTCCAACTGGATTTTTAACCTGAACATGCCTGCAAGAGTTGGCTACAGAAAGAAACTCATTGTTGTGTACTATCTTAAAGTGAAATTCGCACACTACTTCTAGATTACTAGTCATTCAGTTACTAGTCATCATGTCGAACATCTCCGGCTTTTGACTGCAGCTTTTTCAGTTTCTCTCCAGCGTGGCGCAGCCACACTTTGATGATGTTCTCCACGCCAGCTTTGTTTGCAACCTCAACATCTCCTTTCACTGCCCCTGAAACATTGATTTGTGATGACAGTCAGAGCAGAAAACTAAGATGGTCTAGAAAAAAATCACAATTAATGTTCGTGCGAGGAAGATGACCTTGCTACCGAGTCTACTTTCGGACAGTTGATAAGCTCGAAGCATTCGTTCACGCGTCGGCATCCATCCCTCCGAAATTGCCGTTCACTGCTTTCCGCCATTTCGAAGAAGTACTACATATAAAAAAAGACACTAACCTTTGTCACTGCCTTTAATTGCTGCCATCATCAATTTGGATGGAACAGCGCGGATATACAGACCCGCAGCGCTGACTAACTCCTCAGTGATATATTTCTTCTTCCTCAAATCGTCATCTTCTGCTCCTTCGCCGTTCATCAGAACGTTTAAAATTTTTAAAAACCAGAAACCAAATAGCCAATAAACATTAATAAGTAAATAATAATAATATAAATAAATAATAAATAAATAAATAATAAATAAATAAATAAAGGACAACTAAAAATAAATAAAACTAAAAAATTAAAAAAATTAAAACAAATTTTTTAGAAAGTAAATTATAATTAAAAATTAAAATTAAAAAAATTTACTTTCTAATTTTTTTAGTTTTTAGTTTTATTTATTTTTAGTTGTCATTTATATATTTATTTATTATTTATTTATTAATGTTTATTGGCCATTTGGTTTCTAATGTCTAAAAATTTAAAAGGTTCTCATTAACGGCGAAGGAGAAGAAGGTGACGATTTGAGGAAGAAGAAATGTATCACTGAGTTGTTAGTCAGCGCTGCAAGTCTGTTTCCTTGGCTTCCTTCTTGTGTGCCTGTGAGTGTGACTGTATCCGCGCTGTTCCATCCAAGCATGAATTACCAACTAGCCCAAGCATCCACATTATCAAGCCATCATCAACCTCGAGGCTATTTCTGTTTCCGCCCTGGCTTGGCTTAGCTTGCTTGGGTCTCTCGAATGGGTGGATAATTCCAATAACGGTACGCCTTGTAGTAGGCGGTAGCTTGCGCCACCTAGATTGAATGTTGCTAATGGAACTGAATTCCGAAATACTGCGCAAAAACAAAACTAATAATAATTGTAGTGCGTCCAGGTTTTATTAAAGAATTGTTTGATCAAAACTATAGTTAAAAGATGTCCTAAGCTTACACAACTACATGTAATAATTTGTATGTGAAATTTAGTTTAGCAGTATTTTTTTTTTAAACGCAATCAAATTGAGGACGTATATATTACCTCGCGTTTCTTGTGATTTCAGATAAAGCTTCAGATAACTGGCAACTATGATTTTAAACCACAAAATGGGTAATTGTCGTTTCTCTGAACCGTAGCTTATTTAGTGGCACTACGCTAGCCAACTCGGCCACCGATCCCCCTAAAGAGCTTCTGGCCGGTGCGATCCTCAGCGTTCGTGCGTATGGCAGTTGCTTTGCTGACTTTTCGAAATGACGAAAAATCATAGCAGTCTGCGCTGTGATTTTGTAAACACAGAAACGGTTTATTAGCATCTTTCAGCATGTGCTCATCAGCGCTAATAAAGAGTAAAAAAAAAAAAAAGAAAAGAAAAGAAACATCTTCCCGAGGGGAACCATGGGGTGATGCGGAGCATCGTGTTGGTTCCGAGGAAAGAGTCAGTTGCGTGCTGACGTCGAGAGATGGCGCCACCGACTGCCCTAGCGTTACCCCCAACGCGAGCCTTCGTCGCGGCTCGCGGCAGAGAAACTTGGAACGCTCGCCGCTCGCCGTTTATTTTTTTTCACACTTGAAGGAGGGAGACTAGAGGAGGAGAGTTGCGCGTGCGCGCGCGGTGTGAGGAGAAGCGAACGCACGCGCAGTGCACGCAGCTGGTAGAGAGAGAGAGCGGAGAGAGTAACGCGCAGCTGTTGGAGAGAGGGAAGGAGGAGAGTTGCGCGTGCGTAGTTCGAGTGCCGACTACAACGCCGACGTCGCGGGACATAGACCCGAGCAAGAGATGCTCCGCATCTAAAAGAAACTTAGTGAACCACGTTTAGCGTTTTATCTAAGCGCTAACAATGGTTGAGTGAGTGAAAGGGCGTTTATTGGCACTGGAGAATGGAGGAGTCAACTTATTGGCAAGTTTAGAGATAGTTGGTTAGGCGGGACATTGGCGATTTACATAACTCCGGTACAGCTGTGGTCCCGCCGTAACAATGGTTTCCTTTGGCTTTTTTGTAATTCTTACTTTTATTTCACGGTTATTGCTCGCGTGCAACGTGAGCGAGCGTGCCTAGGTGCGGGGTATTTCTGAAGAAGTGAAGAGCGCGCGTGCTCTGAGCGGCGCTAAAAGCTGCGCGACTGCACAGGCGCCTGTAACATTGGCGTCATGGACAGGGAAAGTTGTGCTATGTTTGTGCCAAGCTAGTGCGACTAAATAAGCTACGCTTTAGAGTAACGACACTTGGCCATTATGTGTCTTAAAATCATGGTTGCCAGTTATCTGAAGCTTTATCTGAAATCACAGGAAACGTTTTTCCGCCCTCCACAAATGTTCAAACAGTTCGCGACAGAGCAAAGCAATATTACATGACCTTCCTAACACCGAATCTAATGCTGAGGAAGTCGCACTTTTTAATCATGACGATCGGGAGTTGCGTCTGCTCCGCATACGAGCCAAAATGGCGGCGCCCACAACAATGTCGAGGAACGGAGTGCCGATACTCTAAGCGCAGCTCATTTAGTGGCTTTATGCCAAGCGAACGATGCACGGCACGCGCCGTTTACCTTGACGCCGGACGCGTGCGAGATTGGCTTTGCCGGTTGAGTGCAAGAGTTTCTTGTCGTGTAGAGAATTAGCCCCGTGCGCGACCGAAAGCGTCGCTGTGGTCGGCTTTCCACGATTGGCCGAACGCTGACTATGACGTCGGAAAGGGGATTTATCATCGACGGAAATAAGAGGAATGAAAGAACTTTAATTTTGACGGTGTTGGCAGTGTTCCTTTGAGAGCGCAATGATTTCAAGCTTTCACCGTGCTAAAAACAAACACCATCGAACTTGTTGTTTGCAAGGTAATGACGTCACAAGGGGGAACCACAGGAGGGCGCCACCAAAACATCTCGCCGCTAATAGGTCTGAATAAACTCACCTAAAATAATCAAAGCCTGTGCATTAGAGTTTTGATGTCATCACACTGACATCGAGAGCAGACACAAACTGGACACGAGCGCAGCGTCAACGTTCGGCTGGAAGTCGTGTCTATTCAACGCGTCGAAAGACGCTCCATGTTGGGCTCCCCCCCCCCCCCCCAAAAAAAAAAAAAAAAAAATTAGTCGTTAGTTGTTTATACAGCAGGAGTTTAGTCTGCGAGAACATGGCGACATTGTTATCCACTGTAGATAAACAATTTAGCCGGTGCAGTACGACTGCTAGCTTCGGGTCTTTAACGTGCAACACGCAATAGTGATGCATGACCGCACGCCGGTACGATGCTCATCCAGATCGAAACGTGAAGGGGTGAGGATTGAACCCAGGATCCCTGGCTCGGGCCCAATAGACCGATCTCAATAAACGTTCGGCGCATGCGTGACGCCGCCATAACTTAGTTCACGGGAGGCAGACGGCCGTGCATGCGAGGGCTCGTGCCATCTCGTGCTCTACACTCGCAGAGCTCTAGTGAGGTTGTCGCACGTGCAGAAATACTAAAGTTCCCTCGATGCATTGCGGCAGCGGTGGCGTAGTCAAACTGCATGGTGAGATCGGTCTTCGAGTGTGATGATGTACCGTTGAAGAAGACGAAGTTGTTTGCAGGCTTATCTAAGACGATGAGACGATGCATGTATGACGTAGTGATGCCATGACAACGCGCTATACCTGAACGCCGCTCACCTCCCTTTCCCTTTCAAAACCGACGCAGCGAGCAACGGTGGCGAGCCATCCGAGCAGAGTGACCCGGAGCTCCAATCCAGCTTGCTTTCTATGTCCTTTCAGAAAAGCGAAGAGCGCACGTGTACAGATCTCAAGCTGCGCGAGTGCACGGACGCCGAAAGCTTTGGCCATAGCCTATTGTTTTATGGAACTATGCATTGCCAGAGCCATGGCCAGAGCTTCCTCTATTGGCAACGTGAGCGATCGAAAGCGTCGCTGTGGTCGGCCCACCACAATTGGGCGAATGATGACTATGACGTCAGCAAAGGATTTCTCAGCGAAGCAAATAAGAGGAATGGAAGAACTTCAATTTTGACGGTGTGTACAATGTTTCTTTGAGAGCGCTATGATTTCAGGCTTTCACCATGCTCATTACAAACACCATCGAACTTGTTGTTCACAAGGTAATGACGTCACGAAAGGTAGCCAAACGAGGGCGCCACCGAAACATCTCGCCGCTAATACTGACAAAGCCTGGCAGATCGCCACGAGACGCGGCCGCCAAAGTGCAAAGCAAAGCAAATTGTTGTGTGTATGTTTATACAGCCGGAAGTTAGTCTGCCCCAGGGGCGTCTGGTGTCTCAGCTGTAGATGAGAAATTTAGCCTGTGCGGTACAACCGCTGGCCTGGGGTCTTTAAAGTGCACCACGAAGTAGAGATACACGACCGCACGCCGGTACGATGCTCATCCAGATCGAAACGGGCAGGGGTGGGGATTGAACCCAGGATCCCCCGGTTTTGCAGCGTGAGCTTTCGCTCCACGTGCTCCGAGCTGGTGTGCGCTATCCCACTCGGCCACCGTCCCCCCCCCCCCCCCCCCCGTTTAAAGGTAGAGCGGCAGACAAGAGTCTAGGGTGCCTACATGTCTGTCTGTCTCGGGGTGAAGACATCCATTGTTGCGCTGGATGTGCCAGCGCGTGACGCTCTCGCGCACTCGGTGCGTCATTTGGGCGGTAAAATGGCGTCTATGCATTAGTCAAAGCTACGCGCTCGAGCTGAGTGACACCGGATTGCGCGCACTTCAAACTGCATAAAAAAAAAAAAAACGATTGGGCGAAAAATTGGCTGAGATGTCACCACTCAAGCAAAAGCGCGCGTGTGTATGAAGGCACTCTACAAGAGTCATGTAACGGGCGCCCCGCTGCGGCGCGACGCCGAAACACACTTTTCCCGAGCGATGGAATGTCCGCTCGTGCTCCTCGCGTTCCTCGGACTACCGCTTCTTTTCTCGTCGGGTTTGAAAACCATGTTTCGGGTCCTTGCCGCTGTAAAAGCTGTGCGCTGACTACAGGCTCCCCGAGAAATGCTCTGTGCTACCAGATCCTCGCGCTCCAAACCTGCGACCGGGCACTGGACATCGAACTGCCAGGCTTTGTGAGTATTAGCGGCGAGATGTTTTGGTCGCTCCCTCCTATGGTTCCCTCTCGGGACGTCATTACCTTGCGAAGAACAAGTTCGATGGTGTTCTTAATAGACCATATGCGAAATGTAGATCGTTATCTAGTAGCACGCCGAGAACTACGTCCGCCATCTTGGTAGCGGCGAGAAAACGAAACCAGTGACCCGACCGGCAAAGACCCCACGTAAACATCAAGCGACCTCGCTTCGTGCGAGAGATGCGATGCCAACGCGTTGCTGAGTTCCCCGTCGGATGCTGCGATAAACCTTCGATTTCTGCCTGATGTGAACGCAGACAGGGTTGACAATATTTCTTATTTCTATTTGGAGCTTGAGACGCAGCTTTTGCCAAAAACAATCGGTGACAACGCGAATAAAAATGCGGACGTTATCGCGCGGCGTGAAGCCATTTACAACTATTGAACTGGGCCCTAATCTTCTCACCAAGTTGTCCCAAATTTGTTTGTGAACTTTTTTCTTCTTCTTCGATGCAAGTTGTAGTGTCGGCCTGCCTTTTTCTTGATGCGCAAGCAGCTCAATGCATGCGGAACGACACCAAGGCTCTTAAGCGAAGCAGAAACATGACAGTTTTAATAATCTACGCCACCAAAAATAATTGAAGATGCGTATGGTTCACAGTAAACAACAAAAGCTGAAAGCACCAGAGATCCCTCATTCTAAAGACATATATTTAAAAACAAACAAAAAAAAACAATTACTTTGGAAAGCGAGGAAACAATATCAATCTCATTGCTTTGCGGCGATTTCTATACACTTGATCTGGCGCCGGTAAACGAGGTTTGTAAAAATATCTAAAACTTAGCAGGAGAGCTTGTTGATAAATATATTTGAAAATTTAAAGAGCGGTCATGTAGAATAGAAAACACAACAGACACGGACGACGTGTCTGTTTGCTCAACACAGTTTTCTAAAATGAATATCCAAATAGCCCGCCTTAATATTTGAGTACAGTTTCTTTCTTCGGCTGTGGTCCCCTTTCCGTGTGTATCCTATTCAGACCCAGTTTCTTATTATATTGATTTAATCGCCATTTCAACCTGCCGAACAAGATTCTTAGCGCTTGTTCCGCCAGTGAGTACTTGACCTTCGCGCTATTTATTTCTAAAATGCTTAACCCTCACAGAGACGGGATTTTCCTGTCTTTTTTGTCGAACGCCACTTCGACAAAACTCCGATGTCGGCGGCGGCGAAAACGAAAACACGAGCCGTGCCAACTTCATTTCACAATAACCTTTTCCTTTTTTCTTTTTGTTTTCACAGCCGAGGTAAAAATTTCGTTTAGTGCAAAGAAGCTCGGGGGTATTTTTGAGAAAGTCAATGCAGTTATTCCGCCAGGGTTGAACAAATCTTCATTAATAGCGCAACATCTGTCAAGTGTGCTTGAGGTTGTTAAGAATGGAACCTTCGGCAACCTTTTCCGAGTTTCAACGCTGCGGAAACGAGTCCCGAAACGAGTCCCGACGTGTCAGGACTGCCGGGCACCTGTCGAAGCCTGCCCAAAACGAGTCTCAACGCGTCCGTGACGTCAACGGGACGTGTGTGTGTGTGCGTGGGGGTTCGTGCGCTCCGGAAGGGGAGAGAGGCCTGGCCTAACTGCGGAGAACCATGGCTATGACTCATTTCTGGCTACGACGCGGCGGGCTTTTCTGCTACGCACTTGGCGATCGCACCTGCTGCCCTGGCGGAGAGTGAGGGAGAAAACGGACCCCTATATAAGGCGGGGCGTGAGGCTGCTGAGTTGTTCTCTCGGATTTGACGACTGTATCGCTACCATGTAATTAAACCGTTCGTTACGTTACCAATTCTCCCACCTCCACTGGACCCCTGGGTTCTTCACTTCGGGGAATGGACGTCGTCAAAGGCCAGGAAGCCTCCGGACGTGCGGCCTAAGCCCCGCCTCGAACAACTGGTTGGCAGCGGTTGGGATCGGACCATGCGACATCGTGCTACATCTGTGGGTGAGCGTTTGGACTTTGCTTTGAGATTCGCCAGGCTTCAGATTATGGGTAATTAATTTTGAACTGCTGGGAATCCTTAGTGTTTGACTCGTGCGCTAGGGTTTTGGTACAACCTCGCGACAAGTTTTATAGCAAAGCCAAAGCTAAAGAGCAGCGATCATGGATCTAATGAGGTTACTGAGAACAGATTTATTCTGTTTATGTGAAGAATTGGGTGTGGAGGTGGAGCAAAAGATGAAGAAATCTGAGATCAGTAAAGCGATTTCAGAGAGCGCGGAAGCAGAGGAAATTAAAATTGCGTGGGAACTGCTTCAGAACGCTAAGAGTGAAGCTGCAGCAAGAGAGGAACGAGAGCGAGAACAGGCTGCAGCGAAAGAGGAGCGGGCTGCGGCGACAGAGGAGCGAGCGCTGAAAAGGCTAGAGCTCGAAATTGAACAACAGCGATTAAACTCGCAGAACAGTAGAGTTGGGGCTCCGGTACGAGCAAGTGAGACCGAGTCGTATCAAATGAAGAAGCTCATGCAGCCGTTTAAAGTTGGGGAAGACGTGGGCCTATTCTTAGTTAACTTTGAGAGGACATGTGAGAAGTTGAGCTTCGCCCCAGAAACGTGGCCGCAACGGCTTTTGACTCTGTTGCCCTGTGAGGCTGCAGAGGTTGTCGCGCGCCTTAGTGCTGGAGACGCGGACGACTACGACAAGGTGAAGTCCAGCCTTTTGAAGCGGTACCGCCTTTCTGCCGAGGCGTTCCGTCAAAGGTTTAGAAACGCATCCAAAAAGAGCAGCGAGGGCTACTCGGAATTCGCGTACGGGCTTAAAACCAACCTGATAGAATGGTTGAAGAGCGAGGAAGTGTACGAAAGCCGAGACAAGGTAGTCGAGTGTGTGTGCCTCGAACAGTTCTTTCGTAGCATTTCGCAGTCAGTCAAGCTCTGGGTGCAGGACAGGGTGGGAGTCGACTCTGTCGAAAGGGCCGCTGAGCTAGCCGAAGAGTACGCAACGCGTAGAAAGCTGAGCGGAGAGGAAAGCGAATCCGGCCGAAGCGATCAGCGCAAGACCTTCCGACAGGGTAACGGCTCGCGAGAAAACGGGCCCGAGAAGCCCGAAGCAGGACAAAAGGTCCCAGAAAAGAGCGCAGAACACTCGAACGGAGACGAGGCGCGGAAAAGCCCAACAGGGCAGTTCGAGGCAAGGAAGCCGTTCCTGTGCTACAACTGTCAGGAGCCGGGACACACAGCGGCCAGATGTAAGAAACCGCGGGTTGTGTTCTCGTACGTGAACGGTAGTGACAAGGACCTGAAGCTTCTTCGTCCCTATCTTCACGAGCTCCAGGTAAACGGAAAGCCGTGCAGGGTGCTTCGGGACAGTGCAGCGACGATGGACGTTGTCCATCCGTCGTATGTAACGCCATCCGATTTTACTGGAAAGGTAGTTTGGATCAAGCAGCTGCTTGAAAAGCACAGTGTCTGTCTGCCTATGGCGACAGTAAGGATAACTGGCCCGTTCGGAGAGCTAGTGACAGAGGCGGCTGTCTCGCAAACAGTCCCGTTGGAGTATCCTTATTTGTTTTCTAACCGGTCAGATTTCCTGCTGCGCGAAAGGGGTCAACAACTGGGAGAAGGGCTAGTTCAGTCATGTACGAGGTCCAAATCGCGTCAGGTCGCCCCTTTGTTGACGAGGGATCCTGAGCCAGAGGCAGCTGACGGGGAGCAAGCACTCCCAGAGTTGGAGGCAGAAAACCGGGATGAGAGGGACCAGGTTGTAGAACAGCCTGACCTCGTAGCACTAGAAAGCGTACGCCGTCCCAACGAGCCCGCGAAAAAGGCGGAGGAAGACGGGATCATTAAAGGATCTCTCGTAGCTCCGACGTCACGTAATTTGGATCGTCTGCTACGAGTAGACAGAGTGTCTTTGACAGTCGAGCAGAAGAGCGACCCTAGTGTGTCAGGGTTTCGCTGTACAGCTCAGGAGATTGCTAGGACCAATGTGACGGGGAACGAAAGAGGCGGATTGTTTTATCGGCGCTATAAGGACCGCATTTTCACGTCTAGAAATCACGTGAAAATCGATCACTATGACTTCAGCGTAAGAAAAAGGAAAGGCAAATTTAACGGCAATGCCGATGGGTTGAGCAGATTTTTCTGACATCACGAAAAATAGTAGGGATGATCTCAGAGGTCTTCGTCATCCACGGGAATGAGGATCTAAGTGGGGGCACTTCGTTGAAACCCCAAAATGACCTCACAAATTGCGAAAAGTTTTTGTCTTTTGTCTTTTGTTCTTAGTGACCTCGTTGGAAAAATGAGTTTTTTTGGCGACAGGGGGTCTCGATACCCGGAATTGTACCAAATTTTGGTAATCCGTAATCCAGTCTGGCGGGTCTTTGGCGAATTCCGAGCGTTTGACTGCGGTGTGGCGTGGTGTTGAGGGGGACGTTTCCGCTGATGCCTCCGTTGTGAGAGGTTTGGGAGTTTGTTTGGTGCTTGCAGCGTCTTCTCAAGGCCTACTCCAAGCCCACCTCTTCAGGCCAGCTTTTGTACCACCGGCCATTCGAGGTTTCCCTGGCCCCGGAGGGTCTGTTAAGAATGGAACCTTCGGCAACCTTTTCCGAGTTTCAACGCTGCGGAAACGAGTCCCGAAACGAGTCCCGACGTGTCAGGACTGCCGGCCACCTGTCGAAGCCTGCCCAAAACGAGTCTCAACGCGTCCGTGACGTCAACGGGACGTGTGTGTGTGTGCGTGGGGGTTCGTGCGCTCCGGAAGGGGAGAGAGGCCTGGCCTAACTGCGGAGAACCATGGCTATGACTCATTTCTGGCTACGACGCGGCGGGCTTTTCTGCTACGCACTTGGCGATCGCACCTGCTGCCCTGGCGGAGAGTGAGGGAGAAAACGGACCCCTATATAAGGCGGGGCGTGAGGCTGCTGAGTTGTTCTCTCGGATTTGACGACTGTATCGCTACCATGTAATTAAACCGTCGTTACGTTACCAATTCGTTTAGTGCAAAGAAGCTCGGGGGTATTTTTGAGAAAGTCAATGCAGTTATTCTGCCAGGGTTGAACAAATCTTCATTAATAGCGCAACATCTGTCAAGTGTGCTTGAGGTCAATGCTATCTGAAACCAATTCGAGCTCTTTGCAACAACTGAAAAATATTTCCCAAAACACAGTTTCCTTTAAAAAAACACAAAGCTTTCCACAAAAAAAGAGAGAAAAGCTTTCGCCAGTAACAATTAAAAGAAAGTAAAAAAAAAAAAAAACTAACTAACTTTGAGTCGCAGGTATTGGCGTGGAGCAGTTCACCGCTAAACAGCACGACTTCATGCGTATTCGCATCGAAAAAAGTATTAAAAGTGTCCTCAGAGATGAAAGGCATGATGGCCTATTCCTTCATTATTCCGGTTAGGTGATCGGAAGTAAGAAAACAATAAGGTTTCCGTATCGCACTTAGTGGCAGAGCGTCCATGTTCTGGAAATGCTGAGAAAACGAAACTCAAGATGCTTGACGCTACCAAGATGGCCGCGTGCACAGTGTTGCCAGACCACCAAGCAGTTTCGAATGTGGTCTTTTAGCATGGTGGAAGCTTTAAATCATTGCGTTCTCAAACCAACACTGCCAACACCGTCAAAAATGAAGTCTTTCATTACTCTTATTTCTGTCGATGAGAAATCCTTTGCTGATGTCATAGTCAGCATTCGGCCAATCGTTGAAGGCCGACCCCAGCGACGCTTGCGATCGCGCACGTTGCCAATAGAGGAGGCTATGGCATTGCACTATAAGAAAAAAAGGAGAAAAAAGGTAGCAGCGGCGCGTCTTCCTCCTACTGACGCGCCTTTAAGCGGACACGAGAAGAAGGAAGGAACGAGTCGAGACGTTTTCTCCTTCTCCAGGTAGACGGGAGAAAGGTCCCGCCCTCCCGCCTCATCTTCTTTCGGTTTCGTTTTTCGAGCACATCGCGCGCGTTGTTTAATAAATGTTGTTGAGTTTATTGAGCTTCAGCGGCAGCGAAGGACGCCTGTAATAACAGCGCCAGCAGCACTACGTACACTGGGCGAAGATGAGATGGCCGCTTCCAGATTGTGCGGATTGCAGAACGACGTTTCGACGTTGACGACGTTTTGGAAAACGCGGAAACTGCGTCCAAGACAGGCAGGTTTGGCTGCCGGGTACAGTGGGTGCCTTCTGTGCTGAGTTCGGTTCTGTTTTGCGATGTTTGTTTGTTTGTGTGTTTATTATGAGGTGTCGGGAAAGGGGGAAGCCAGGAGATGTGTGGGCCTCAATTAATGGGCGAGTCGCTACCTGGTTGTTGGGGAAAAAGGGTAGAAAGAGGGAAGATGAAAATTATATACAAAAAAAGAGTAGTTAAAAGTTCAATTTTTTTACAACTAATCTAGTTATAAATTTCCGCCCAGTTAGTTATCAACATAGTTCAGACCCTTTTGTTAGGGAGCGAAGTGGAAGCAAATCACAATCTGTTCGCCAGCCCAGTGTCACGAAGAAAGCGCAGAAGAGCGCGGAAGGCTTTCTCCGCTGTTCCTCTGGTTCCTCTGGGGTTCAAAAGTTCTGTAATAGTTCCATATGGCAGGCCAGATAGTGTGTAGTGATGGAAAAGAGTTCTTCTGGCCTCTTGATGGGTGGAACAAACCAGAAGGGCATGTTCTGTGTCTTCTGGGTCGCCGCAGGTGGGGCAGTTGGGATCCGCTTTGCGGCGCATCATGTGGAGCCGCATGGCAGTGTATGGGCAGCCAGCCCGAAGCCTGTGGAGAAGGCTTGTCTCAGCCTTAGGGAGCTTGCGGGGAACCACTGGGGGTGGCCTCCCCGCTGCGACTCCAGGATGTGGATGCCGTTCTGTGAGGATCTCACGGATGAATCGATGAGCCTCGTTGAAGCGATCCAGTAAGAAGGTTGGGACTGGATCGTCGTGTGCCTTTGCAGCCAGCTGGTCAACCCGCTCGTTGCCTGGAATCCCGACGAGAGACGGGATCCATTGCAAAGCAAGGCACCATCCCATGTCTTCAACTGCCGCTGCCTCAGACGCAACTCTCGCCAGCAGTGGGGTTGCATTATGAAGTATCTGAAGCTGCTACAGAGCACCTCTTGAGTCTGTGAGTACGACAGCTTTTGTTGGTGACGAGGTGTTCTTAATAGACTCAAGAGCAGCCCAGATGGCAACGAGTTCTGCCGTGGTTGATGACGATACAAAATTTAGCCTGCCCGATATATCATAGCCCATTTCTGGAATGGTAATCCCTACCGTGGCTGTCCGTTTGGTGAGGTTAATTGACGTGTCTGTATAAACATGAATCCAATCTTTGTACACTTCGTCGATGCGCTCAAGAGCGATTGAGCGAGCGACAAACCCTGGGACATTCGCCTTGCGCTGTGGGATTGGGAACGTCGCATGTATCTCCAGGGGAGGACGCGTGGAATGTGGTGGTTGAGGAAGGATAAATTCGCTAGGAGCTCCAACCTCAAAGTCGAATCGTCTTGCTTGTCGCCCGAGGTGAGAGTTTGGCCGGGCAAAGAGATGTTTCCGGATTGTGTCCGCAGGGGGGAGACTGCTCATACGAGCGATGTTGCGCAGCGCTCTCTCTTCAAGTCTCAAAGACAGCGGCCACTCTTCCGCTGCAACAATTGTAGCAAGTTTTCTGCTGAAGGAGGGAGTCCCAAGCAGCTGCGTAGTGCGGCCCGGTGAAAAGTATCGATGTCTCGAATTCGTGCCCTTGCAACAGCCAGTAGTGGCACTGAATAGAGCAGCCTGGACATGATGAGCCCTTTGTACATTTGATGTAGTGCACGTTGGGATGCACCCCAGGAGGAGCCTCCAAGCTGTCTAACGACACGTAGCAGTTGGCGGCAACGTTCAAGTATCTTGCGTACTTCAGGTCTTCATGTCACCCGATCATCGATAATAACGCCGAGATACGTGTGAATTTTCACCCTTTTAACTGGCGTTCCAGCAAGTTTGAGCCGTAGCGCATTCTGTGGTGCTCGGCCTGTGGGTCGGTAGAGGAGTGAGGCAGTCTTTTCCGCAGATATAGTAAGGCCTAGTTGCGCAATGGCTAGTGCAGTAGAGTCCAGTGCCACCTGGAGTCGATTACGGATTCCTATAGCGTTCCTTGAGGGCCCTACACACCACAACGCAACATCATCCGCGTAGATTGCCATGCCTATCCGAAGAGCTCGGTTCTTTGCTGGAAGACATCGAGGGAGGACGCCCATGGCAAGATTGAAAAGAAGAGGGCTCAATACGCTTCCTTGGGGTACCCCTTGAGCAATATGTCTAGGTGTGCTAGTAGCATCTGGCAATTTCACTCTCATGGACCGTCCAGAAAGAAAAGCCTCAATAAAAGATAAGAGTCTGCCAGAAACCCCAAAATGCTGTAGTCGGTGGATGATGGTTGGATGTGGCAATGTATCAAATGCACGACTGATGTCGAGGAACACGCAGTGTACCATTTGCCCCGTAGCCTTGGCTTCTTCTAGGGTTGAGGCAAGGTCTCCTATTGCATCAGCAGTGCACCTCTTGGCTCTAAAGCCAGCGAGTTCGTGCGAGAAGGCACCCGCTCTATCCAAAAGCCAGGTTAGACGTTGGAGAACCATTCGCTCAAGAACTTTTCCCAAGCAACTTGTCAAGGAAACGGGCCTGTAGGATGAGGTTTTTTCTATCGGTTTCCCTTGTTTGAGTATGGGAATTACCATCGATTCTTTCCACGCATCCGGAAATGCTCCTGTTCTCCATATGTCGTTGAGCTTTTCCAGTATGCCTGGATGGTGTATGGGATCCACGTTCCTGAGCGACTGGTAGGTTATGCCATCGGGGCCCGGAGCGCTTTTCTTTCGACAGTAATGGAGTGCTTGAGTAATCTCCTTTAGGGTGAAGTCTGAGTAAGTTGCCAACGATGTCTCTTTGTCTTGAGGGTGACTAACCTGGCTTTGCGGTGGATTTGTCAGTCTTTCTCGGTATTGATGTGGTGGAACAAGAGGAGCGGGAAAATTCATCCACTAATAGCTCCGCCACTTCCGTCATGGACATACCAGATTTGATTGCAAGCCCTGCAATAGGGTGTCGTGGAACCTTCGCGCCGGAGAGGGCTTGAGCGATCTTCCAAGCGCGCCTGCCTCCACCTGAACCACCAAGCGATGCGCAGTCCTGTCTCCATTGCCACCGCTGAAGTGCCTTGGTGTGTCGCCTGAATTTAGCGTCGATTCGGTTGTAGCGAGTCCAGTCCCATGAGGCGTTGGTGTGAAGCGCCCTTCGTTGTGCCTGCCGTCGGGCTGCTCGTAGGTTAAGCCACTTGAGGTCAGGAGAGGGGCTTGTAACTGGAACTGTGACGGATCGCGTTGAAAGCCGCAGGCACTCCGCAATGCACGTAGTAAGTTCGTCATAATTGCTTTCCTCAATGGCAGAAGAGAGGTACTGGCGGAATAGGTCCCAGTTAGTAACTTTGCAGACCTTGAGTTTGTTTGGAGTTGCTCTGGGGTGTAGTTAACCTGATGGGAACATGATCACTCCCTCCAGTGTCCGGTTGGGCTGTCCACAACCTAGGCGACAACTTGCGACGATACCCAAGTTATGTCTATTGTGCTGGCGTTAGTTCCACGTCTACAAAATGTCTTCGACCCGTCATTAAGAGCTCGCAGTTGTAGGACTGCCGCAGTATCTTCGAGCTGTCGTCCCCTGGCGTCCGTTCGAGTACCGCCCCAGGATTCATTGTGAGCGTTGAAATCTCCACATATAATAAGCTGTCCTCGGCTACGTTTGTGAATTTCTTCCAGCACCTTCGCGTCCCATACGCCATGCGGGGCAATATATGCAGAAATAACCGTTGTGACATGCCGGCCGATTGCGATTATCACCCCGGCGTATTCTGCAATCTCTGATGACAAGTCCGAAAGATCAAGGGGGGCATGGTATACATTATCACGGACCAATACTGCAACTCGCGATCTTCCATCAGTACTTAGAGTTGCACTGTGATGAAAGACATAGGGAGACAGACGGACCTTTCCTGGGATCACGTACGTTTCTTGTAGAGCCAGTAGATCTGTTCGTTCGGTTGCAAGAGTTTGGCGGAGAACGGGCAAACGAGTACGTAAACCATTACATTCCACTGAAGGATAGAAGGAAAGAATGGGCTACATCTTTCTTTATGTGGAGTTTTTTGCTGTATTCTTTGTGAACTGTTTCCGGGGTTACTTATTTGTTGGCAGTGTTGGTCATTTGAGAGTCCTGCTAACATACCCCTAGAAGAGGAATCATAGTTTGCAGAATCGTCGTGACTGTACGGGCCCATGATGCCTCAATGTTTCTCAATATAGCAAAGGCTATGTTCGCAGCTGCTCTGATTATGGACGTCCATCCAGGGGCTTCGCCAGAAGATGCACTTTTGTCCTCAGCGTCTCCTTCTTGTGTGGAAGAGCGCTGTCGTGTTTGTGGTAGTTGTTTGGATGTTTGATTCGGAGGTTCCGATGTGGCCGCTGCCAGTGCACCGTTCCCTGCACTTCCGTGGGCTTCTTCTGTATTAGGAGGCAAAGAATGGGTGCCTCCAGCTACAGGCGCGTAGATAACAGCTCTTGACTTCGAAAGCTGTTTTGCGTGTTGACTCAGAATCTCTGGCTGGGCATCCTCTTCGCCAGACCGAGATGCCTTCTGGCCCTCCAAGGCTGACCTGGCCGCACGAAATCCAATCGAATTGGTCTTGGAGTACGTGAGTATCTTCCGCTCTTTGATCCACTTCGGGCAGGCATGTGATGTAGCCTCGTGATCTCCCTTGCAGTTGACACATCTCAGTGTCGGTGACTGACACATGGCATCGGTTGCTTCGTGTTGTTCTCCGCATCGTTTGCAAGCCATAGCACGCATGCAGGAGACCTTCTTGTGACCAAAGCCGCCGCAGTTGTGGCATTGAAGCGGTCTCTCCTTATAAGGCAACACAGGGTGACGAACATACCCCAGCAGAACATAGTTTGGCAGCTAGCTGCCATGAAATGTGAGTTTCACGACGCGTGACTTTCCAAGACGTCTGATGTCGGCGATCCTGTTCTCTGAGCGGAGATTATGTTCCAGCTGTTCTTCTGTAGTGTCCATGTCAACGTCCCGGATGACGCCAACTGTCGTGGGCCCAGACAAAGCTAAGTAGGGTCGAACCGGTACACGACATAAGTCCGTGGTTTTCAGTAGCGCTTGTGCAGCTTGTTCGTTCAGAACTTCGACGGCGATAAGGTTAAGACGGTCGTTGTACCGGACCTGGCAGGCAGATTCCTGACATATGCCTTTCAGTGCTTCTGTAAGCTTCAGGCTACTGAGAGAGGTTAATCTTGTTTCTTGATTAACTGGCACGAAGATAATGGTAAATTCATCCGTTTGTCGCTTTGATGGACGTACCGTTTCCGTGCTTGACCACGAACACGTCCTTTTTGTCCTTTTTCTGGTGACTAGATTCCATTCCCCAGTGGAGCTTTCGCTGTCCATGTCAACCAACTCCGCGGCGGAGGGCGTCGATGAAGACTGCGAACATGCAGGATCTTTGCAGTCCAGGGCTGGCTCCTGTTCTGAACTGCCCGCTGAACGTCAGCTGTAATGGTGCTGTTTATCTCTGATGTGGACATACCTTAAGCTCGGCGGCGTGCCGCGGCCTGCGGATGCAATAAATGCTGATATCCACCCAGGATATCTGGTCCAAAGGACCAGTAAAAAACGTTTCCAACCAAAATTTCTGAAGAGGTAGAGATTCAGCGTCTCTAGCTTGGCTAACTTCGCCGTCCTCCGTCTAGATCCTGTTTTGCGATGCCGAGTGCCAACCGGCAATCAACGTGGTTCTGTATTTCTCCGTGTCACCAACATAGCAGCACCATCGCGATGTTAGTGTTGTGCGTTCTGAACAGAAGACTGGAATTATCGCCGATGTGACCGTGTGTTCGCGTATCAGTGGTGTAGCAACACGCTTAGATGACGTAAACTCTCGGGCATTGATGCCGCTGGACAGGCCGTGATCGGAGGGGGCGGGGTGTCGCAGGTCGACATTCCGCTTTACATTAAAGAGTTTACGACCGCTTGAGCGATTACGGTGCAATCAATCGACGTACGGATAGTCATGTTGGAACCCTGGTCTGAAGAGTAGCTCCTATGTTACAGTGGCTAATGTGACTGTCATCCACGTTGTCCTGTCGTCTCCTCCCCGAGAGCGATTGCGCTCTGGGGAAAGAACTGAACAGTATGGAAACATGGCGGTAAGTACGTATATTTACACTTTGGAATTTTAGCATTAAAAAGAATAGTGGGTAAAATTGTAAAAAAAAAAGTTATTATTTATTCTGCTCTTTAAATATTGTCACGAATGACAAGTGATGACGCGGCAAATGACTGAGTGAACTGAACGTTTAAGGGGGCGAACTCGTGCTCAAAAAATAAAAAGAGAAAGAAAGATAACAACAGAGCGTCGCGGGCGTCGATAGGCGGCGAAAACTGACCCCGCTCGCCATGCGGAGTCCCTTATGTACCCTCGTGGGTTTCTGGATCATTCGGCATAGAACTTTCGGTGCGTAGAACTTTCGGAACTCGATCCGACGAGAATGTTCTCGCACTTACGAGAAGGCCAAGTTGAAAGTATAAATAAAAGGACAGTCCCCCGGCTGGAATCGAACCTACACCTTTCGCGCGACAGTCAAGCGCGGTAACCACTCGGCCACGCACGCGCGTGCTCGCCGACGCGCGTGGCATTACTCCCCCCCTTTAAAAGCGCATCGTCTCGATGCGACGTGCCGGGAAACGAAACAGCAAAACAAACAAAAATAATGGCAAACTACGTAAACTTGTGCAACACAATCCTATCGAGCGTATTACAAAACACAATTCACAGTCCTATCGATCGTAGTACGGCTTGAGGCGCACGACGTGGAGGACTTCCGGTCGTGGAGGGCGGCGTGATGAAGTCCGTGTTCCGTCCGGCATCACCTCGTAGTTCAGATCTCCAAGTCGACGAAGCACCTTGTAGGGTCCGAAATACCGCTTCAGGAGTTTCTCGCTGAGGCCACGGCGGCGAATCGATGTCCAGACCCATACTCTGTCGCCTGGCTGGAAGTAGACGTCCCGACGACGAAGGTTGTAGCGGCCAGTGTCGACATGTTGTTGGGCTTTAATACGAAGTCTGGCGGGCTGACGGACTTCTTCTGCCCGTTGAGCAACCACCTGGCGTCGTCGCTTCCGTCGACAGCCGGTTCGTGGGGTAACATCGCGTCCAGCATCGTCGTTACTTTGCGACTATGAACCAGTTGAAAGGTTGTCACTCCGGTGGTCTCTTGCACGGCCGTGTAGTAGGAAAATGTGACGTACGGCAAGACCTCGTCCCATGTCTTGTGCTCCACGTCGACGTACATGGAGATCATGTCGGCGATGGTCTTGTTGAGTCTCTCCGTCAGCCCGTTGGTCTGCGGGTGGTACGCCGTGGTGCGACGATGGCTGGTGTGGCTGAGACGAAGGACTTCTTGCGTCAGCTGGGCCATGAATGATGATCCACGGTCTGAGATCAGGACTTCGGGAGCGCCGTGCCGGAGGACGATGGACTCGATAAAAAACTTGGCGACTTCCACAGCAGTCCCTGAAGGAAGGGCTTTCGTTTCGGCGTACCGTGTGAGATAATCTGTGGCGACGGTAATCCATCGGTTTTCTTGCGTCGATAGTGGGAAAGGACCAAGGAGATCTATTCCGATCTGCTGAAACGGTGCGGTCGGGGGAGCAACCGGCTGCAGGAGACCTGCCGGCTTCGTCGGCGGTTTCTTGCGTCGCTGGCACTCGAAGCACGATCGTGTGTAGAGGTGAACGGTCTTCGGCAGCTTGGGCCAGTAATACCTTTCACGAATTCGGGCCAGCGTACGGCTGTAACCAAGGTGTCCGGACGTCGGGTCGTCGTGGCAGGCTTGGAAGATCTCCGCTCTAAGGTCGGTAGGGATTACCAGCAGCCATGGCGAGCTGTTGTCTCCGAAGTGCTCCTTGTAAAGCACACCTTGTCGGATGACGAAGGTTGGCAAGGCTCTCGAGAAGACACGGGGGACAGTCCCCCCTCGTCCTTCGAGGTGCTCGATTAGCGCGCGCAACTCAGGATCGTCTCGTTGACGTCGTGCCATGTCGTCGGTATTCACTGGGCCTAGGAAGCACTCGTCGTCATCGTCGTTGCTGCTGCCGGAAGGCGTTTCGACGGGGGCTCTGGACAGGCAGTCGGCGTCGCTGTGCTTGCGGCCTGACTTGTAGACCACAGTCATGTTGAACTCCTGCAATCGGAGACCCCATCGAGCGAGGCGTCCTGACGGGTCCTTGAGGTTCGTAAGCCAGCAGAGCGAGTGATGGTCGGTGACTACACGGAACGGGCTCCCGTACAAGTACGGACGAAACTTCGTGATTGCCCAGACGACCGCAAGGCATTCTTTCTCAGTCGTGGAGTAATGTTTCTCTGCCTTGGACAGTGTCCGACTCGCGTAGGCGTAGGCCGATAGTATGCACATAGTCCAAGGAACCTTCGTACGGCCTTCTAGTCTATCGGCGCTGGAAATGCAGCGACAGCGCGAGTCTTTTCTGGGTCCGGGCGAACGCCTTCGTTACTAACCACGTGGCCTAAGAACTTCAGTTCGTAATAAGCGAACCGACACTTTGACGGCTTCAGGGTGAGTCCGGCGGTCCGTATGGCTTAAAGAACAGCTCGGAGTCGTCGCAAGTGCTAGTCGAAGTCGCCGGAAAACACTACGACGTCGTCGAGGTAGACGAGACAGCTCTGCCACTTCAGTCCTGCCTGTACGGTGTCCATTACACGCTGGAAAGTTGCTGGCGCCGTGCACAGTCCGAAGGGCATCACCTTGAACTCGTACAGTCCATCCGGCGTGACGAAAGCTGTCTTCTCTCGGCCCCGTTCGTTGACCTCGATCTGCCAGTAGCTGCTCTTCAGGTCCATCGATGAAAAGTATCAGGAGTGGCGCAGCCGGTCTTAAGTGTCTTCGATGCGGGGGAGTGGATAGACGTCTCTCTTCGTCACCGCGTTCAGCTGTCGGTAGTCCACGCAGAACCTAAGCGTTCCGTCCTTCTTCTTAACCAGTACGACTGGAGACGCCCACGGACTGCTTGATGGCTGGATTATGTCGTCGTTCAGCATCTCTTGAACTTGCTCCTGGATCACCTCCCTTTCTTTAATGAAGACTCTGTACTGTGACCGATGCACAGGGCGCGCGTCGTCCTCCGTAACGATGCGGTGCTTCGCAACGGCTGTTAGGACGCACCTTCGACGACGTCGCAAAGCAGTCACAATATTCGGCGAGGAGGTTAATCAGCTGCCTTCGTCTCGGGTCCGGAAGCTTAGGGTCGATGTCGAGCTGCGCTGGCGACGTACTGTCTTGCTGAGGTGGCGAGGATTCGTCAGTAATGGCGGCGATTTCGGCGGAGTTTCGGAGTTCCTCGACGTGGCCAACGGCTGCACCTTTTGTGAGGTGTTGCGTTTCATTCCGGAAGTTCGTCACGAGGACCACAGTGCGGCCATCCTGAAGTTCAGCTACTCCTCGTGCGACGCCTATTCCTCTTCCTAAAAGCAACTGGAGGTTGCCTTCCAGAAAAACTTCGCCGCAGGTAGCTGCATCGGTCACGACGGGTACGACAACACTTGATCGCGGCGGCACGTTCACGTGGTCGGCAGCGACTCGGACGGCGGCTGACGCTGTTTGGGGTTTCTCTGTAGGCAGAACAGGCTTGCGCAGCGTCAATCTGTTCTCACCAAGGTCGATGACGGCGCCGTATGCACACAGGAAGTCCATGCCGAGAATGACGTCTCTGGAACAGTCTTGTAGAACAACGAACTTCACAGGGCACGTCTCACCGTGGATCTCGACGCGAGCAGTGCATCTCCCGACTGGTGTAATGAGGTGTCCTCCGGCGGTTCGTATTTGAGGTCCATCGTACGGCGTCATGACTTTTCGAAGGCGGCGAGAGAGCCTCCCACTCAAAACGGAGTAGTCTGCTCCGGTGTCGACGAGTGCCGTCACGTCGTGGCCGTCGATGATAACGTTGAGGTTATTCGACACTGTTACAGGAACGTCGTTTCGGGGCGTTGCGGCGTTAGAGTGGGAGAGCTCCGACGATCTTGGAGGATCTTGGCATCGTTCGTCATCGGCAACGCCACCTCCCGGCATTGCCGCGCCTAGTTTTCCCGACGGGAAGCGATGGGTGACAAGCTGTCTCGGCGAGACCGGCGGAAGGGCGATGGCGAGCGTCGAGGAGATGGTGAACGGAATACCCGGCGGGGAGACGACTCAGGAGATGAAGAGCGACGGAGGTAGTCCTCGATGTCCCGAGGTCGCTCCCCAAGACGTGGTCGAGGGTCGTTGGGCGCAAACCCTCGTAGGCCCAGCTGGCGGTAGGGGCATCGTCGGTAGATGTGGTCCGCTTCACCACAGTGGTAGCACAGGGGGCGTCGATCGGCCGTCCTCCAAACGTCGGTCTTCCTCGCCCCACGCTGCTCTGGGCGTGGAGCATACTGCGGCGCCGGTGCCTCACGTCTGGGAGCTGGCTGGTAGTGTCCTGTGACGGGAGGGTTTCTCTTGGAGGCGGCGGCGTAGGTCAGGACCGGCTGTTCGGGAGCCACTGCGACGGGGACCTCTGCCAAGAGGGCCCGGTGTACCTCCTCGCGAACAGCCTCGGCGATTGAAACAGCGGAGGGTCGTTCTGGAGAAGGGAGCAACCGCTTCAGTTCTTCTCGAACGATATCCCGAATGACCACCCGAAGGTTCTCGATGCCAATCTTCGCCAAGGTCAGGGAGGGAAGATGGAAGGGATGAGGTGGCAGCTACGCCGGCGAGTCTCTGATATTGGGGAGTTTTAGTAGATCGTTTTTCAAGGCCCGCTACGGCTACGGGCGCGCGCTTCAGAGCATGCATCCAAGTGGCGGCGCGAGCTCCCGCTAGGATAGCGTGGCCTGAAAACACGATCTGCTAAAACTCCCTAATGACCCGCCCTGGCCGACAGCGCTCGTTCAATGTTAGTTGCCTCAGCAACAAATTCATCCACGGTCGTCGGTGGATTGCGAACGAGGCCGCCAAAAATCTTGCTTTTCACGCCTCTCATGAGGACGCGCAGCTTCTTGTCTTCGGCGGCTCCAGGGTCGGCACGGGCGCACAGGCGCAGGACATCTTCAGTGAAGTTTGTCACGCTCTCGTTCAGACCTTGGCATCTTCTTTGAAGGATGTCCTCGGCTCGTTGACGTCGGTGTTGGTTTGGGAAGGTGCGCTTTAGCTCCTCCACGCATGTGTCCCACATCGTGAGGGAAGCCTCGTGGTTCTTAAACCATTGTCTTGCCGTTCCCTCCAGTGCGAAGTAAATGTTTTGGAGGCGCGGTTCTGCCGTCCACGCGTTGTAGCGGGCCACACGTTCGTAGTGCTGCAGCCAGTCTTCTACGTCCTCGTTGATTTCACCGTGGAATGGCGTCGGCACACGGGGAACCACAGGCAGGAAGACGTAGGACGGTGGTGCTTGGGGGTTGTCCGTCGGCTGGGCCGTGGAGTTCATCGTCGGCTTCGGTAGTTTCTTTGTTTTGTCCGGCAGTAGTCCAAACTCAGGGCGTTGTCCTTGCAGACGCTGGATTGCCCGAGGCCCTGCCTCTTCCAGAAGTCGACGACTTGGAGTGGGACTTGCCGAACGGGTCCTCGGAGGGGTACGGTTGAGAAACATAGAGTGCGCACCCCGCACCTCCACCAAAAATGTCACGAAAAAGAAAGATAACAACAGAGCGTCGCGGGCGTCGAAGGCGGCGAAGCAGCAGGATCGAACGCCGAGGGGAAAACTGACCCCGCTCGCCATGCGGAGTCCCATGTACCCTCGTGGGTTTCTGGATCATTCGGCATAGAACTTTCGGAACTCGATCCGACGAGAATGTTCTCGAACTTACGAGAAGGCCAAGTTGAGAGTATAAATAAAAGGCCAGTCCCCTGGCTGGAATCGAACCTACACCTTCCGCGCGACAGTCAAGCGCGGTAACCACTCGGCCACGCACGCGCTTGCTCGCCAACGCGCGTGGCAATATACTATACTGTTCTTGGAGGAACTGCCCTCCAAGTAGCGCGCTGGGATGAGACGCTTTCAGGCAGCTGTGCATGGGTGCCGCCATAACCGACCTTCAGTTTCTGTTTCCTCTTATTCCGTTCGCTTCACTTCATGATTGCCACAGCAGGACAGGTTATTGCTACGTTAGGTGCTACTGCGTCCTTTCCCCAATATAGGCATCGGTGGAGGCTCGTAAACGCCCGCTTCAGTGGCTCGGCATCTCGGTAAAACGAGAGAAGGTGGGCTATGGCGGCTCAATCTGGCGCGTGTTTAAAGCGTCTATGAGACAGCGGCAAGTGCCGCTCGAAGTGGTATCACCAGGCGAGCCAGTGCGAGAGCGTCGTTTTCGTGACGTGATAACGAACTTTTTTCAAGATGGCAGCGCCCACATAAGGTGCTCCACCGCGATCGCCGAGCGTGCAGGCGTAACGGCCCATCCTTTCCAACGTTTCGTCTTCTAAATGCAAGACAACGCTTTTACTGAAGCACTTACTGCGACAGTTGTAACAGAGGGGCTGCGGGTATCAGTGGACAGGGCGGTAGCTGCACGTCAACGGCGCTATGTGGTGGAGTGTTAGAAGAGGAGTACGACGACGAGACTACGACGGGGCACTCGGAGCTTGGGCTTGGGCAAATCCTGTTGTTCTGGCGATCTATATTATTGAGTATATTTAATCGGAATATTATGACGCGAGGAAAGAACAGTAAGCGTGCTCATAAAATTTCGCTCGAACAAGTTTGTTGTGCGCGCGCTGACCTTTCCCCCGTATAAAAGATTCGAAGTAGTCATAATAAGACTTTGACGAACACGCGTGCAAGGCAAAATTTATTTTAAGCTTTTGCTTTACCTTATGTGCGAGCGAAGGCAAAGCTGGAAGCACGAGCACGAAAGCTCCGTGCGTTCAGGCTTTGCTCGAGCGCGCGAGCTGGGGAGAAACGCAAAAAGCGCTGGTCTCGCGCTTCTAGCTTTGGCTTCGCTCGCAGATAAGGTGAAACGAAGTATAGTATACTGCAAACGCCGGCACGTGCAGCGCGTGTAACTATACACTTGTGGCATGCACCTTGGTGCTTGGGAAATTTAGCAAAATGTATTGGGACGCTGTCTGCTTCTGCGTGCTATCAATACCCGGCCGATTGAGTCAAGGCAATGCGCTATAGTATTCCAAAGACGTTGCCAGGCCGACAATTACCGCGTTCATTTAGGCTTAGGAATCGCCAGAATCGAAAGACTATCTAAAAAATGCGGCGAGGTCATTGCTCACGCTTTGCGATTTAAGTGAGCTTAGGCAAAGCGAAAGCTTCCTGCACCATTCATTGCTGACTAACCCGCCCGATATTGCAGCTACTACGACATACTAGTTCCAAAGCGAGCGACGCTCGCTTGCGGGGGCACAGGCATGTTTCCCCGCCGTCCTTACTGTGCCGGTCACGTGACCTAAAATTACCCGTCGTAGGGAAATGCGGTTAACTTTTTATCGCGGTTAAAGTTAACCGGCTTCGAGCAAACGGATCCTGGAGTACCCTGAACCGGCAGTCTACTCAAGGCTTCCGCGGGGACGTTCATCTTGCCCGGCTTGTACTGGACTTGGTAGCTTTACGCGCTGAGCAACAGTGCCCAGCGTTGAATTCTTGCTGCCGCCATCGCTGGAATGGTCTTATCAGTGTGAAACAGCCAAACCAGGGATTTATGACCGCTTAATAGCGTAAGCGTAAACCTTTTACCTAGAAGGTACTCGCGAAACTTGCTAACACCAAAAACCAGAGCGAGGGCTCGAGCTGTGAGTAGTTCTTTTCTGCCGCCGACAGCACGCGGGATTTGAATCCGATAGGCCGATCTGAGCCGTCAAGTCGATGATACAGCACAGCGCCGATGCCACAAGGGGACGCGTCACTCTCAAGAAGGGGGCTTCTATGCATCGTAGTGAGCCAACAAATCGGTCTTTTTTAGGAAGTACTTCACCTGAATGAAAGCTTCCTCTTCCCTGTCCCACTCCCAATGAACACCCTTCTTGAGGAGAACAGAGAGAACCGACAAGGTGGTTGCAATCCCTGGCAAGACTCTTGTGGTAGTACGTTACTATCCCAGGAACGATCGTAACTCGGCGACGCAAATCGGACGAGGTATCTGAGAACGGCGTCAATGTTCTCTATCTTGGAATGCAAACCTCTTGCGTCAATGCAGTGTCCCAAGAAATCTACCTCGGCCTGTCGCAATGTGCACTTTCCTGGGTGCAACAACCCCTAACTCATGAAATCGCTCTAGAATACTTCGAAGCAAGTTCTTGTCTCCTCTCATATCTGCGACAACAGCGTCGTCCAAGAATACCTGAACCCCGGGTAGTCCCTGCAGCAATACTTACATTCTAAGCTTTTGAATCGCAGGCGTAGAGGTGATTTCGAAAGCAAGCGGCTAAAACAGAACAAGCCCTTCTGCGTGTTCACCACGGTTAGCTGCCTGGCGTCGGCATCTAGTGGAAGCCAGTTGTAGGCATCTTTCAGGTCTATGGTACTGCAGACTTCTCCGGTATTCAGGTTGGCGAAAATGTGTTGAAATCTGGGCAGCGGGTACTGCTCTTGCCTGCACGCGGAACTCAGGGTGACTTTAAAATCGCCACACAGCCTGATGCTCCCGTTCGCCTTGTTCACGGGAACGAGAGGTGTAGCACACTATGAACAATAGTCACGGGCGAAAAGACTCCAACGCTCACTAGCCTATCGCGTTCTACGTCCACCTTAGTGCGCAGCGCGTAAGGCACTATGCGAGCCTTGTGAAACCGCGGCGATGCATCTTCACGCACTTGTAGGCAAACTTGAGTTCCCTTGATTGGTTGCCCCTTTGTGTTGGTGGTGGCTGATTGTGGGCTATATACGGAGGCGGACTAACCCGAAAATTCCGTGAGTAATCGGCATCTTGTAGACCCTGAGATGGGTAATAATAAAACAAAAGGACGAAGACATCCTGGAATGTCGACGTTGTCGTCCGAGCAAGCAGAAACAGAAGGTTCACCTGGATCAGTGTTCATCTTGTAGATTGGCACTCCCTCCAGCTGAAACGCCTGGATGAGATCCCGCCCACACAGATTCGGTCCTGGACACCACCAAACGATCAGTGTGCCCGCTTTGGTCTGACCTTGGAAGGAGACTTGAACGTCCAGTCGCCCTCGTGCGGGTAGTTTGCCCAAGAAACAGGAGAGCTGTAGTGTCGTCTCGTGCAACCTTGGCCAGTTATCTCGATGTTTGATATGATGGGCCACGTAACGATCCACACAATGGCCCCAGTGTCCAGGGACCCTATGTTGCGCTTTTTGGACTCCCACGGCGACTAGGGAGAAGGAAGTGACGTCAACAACGCAGCGAACGCATATTGGATGATGATTGGTGAGAGTCGCTGATGACGAATATCCGCAGAAGAAAACAAAGGGAAAGTGAGCTTTGTTTTCTTCTGCGGAAATTCGACATCAGTGACTCTCACCAATCAACATCCAATCTGCGTTTACTTCGTTGTTGACGTCACTTCCTTCTCCCTAGTCGCCGTGGGAGTCCAAAAAGTGCAACATAGGTCTCCAGTTGCAACTCCAGTATCACGCTCCCGCAGTCAAACACTCGGTGAATCGCCTAGAACAGGTTGACACCAGTGACCGTCAAGACCCGCCCCTGAAGGGTGTACCGGTCGTACGAGTCACTGTCTGACGACTCCTCTTCGCAAAGGCACACCCTGTCATTCTGAACGAAGTCGCCTGTCAGGCATGTTCTAGCAAGATGTCCCTTTTGCTGGCATCGGAAGCACCGCGAGTTCCGGAAACGACAATGTCTGGCTACCGAACCCTACTAGGTAGGGTTCGGTAGCCAGAACGCCAAACCCTACTAGGTAGGTAGTGGTTGTTTGGAGGGTTTGGCCTTTGAACTGGTTAGAGGTTGCCCCTTTGTGTTGGTGGTGGCTGATTGTGGGCTATATAAGGAGGCGGACTAAATAAACCTGGTAGCTGAGTTTGAGACGTCGTCCTGTCCTTTTCTGTTCCTCCGACTTATTTGTTCACGCCCCAGTCTCAGGTTATTCAGCATGGTTTGAATCTTGACGGCAAAAGTAAAGGTCAGCTGGAACGATGGGGACAAAACACAAACAGGGAGAAACAGAGACATGCACACCGCTGCTAGCTGCTTCTCCCTGTCTGTGTTTTGTCCCTATCGTTCTAGCTGACCGTTTACTTTTGCATTATGTACCAACTAGCTCAACTTCAACCTGTTATTCTTGAAGGCATCCCATCTGTCGGTAATGCGGTCGAACTGCGGCAGACTATGGAGAGTCGCCATGCGCTCACACTTCTCTTGCGTACTCGTTGTGAATGCTTCGCTCGTCGCCACTGAAGGAATGTAGGCCGGAATATAAAAAGAACGGCCGGTTTATTGGTGTGCCGCCATGTCTGGAATTCGGGTCCGTACTCCACGAGACGAAAGCGCGTGACCCCGCTACTATACTCCGTTTCACCTTATGTTGTACCGCAGACAAGGCTAGAAGCGCGAGCTCATAGCGTTGGGAGCTACTCTTAACACACGAGAGCTTGTGCCGCCGAGGTGTGCCCTAGAGCAAGGAGCTCGCGCTTGTAGCCTTTTCTGCGGTACATCATAAGGTGAAACAGAGTATAGCATGCCTCCAGTGAAGACGCCTGTTCCGTGGCCAGAAACTGGGGAAAAGTGGTCGAGGCCTCACGTGGATTACGCTGGTCCTATCGAAAATTACATGCTGTTGTTGTTGGTGGATTCCCACAGCAAGTGGATCGACGTATGATGTTATCAAGACTGCTATATCGGTGACTACCATTGAAGTCCTCCGCACCCTGTTTAGCCAGGTCGGTCTTCCAATGACGCTGGTCTCCAATAATGTGCCCCAATTTTCTAGTGAGCTTTTCAAGCAGTTCATGTCCCAAAACAACATTGACCACCTGCGCACAGCCCCGTACTACCGCAATCAAACGGCTTGGCTGAACGAGCGGTACGGACGGTGAAGCAAGGGCCAAAGAAAACTAGACGCGGATCCCACCAGGCTCGGCTGGCTAGGTTAAAGGGCCGCCCACACTAGCGAGAAAACGCGCGTGGCACGCCGATCGCGGGAAGACGGGTTCGAATGCTTCAAGAGTGCGCGAGGCCTCCTGTGCTGTCACGTGACATTCGCGGCGGCAGAACTCTATCTAGTGTGGTCTTCAGGATGCGGGACGCGTCTTCCCGCGATCGGCGTGCCACGCGCGTTTTCTCGCTAGTGTGGGCGGCCCTTTATACGCCGGTATCGTAGGACACCTCTTCCATGTGGAGGAGCGCCCTCTGGAATGCTCTTGCGTTATAAGATTCGCTCACTATTTGACAATGTAATTCCCCGACCAACACTTCCGGCAGATGAGACAAAGGTCGGAAGTGTTGCCAAGCTGGCAAGATGGTATTGTAACGTAACTACGAAGCCGGAGACGTCTGGAGGCCGGGAGTGGTACAAACGACAGAAAGCTCCAGAATGGTGTCCCTGCGAGACACTGATAGAGACTCGCATTGGCGTCACGACGACCAGATGTGGCCACAAGTATCTCCCAGCATCTCAACTACCGCAGAGGCAGCCGTGGGCCCACATACCATGGACACCGAGGGTGAGCCGACCAATTGTCCCGGCACCAGCAAAACCGGAACGGAACGAGAGGTGCAGCCCAATTATCAAGAACCATCGCTGCCTCCACGTCCTCAGACTCCGCTGCTCCTTAGGTCGACGAGGGGACGCCGAGCACCTCAGCACTTCTCCCCGTAAGGGGGGAGAAGTGTTATGACGAAGCCACAACGTCCAAGAACACGTGATTCAGTGACTCGTCGGCACGCGTGGCCGGCATGCGGGGTCACGCGCTTTCATCTCGTGGGGTACGGGCCCGATTTCCAGAC
This sequence comes from Ixodes persulcatus, assembly GCA_013358835.2. Lineage (NCBI taxonomy): Eukaryota > Metazoa > Arthropoda > Arachnida > Ixodida > Ixodidae > Ixodes > Ixodes persulcatus. Next base: position 318,595 of record JABSTQ010009129.1, on the reverse strand, counting down.
ATGGCGGCACACCAATAAACCGGCCGTTCTTTTTATATTTCTGCCTACATTCCTTCAAAGATAGAGAGGACGGTGAGCCAGGAACATGGCTCTATATGAAATCAATGGCTCTATAAATCGGAAACACAAGGGAATGTTTTTGCCATTATCTATACTATATGTGCAGCAAGGGAGATTTTTTTCGGTCGTGTCTCCTGTACAAAGATTACCTTTTAGTGTTTTGTGCACCACAAGGAATAGACTTCTTTTAAAAATCGAAGCGCCCCATCGCGGCGAAATACCATGCAGGGCACTCTGTTAAATAGTTGGTCACTCAGTTTCGGTTTTGATTGAGCACCTTCAGTTCATGCTCTCACGCCGTGACCAAATGCGCTGCTTGCGTTTTCGATTAATTGACTTCCCACGTATGTACAATACTCTCATTCTCGAGTGATATAGGAGGAAGGCTGGGGCACTTCTCTTGGTTCCCGAAATGCCGGATATTGTGTGTGCGTATGCAAACATAATAAGACGTGGCATAGTCACCTCACCTCATGATTGTATATTTGAGCTCAAATTCAATAATCCTGTCTAGTATCGGTTAACCACAATTGAAATTTGTTCACTTTGAGCCATACACGTATTTGGTTTGCCAAACGTCCGCTTCTTGTTACTCCATTGGGCGAAACACAAGCCGCATCCTCAGCTATGGCTTCTCACAGCTTGTCAAAGAAGCCTCGTATATATCCAGAGGTCACCGGACAGCTTTCCTGCACCTTGCCTTCACCACAAACCATATCTCGTGTCCCGTTGCGAGCTGACCACCAGTCTCCCTGGCCTCGACTACGCAGCTCTCCTCATCGAAGCCCTCCACTACCTACCGAAATATGGCCGCCATGCCAAGGTCATACAGCTCTTCAACAAAATAGACATTGCACACCTCCAACAGCTCACGCATCTTGCGCCCTGGATTATGGTGTTATTTGAAGAATCTCCCGACAATAACTACAACACTTGGCTTGACTTCATGAGTGCTATCAGGAAAGACTGTGTCCCTACTCGCATTTTCTCTCCGCGCAACCTTTGGATCACGCGAGAGATCATCAAGCTCAGCCAACACAAGAGGCAGCTTCTTCAAAATGCTAAACGTACCGTATACACCCGCATGACATCTCCAAGGCAAAAAGACCCCAGCAGCACCTGAAACGGCTTATCCACAGGTCCCACACCTCCTTTGTGCAATTCGTTTGCAGCAAAGCCTCATAGTTCCCCAAACTAGTATTCTGGGCATATGTAAACTCTCAAAGTCAATCAAAGCCGTCTCCACAATTCGTCTCCCAGGGAAACACAGTTACGGATCCAAAGTCTATCGCTGACCTTTTCAATGTGCACTTCTCCCAGACGCGAACAGTCGACCCTCCACCCACCCCGACCACAATCGCTGCCAGCGTGGCTGCATTCAACACTTCCACGCTTTCAGTTCTGTCCATAAGCACCGAGGACACTTACAAAGCTCTTCAGCGCCTGAATGCATACCAGTCTGCTGGCACTGACGGCATCCACCCTGCTCTACTCAAGGCTTCATCCCCACAAATCACTCCAATTTTCACGGCAATCTTCAAAAAATTTCTCACTCACGGTCGCAGTCCTACCCCATGGAAAACAGCGTACGTCACCTTTCTCTTCAAGGGAGGCGGCGCTCGCACTGACGACGTGTCCTGCGATTGCCCGATCTTGACAACCTCTGTTGTCTGTCGTACCATGGAACGCGCCATTTGAAAGCAACTCTCTGATCACCTGGAGTACCACAACCTCCTTACTCTTCATCAGTATGAATTTAGGCCAGGGCGTGGCTGCGACCGTGCTCATCACAAACAGCCATTGCAACACAGCGGCCAGCAAAGCCTGCAAATAGCCACCAGCCCCTGAAACGGATTTTTCAAACAAACCTGTTGGGAGTCACTCTGGACTACCGGCTCAAGTTCGATGTTCACATAGACGCAGTTATAGCTAGATCACAACTCATTCTGGGTTTCTCGCAACGTGTCATTTGTGGCGCCGGAGCAGACGCTCTGCGTGTACTGTATGTAAGCGGGCCAGACGTCGGGTGATGAAAGATGTTTATTCAAGAAAGGCAGCGGCTTGTATAGCCGAGGCGTGACGTTTCTTGTCACGTGTACGGCTTGGTTCGGGACGTCATGATGACTCAGACTTGAGCCACGCTACATCTCCCCTCCATCCGAATGTCTCTCGGGCAGAGGGTACCGAAGAGGTTTTTGACGTACTCTTGAACTTCTCCGAGGCTCTGGAGGCTGTTCGACGTCTTGAGCGTCGGAGGCTTCCGAGGTTCCAGGCGCCCCAGCTGTGGCAGGGGCTGCGTCGAGCGGGGCCAGAGGCTTCAGGGGTTCCGCGTCGTGCGGGGCCGCTAGCTCCCGGAGGTGCTCTCGGGTGCGGCGGACTTCGCGGCCGTCTTCGGTCTGCAGGATCATCGAGCGAGGCGCGTTAGCTTGTCTCAGGACGGTAGCAGGAGCCCATGTTCGTTTGTCTTGTTCGTAGGTCGTGACCTGTTGTCCTCGTGACAACGTCGGCAGGTCCCTTGCGCCGCGGTTGTAATACCTTCTTTGCCGTTGGCGGATCTCTTGTAGTCGATTGTGGACGTCCTTGGTCGGCACAGTCTCTGGCTCCAGGTGGCTCGTGGGCACGGGAAGCAGGGTTCGTGTCTGACGCCCCATCAATCTCTGCGAAGGGGATTTAAGAATGTCATCCCGAGGGGTGTTCCGCCACTCCATTAGAGCCAAATAAATGTCGGGAACTTTGAGGGAACATTTCTTAAGCAACTTCTTTGCTTCCTGTACAGCTCTTTCTGTCATGCCGTTGGAACGTGGGTGGTAACGGACTGGAGGTGACGTGGGTAATGTCTAGCTCCTCTAGGAAATCCCGGGAATTCTCTGCTGGTGAATGGTGGGCCGTTGTCCGTGGCCAACCTCAGAGGTAGTCCGTGAACAGAGAAGATCTCCGCGCACCACGTCTTAACCGAGTTCGCGGTGGTGCGCTCTAGTTCCCGAATGTAAAAGAAAAAGGTCTCGGCCGCCATAGGAGAAGAAGTCTAGGCCCACGACTTCCCACGGCAGCGTAGTGACATCATGACTCAGAAGGAGCATTTTGGCGTTCCGTGGCTTATGAGTCCGACAAACCTTGCATGCCATGCAAAACTGCTCTATATCCGCAGGACATGTTTGGCCAAAACACTACAGTCCTAGCCCAAGCTTTCATCTTTTCCGCTCCTGCGTGAGCCGCATGAAGAAGACGCATGATTTTTCAGGCGTGAGCCGCATGAAGAAGACGCATGATTTCGACTTTCTTGGAGCTAGGTATGATTACCTTGTTGCTGCGAAACATCAGACCATCTTGCGTGTGTACCTCCTCTCGGTATGTCCAGTATGGTCGAACCGCCTCTTGGACAGCTTGCTTGTTGTCTGGCCAGGTCGTTTCAGCGAAGTCACGAAGCTTGACGAGCGCAGGATCTTCGTTAGTAGCTGCTAGCACATCTTTCAAACGTCGCTGGGAAGCTGAAACATAGTCAAGCACATTCACTTGAAACTGTTCGGCTTCTTCTGGCATTTTGACTTTGCTGGGGAACCGTGACAGAGCATCCGCTAGGAATAGTTCTTTCCCCGGCTTGTATTGCAATTTGATTGGATAGCGTTGCAGGGACAATCGCATGCGTTGCAACCGCAGTGGGCACTGATGCAACGGCTTATCGAAAATCGGGACTAGGGGACGGTGATCCGTTTCCACTGTCACACTTGCCTGGCCAAAGATGTAATCGTGAAATTTTGTGCAGCCATGCACAATCGCCAACGTCTCTTTTTCAATTTGTGCGTAGCGTTGTTGCGAGTCAGTGAGTGAGCAAGACGAAAAAGCGACAGGGTGGCCGTCTTGGATAAGCACGGCGCCAACCCCAAACTGACTGGCGTCAACCGAGAGCGTGACTGGCTTTTTTGGGTCGAAGTAGGAAAGAACCGGTGCCCTTATCAGTGCCTGTCGCAATGCTTCAAAGCTTTCTTGCTGCTTTTCCGTCCAGACCCATGCTATGTCTTTACGTAGCAAGGTCCGAAGCGGCGCTGTTAAGACTGACATTGTTGGGAATAAAGCGCTGCACGAAATTCATTGTGCCGAGCAAAACTTGAAGCTCCTTACAGTTTTTTGGCTCCGGCATCTGCAGGATGTCGTGCACCCGCTCTGGGTCGAGGCGCAGACCATAGGTCGTAAAGACGTGTCCCTGCAGGTAGCGGACTTGTTGCTGCAAAAAGATGCACTTCTTGGGGTTCAATCTGAGGTTGTGTTCTCGACACCGCGTCAAAAGCAGTCAGGTTATAGTCGTGTTCTTCTTTCGTTTTCCCCCACAATAGTATATCATCCATCACGACAGCAACACAAGGCAACCCTTCTAGCAGTCGGTGCATCGCGGCTTGAAAGATTTCCGGTGCAGAAGCGATCCCAAATAGCATGCGAAGAAAGCGATAGCGCCCGTACGGCGTGCTCATCGTGCAGAGTTTAGAGCTAGCCTCCGTGAGTTTGATTTGCCAAAATCCGGACGCGGCATCCAAAGTGGAAAAGAACTTGGCCTCAGCAAGCCGCGGGGCGACATCCTCTAGCGTTGGCATGGGGTAGTTCTCGCGCAACAACGCTTTGTTAAGTTCTGTTGGATCCAGACAGATGCGTATCTTGTCCTTTTTAACAACTGTGACCATGTGGCTAGACCATTCCGTTGGCTCCGTTACCTTTGCAATGACGCTTTGCTCCTCGATGCGCTGTAGCTCCGCCTTCACCTTTTCCTGAAGAGCCACGGCTACTCTTCTAGCCGGCACGACGACACCCACGCTGCCGGGCTTGAGATTTATTGCGTACTCGACGTCCTTCAGCTGTCCGAGTCCCTTGAAGACTTCTGCAAAGGGTTGTGCTGGCGGATAAAGCTCTTCGAGATTGACGTTCTGCACACTGGCGTATAAACCCGAGACGTTCGGCGACTATACCACTTAAAGTCACCGGCACATTGTGGTCTACTACGAAGAATGTTTCTTCGTGTGTCCTGTTGTTTGCGGAGAGCTGCAGCGTTACTTTGGCCTGCGAGGTGGTCTTGTGACCGAAGAAAGCAGTGAGCGTAGCGTTACAGGCTTGCTGGGGCTTTTCCGGGAGCCTCGTCACGTCATGCCGTGAAATAGACCCCTTTCGAAATACTGCCCTCTTTTGGCAGCTGTGGAATCCCTGCACAATGGCGGACTAAAGCCGCAACGTCACGGCACACTTTATGCGTTTGGTTGGAGCACAAGAAAAAAGAAAAGCACAGAACAAGGTGATGAGCGCAGTGACGTTGCACTTTCGACGTTGTTTGATTGGGTGGTCGGATATTAGCGTTGGCCGCGCTCCGACGTTCGCTATCATATGGAATGACCTGCACGTTTCACGACGTCAGTTGTTCCGCCATTGTGCAGTGGTTCTGACCTACCCAGAGGGCATTTTATGTCCCTAGGACATCCCACGTTCGTCTCACTTCGGACATTTAGAAGTCCACCGGATGTCCATTTACCTCCGCACGACGTTCAGTGGATGTCCATCGGATCATCCGATGCAAGAACTCTGAACGTGGCACGGCTCATCCGTGGGACGTCCAAAGACGGATGTACGGACATTTGCCGGAACACCCACCGAATGACCCTCCTGTGCAATAATATTGCATTTTCTTTAGAAAAGTATTAATACATGCCATATGTCAAATATTAGTATAATTATTGTTTGTTCTTTTAGCGCTCATGATTGGTGTAGTACTACTGTCGAGTTATCCATCTGTACTATATATGGAAAATTCACATAAACCTGGTTCGGTGATACCATGCACTAGTTTATTTCTGCATTAAATTCACTCCACTGCTTCACTTCAGCTGGGTTTGCATGCACACCTATCAGTGAAGCGTAGCACCGGAGTGAACGTAATGTGGAAACAAACTAGTCCATGATATCGTCGGAGCATGTTTATGTGAATTTTGCATATATAGTGCAGACAGATAACCCGACAATAATACCACACCAAGCAACAGCTCAGAAAATTAGACCAAAATATACCAAAAGTAGGTTTAGTATTTGCTCTAGGAAGCTAAATTGTGACAGTATGTCTGCAAGTAAACTAAGTCAAGTGGGTTTTCTCTTGAAATTTTATTGCATACACAATGAATGTACCTGGTCTTTGCTTATGGGCCTTCATTAGCACAAATAAATAAATAAATAAATATAGATGTTGGCAGAGCCAGAAGACTTAGCTAAAACAGGTAAAACCAATAACCAATAATAGAAGTTCAACGCCGGCTGCCCTTTTCATATTCTCGTTCTGGAACATGTCTGAGCCATGACTTTGTTGTAACTTCGACATCATCCTTTGTTGATTGTGTAAACCTCTTGTTTACTGCAGCTGGAAGAAAAACAGTATAAAAGCAAATATAATTACAGCCTCGCTGAAACCACTGTACCCTTCAAGGGCAGCATAAAATAGGAGAGAACAACATATTCCTTCATCTGTTGCTTAAAGGTGTATGGAAACAAAATTCTACAGCCTATTTTATTGTCTAAATGTCGTCTAGCCAATGACATCTGCTCGGAAAGACAAATGTTCTGTTGGAAAGGACAAGAAAACAAATGCTAAAACGAACTAAACGATTACCAAAGTGCGCATGGTTGATGTTTCCAAAACAGTGTTGCATGCCATGGCTACGAACGCTGTATTATGACATCGCTTATGACATATAAGTAGTGCGCCTCTGTCGCCAACGCCTGAACGCATAGTTTCGGTGGAGAAATCCAATGTAGAGCTGGCCACGATGAACCCGTTAGGTTGATTGCCCCCGTTGACCCAATGGCCAATCGGTAGTCTGCTTCGGTGGGGTATTTACTTTGTTGGAAGGTTCTGAAGTGAAAGGCTTCTGTGGGCTTTAATGCCCAGATGCCGCGCTATTGTGTGGCAGAGGACTGTAATAACTGCGTGCCACATCGCGAGCTGCCAACGCGTTAATTTCCGAGCGACGGATGTGTCTCGCACATCTGTCGTTTTTCATGTGGGTTCCGACAACAAATGATAGCTTGCGCTCTGATCACTTTCATGATGAGGATTACGAAAAGAGCCCCAGGGTGATGAAGTGTTTCAGTCTGAATGTGCGGCCACGGCAGTGTGGGCGGGCAGTCCACTATTGTAGTCAGTGTTGTGGCACGCGGCTGGTGCGGCCCTCAGATATCTCAAAGGGCCGAGTTGTAATTCGCTGGCGCCACGGAGTGGTGAAGCTGATAATTACGCGAGACTCCTTGTAGCCTTGCTCGTGCTGTATGGGATGATGTCACGAGTGTGTCGAAGACCCCAAGACGCATTGCACTCTCCGTGGCTGCTCTTCGGGCGCTTTCTAGAGAGGGCCGTTTAGAATGAAAAATATAGCCATCCACTCAAAATACAAATCCGCGATTGCCATTTCCGGGTATTAATGATCACATTTAACCTACTTTTGAACTTGATAGTGATATTTCAATTTTCGTTTCAACATCCCTTTAAGCTGGGAAATAATAGTACAGTACTGAAATGAACATGTTCAGAACTACTCATAATGTACATTTCTCTTTCTGTAGTGCATTTTTAGTTCCGTTTTCTCAATTTTAGCGAATTAAAATGTTTGCCCAAAATTGCTACCTTATCCAATCGGGCACTCATTATGTTTGCTTTGATTACATTTCTATCTCTCCCAGGGTGAGAAGAGTAAGATAATTTTTCACCTGCAAACAAAAACCTTAGACGATTATGACACAAATTATAGTAATGAACTTTAAAGAATGAAAAACGTGAAACTAACCACACATGAGTTGACAAATACGAAGCTTGCAGATTTTCTTTTTCCCCTTCTTTTCCTCCCAAGAGTACTGGGCACCTAGTTTATCAGTCGGCAGGTAGGCGAGCACCCGCTTGGTTGCAGTGTTCGGGTTTTGTCCACCAACTTGAATTAGTTCCTTGACCTGAAAATTTCAAAGATGCCACTCAAATTGGGTGTAGCATTTCGCCAGAGCACAGCCTACGTGAGTTCCTTTTCAACTATGACAGCAATTCTCTAAAATGTATATTTGAAAAATACAAGACAGAAATAAGCTGCATTTACCGTTCCTTCTCCTCAACCTTTTCATTGTGCAAGCTGCAACCAGAAGCTTTGGAGTCCGATTTGTGCGAACTTTAAGACACTCTTTATTTTTGTTAGTTCCTGCCAATTTAATGAACCTCAGAGTCTTCACAAAACTAACATTTCTTGAAATAATTTGGTTGCACCTCAACACTTGGGAAGGAACATGCTGAAGAACCGCTAGCTATGTTTTGTATTTTACACACACAGGTGGCATGCACAACATTTAATGTCCCACAGCTATCAGCCCAAGTTTATGTTATGTAAATGTGGACGCACCAGATGAGCTTCGTCAGATGCGCTGAGATCTGCCTCGAAGTTGGAGAGACCATCGGCTGTGTTGAATGGTTGCGGTACAAACGGACCGGGTACAACAGTGGGCTCGCTGGAGACGGCGAGAGCTTCAAGCGTGCTGCCAACTTGCTGCAAGCTCAAACATTGAGTAGCCTTAACACTTGGCCCTGAAAGTCTGAAGAATAAATCAAAATTACTTATTAGCAAGGATGTGAAGTACCTAGGTATAAGTTGCTGTACATTGTTAACTACCGTCAAGTACCGATCAAGCGCTCACTCAAAATTTAGAGATAAATGCAAGAAAGTGGGGGATGGGCACTTGTTAGATCACAAATTTTATCTATATTTGTACTTCACATATTTTTTCACCTCTTTTGTTTGTCGGGATGCTTTCTCCAGAATACCCAGACGTCTCCGTTCAGGATCCATGCTGGCTGAACACATTTCTTCGTCCGTATGAATCTTCACTGGTGACCCTAGACCCAAAGCAAAAAGCAGAACAAAGCAGATTGGACATTACATGTCTTGTTTAAACAGCACGAAGTCCGTCTGACATGGGATGGCGCACTGGTTCATGCTGCTGATGAGAAACTTAGCCAGTGCAGCACAAAAGCTACATGTGCGAGCTCCATGTTCAAGGTACCATCTCCTTCGTGTGCATAAACGATTGCAAGGTCCTGAAATAATTTGTGTCTGTGGATATTCAGACCATGTGGTGTTGTTCAGTCATTGAAACAAGGTGACGAGTCTCAGCTGAAGATGAGCAATTTAGCCAGTGCAGTATGACCACCAACCTGGGGTCTTTAACGTGCATCAAGCAGCAGTGATTACACGAATGCTTGCTGGTACGATGATCATCCAGAACAAAATGGCAGGGGTGGGGATTGAACCCAGGATCCCTGGGTTCTGCAGCACGAGATTTCACACCACGTGCTCCAAGCAGCGATATGCCAACATACTCGACCACTGATCCTCCCTAACCAACGCAGAGATAACATGCCAGGAGCTCATCCAGGGTTCTCAATGTCTGAGGATTTCTACACATTTTCTGGCAGTGTGCAGAGGCATTGAAAACCTGGAGGTGTGGGGGTATACAAGCTACAGGCAGTATTCATATGTAGTTAACAGCATGACTGATTTGTCCGACACATTTATGTCCATGCCTATAAGTAGCTTGCACTGACGTAATTTGGTTTGCCATGCTGGTGGCTAAACTTCAAGCGTTCCTTTCACAGTGTTCATTTTACACCGTAGAAGTGGTATATCGAAGCAAGCAATAGGTAGAAATAACTGCAAACACTTCGGTATGACGTCACGTGCAAGCCATGTATGGTCTGTGGAGCCTCATGTAACATGGAGGGGGAAGCTGTAGGTAAGTGAACTTAGCATAGGCTATGAACCGCAGCTTCGAGGGTGCAAAACTCATTTCCTGAAAGCTCGCTGTCAGCACGCGCTCAAGAGAAACACGCACAGCTATGGCGACCAGTGAATCCCCAGTATTGCGACACGCGACGACCACACCAAGCGTGCACAAAAGGATAACAATTAGCGCGCGACCCGAGCGGTAAAGGGCCTCTGAAAACGATCTCTCCAACCATGGCTTGCATAGGACGTCATTCTGCAGTGGCTGTGGTTACCGCTTTTCAGATAGAAGTTCGATTATGATAAATTACCACAGTAAAACCTACGCTGGTGGCTGGTATGCCACCAGCTTGGCTGACAATCGCGTCAGTGCGCCAATCTATAACCATGAAATCGCCGCCAAGCTGTTAGAGGTTTTAGTAGATCGTGTTTTCCGGCCACGCTGCGTGGCGGGAGCTCGCGCTGCCACCTCGAAGCATATGAAGCGCGCGCCCGCAGCGGTAGCGGGCCGGCGGGCCTCTGAAAATGATCTACTAAAACTCGCTAATAAGAACAAACACTTACCGTAGTACGTGTCGATTAATGCTCCAGAGAATCGCCGGAAACAACAAAGAAAAGCTGACCACGACACGCTGGTTGTGAGTTGGACCTGGTCGGACAAAGTTAAACAATACAGAGCAAGCAAACAACGCGCGTTCAAAGCAGAGGCAAACGAGGCAAACTGTCGGGAAAGCAGAAAGCCACAACAGTTGGATTGGCTTGACTTGGCTGTATGAAATTCGCCTAATTTTGTTTTCAATCGGCCGTATTATTAGGTATGACAACATATTATACATTTAGTTTCGTTCCATTATAGCGTAACATTTGCAAATTAAAAAAAGTACATTTTTTTTGCGTAAGTGCTCTTCAACATTGATCAGTGTCCTTCATAGAGGGCGCTGCCAAGATGCTGATTTAGCGGAACTGTGCGGTGGCTTCGCTTTTTGTGCTCGATCGAAGAAATCTTCCGCTTTTTCGTTACGACTCTGTCAACTCTGTCGTGCACGGTTAACGTTAACATTTCAGCAGAAGCGGTAGAGGTTCCGCGGTCCCGCCAGTCCCGCCTCCAGCGCGAGCTTTCTCCCCTTGACAAGCGTGGTACAAGCGTACTTGCGGATTCAAAGCACGGCCGGCCAAACGCCCAGCACGGCGAAAGGCAAACCGGCAAACTGTTACGCTTGATACTTCTTGTTGTATCGTCCCTCATTTTTCCCCGGTCTCGGGGTTTTGCCTAAAATGTTACGCTTGTACGAACGTTATAAGCACAGTTCACGCGTCCAATGCTCCAATTCCAGCAAGCTCGTTGGCTGAACGAGATCAATGGCGCGGGAAGGACTGCCGACCTCCTGCGGATATCGTGGTTGGGACATCCGATTCAGGACATTTGTCGTACATCCGAGCGATGTCCGTCTTCGGCTTCGGATGTACGGATCTTGATCGGACATCCGTCGGATATTAGTGGCCCTCTGGGTAATAATCGCCACGTGAATTTTGAAAGGGGTCTATAACGCAACAATTTGCACCAGTGTCCAACTTGCAAGTCATTGGCTGACCCTATATCTCGACGGTTGCGCTCCACTGGTCTGTCGCGATTTTGTTGATAGATAAAGTCTCCAAGAAAAAAATCTTCGTCATCTTCTACTCGCAGTTCCCGAAGATTTTTCTTTTCGTTGTTCGCTTTCTTTTCTTTCGTTACTCGCGAAGTTTCCGACGACTTGCACGCTTGAGCAAAGTGATTCAGCCTTCCGCATTTGTTGCACAATTTTCCTTGCGCGGGACAAGCTTGGGCACGGTGCACTGTGTAACCACACCTACTGCAGGGTTTAACGCTCGCTGCGACGGTGTTCACTGCGGTGTCGTGCGCGGCTTCTGCCGATTCACTTATTTCGCGGAACTGCTGTTTTCCTTGCTCCTGAATGCGGCACATTTCGACTGTCTTCTGATAGGTCGAGTTTTCTGCTATCAGTTTCTTCTGCAAGTACTTATCTCTAATGCCAAGGATAATACGGCTGCGTAGCATACGTTCTTCTAGCTCTCCAAATTCACAGTTTTTTGCTAGAATTCTGAGTTCTGTCAACCAGTCGCTGAACGACTCGCCTTCCTTCTGATCTCTTGACCCAAAGCGGAATTCCTGGAAGGTCAAATTGGTTGCTGGTCTGTAGAAGTTCTCAAATTTACAAATCAGGGTGTTAACATCATTTCTGTCCTCCTCAGTCTCAAACTTGAAGCTGTTGTATGCTTTTCTTCGCCAATAGTCACCAGCAACGTTGCTGCCTGCACTTCTTTCGGTTGCCTGCTCAGTTGGGTAGCTGTAGAAAGCAATGCAAACTCACTCTTCCACGTTTTCCATCCAAGCCATGTGTCGCCTGAGGTGTCCAAGGGCTTCGGTGGCGGCAGCTGCAGTTGCAGTGTTGACGGGGTCGACATCTCGACTGTTTTTCTGGCTGGGCAGCGCTGCCACCATGTAAGCGGGCCAGACGTCGGGTGATGAAAGATGTTTATTCAAGAAAGGCAGCGGCTTATATAGCCGAGGCGTGACGTGTCTTGTTACGTGTACCGGCTTGGTTCGGGACGTCATTATGACTCAGACTTGAGCCACGCTACACTGTACACCGCACTCGTGAGGCCACAGCTCGAGTATTGCACTCCAGTCTGGTTCCCTCACCATGACTCTCGGCTGGCCAGGTTGGGGAGCGTTCTGCGACGTGCTGCCTATGCTGTGATCCGCAGGGTGCACCGCTCCACTCGTCCTTACAGGGATATGCGTACTCCGGAGCTACTGTGTGCAGTTCGCTGGCAGCCCCTCTCTGTGCGACGTGATGTGGCATCGCCGCGGCTCCTCTTGACGGCGCTCCATCCCTCAGGAGCCCCACATGCATTGGCTTCCCGAATCCGCCGCACTCGGAATGGTGACCTGGCTCCAATTCTGGCACGCACCCTTCACCACCGCCAATTTTACAGTGAAGCTGTATATGACTCACAGGTCGAATTTCTGAAATTTCTTCGTGTCGTCGTCCTCACGAAAAAAAAAAAAAAAAAAAAAAATTCAGCGATTGAAGCGAAGGGTGCATATCACGCATACAACATACAGCACAGCATTCGTTTTAATAAAGAAGAAGCACAAAACGAGCATCCGAACCACATAATTGATGATAAGGCGCTCCTGATAAAAATGCGAACCACGAAGCGCTCACAGCATACGTTTCGCGGTTAAGATTACTGTTGCGGAAGCTGCCGCGGCGACGGTATACCTTGCGACGTGGGGAGTGACGGCACTAGCCTTTCATATATAACAAGTTTTGGTACAGTGCATTTATTTTTCTATCGTCAATCATTTGGTATAGAGCAGGGGTGGCCAGGCTGACCCGGCCTAAGAGCCGCAAACAAAACCACGAAACTTCCAAGAGCCGCGGGGGGGGGGGGGGGGGGGGGGGTCAAACTTTTGTTCAAAACAATAAACGAAACTCGAACTACTTTCAATCTATCCTAGTCAGAAGCAGTTCAACTGTACGTAAGGTAGCATCAGCACAAGACTACCAAACCGCAACCAGTATTTCGATTTAAAACGCGTTCCATTTCTCTTTTTGGGGAAGTGCTCGTGTGTCCGGGAGAGAGGCAAGGAAGGGGGAGGAGGGGGGAGGGTTAAGGGAGGGAGCCGCGAGCCGCACTTCATCACGCGAAGAGCCGCATGCGGCTCGCGAGCCGCAGCTTGGCCACCCCTGGTATAGAGTATAGGCCCTTCTGCTGTTTACAAACATGAATTGCCTCCTGCGTCCCAAGCGACTTCCGGTCGCTCCGTCTTTGCAAGCCTGTTGAGCTTGCTTATGTCACCAGGGCTAGAAAGCATAAATGCTACACGGACAACGAAGTTGGAGATTTAATGAGGACCCTCGGCTGGACAATTTAACGTCTTGGAGAAGGCAAATTGGTTTACAAGAATATTCGAAAATTTTGAACAGATATCGCGCTTCTTCGTTCCTTTTGCGTTCACCCGGAGAATTGGTGTTTAAACGTTTCATCGACATTTCAAGCAGCGGTGGTAGAATAGGTTTTGATAATTTTTGATGAGCCGGAAGTTCTTCGGAATGTCAAAGACTGGAGCACCGCCTGGTTGCGTTTGCCATGAAAAGGGTTTAGTGCAGTAGGCAATCGCTGCAGGTGATAACACAGCATCGCTGGCCAACCACCTTCACAGCGTGGATTGGAGCTCCGACTTTTTTCTCCCACGAACTGTCCAGCTGTGACGTACCGTCCCACGCTCCATAAGAGACTGTTTCCTATGCGACCCAGAAAACATAAGAACAATCTGTCGCCAAGCCGTACAGCATATTTGTATATAGTAGTGTGTCTTACCTATTTGTTATTCCCTTTTTTTAGCTTGGCGTACTAGGCCTTCTGGTACGGGCTTTCGGCCTTTCTAGTACACCCCAACCCTCCTGGGTCGATATAAAGATTATTATTATTATTATCACTCTCATGTCTCAAGTTGAGCCAACGTTGGCGCATGAACTTTTAAGGAAACGCAATTAATTCGACCTTACTACTGCACAAAAGTTACGACGAAGTCTTCCTCGTGTCATCATATATCTCCCACTCAAATTTAATGCTGATTGGAGATAACGTTTTCGCAAACGCTAAGATCGGCTAGCTACGACGGAGGCCCTAACAAGCGTCCCCGACTCCTCGCTAAGCCTTTTTGAACGAGCTTTTAACGACGTTAAAGATCTGCGTCTGAACGGCGTGTCTGAAATTATCTCGGCATATTCAGTCAGAAAGAAAGCAAACATATAACAAATCTTATGGCCATTAGCAACCATCAAGTACGCTTTGAATCCTTTAGTACATTTGGCTCACCCCATAGGGGTTCGCGTCCGTATACGTGCCGTCCGGCAAACGATCCGACATTATTCACGCAAGTGCTCGACTGTTCGTTTTTAAAAAACGGTTTGTATGTGCGAATGTGCCTATATGATTGCAGGATAACTTCATGCGCATACACGATATTGAATTGGTAGAATGCAAGCGGGTGGGGACTTCATTTCGTGCAGTGCTGGGGGTTAGTACAGGTAAGAGATAAGAAGTGTGTGTGATTGTAGCTTTTCAATGGCGTCAAAACAAGTAACAAACTTCCTGACCGGCAAAACTAATGTAAAGGTGCGAGCTCGGTGTAAGCCTACTTATTGGTTGTTTCAGCGTGTTGACTTGTACACAAACAAGATCCCCGAGATTCGCAACGTCGAGATTCCCAGCACTGGCTCGTCCACATATATCGAAACTCTAACAGAAAGGCTCGGGTACAAAAATACATTAATCATGTGCCAAGACAAACTTTTCGTCTGGTTTGGACTTGTGCTAAAGATTCGAGGTCTGGCCATTTAGGTTAGCAATAGAGGCCAAAAACGATGCGCTCGGGACCAGGAACCATGAGATACCGGCCGTTAATAGTCCACGCTCTGTATGATCTCT
Organism: Ixodes persulcatus; assembly: GCA_013358835.2. Classification (NCBI taxonomy): domain Eukaryota; kingdom Metazoa; phylum Arthropoda; class Arachnida; order Ixodida; family Ixodidae; genus Ixodes; species Ixodes persulcatus. The sequence continues at coordinate 303,251 of JABSTQ010009129.1, read as the reverse complement.
TGTCGACGTGTCGATCAAAACCGAAACCGTGCCACTCTCCTCCCTGGCCAACTAGTTCCCAAAGTGCGATGCGTGCAGTGTTGCACACAGGAATTTATGGAAGTAGTGTCGCCGCGCTACGGCGACTTCTGGAACCATTGGTGTGGTAGGGACGCGGCCAAGCGGAGCTGCGATCATAGTTTCTGTGATTTGCAGCCTTCGAACCTCTATCGAAAATGCCTTATTACAATCACATTTGCTGTGACGTCGGATTCCCCAACAGCCCGGGGAACGCAGAAGGGAGTGGGACACTTGTCCACTTTTACATGTTCTAGGGAAGACCTTACGGTAATGGGAGGAGAGAGCGTGGGTTGCCGTGGTCTGTCGAATCAAGTGAGTTTCTTTCAATTGAATTTGCGTTAATAATGAAATACTTGCACTTAACGCAGAAATGTTGTATTACTTTTCTATTTTATTACTTATTTGGTCCTAGAACTCGCAAAATGCGGGCATTTCACACCCCACTGTCCATGAGGAGAGCAGCGTGCTCCGAGGTCTCTCCAAATCGAAACTATAGATGTTGTTGTTTTTTGTTCTGAAAGACGATCGCTACTGGCTCATGAGCCTCTAGCGAGAGGCTGTAATTTATGAAATTAGTTGAGGCTCTTCCGATTAAAACCGTGTTACATTTACCCTTCTTAAATGTTAGGTTTTCTATCAGCGGCAGTGGCACTCCAGCTACTGAGCATGAGAGTGCATACAAGATGAAGAAAGCGAACCGGAAGGCTCGCGTCGAGAACGTGCATTGAAAAGTTGTCCGTTGTTTCTCTGCCATTTATGCAGCTACCGGTCAAAATACTAGGTGACATTTTAACTCCCCGATCACTGGCCCACTTGGAGAAGACCTTCCAGCTGATCCGGTGACTGACTGCTCTTCCTACCCTTTTTTATATGTCAATAACCTTTACAAGCACCTTGGAATATTTTTGTCTTGAGTCTCCCGGTTTGGTACCTCATGAGCAATCTTTATCAGAGTGTTTGCACCGATATGTATTGCTCGACAACAAACCAGTTGAACATCCCACGCGTGGCTAAAATAAATTGGCTAAAGCAGCTAGCCTCAGCCACTTTAGAGCATTTCTACTATATTGTTGGTTTTTCAAGTTAGTTGCTTTGTGTGTACCTTTCAAATCAATTATACTTGCATAAAATATCAATGCTCTGTATAAATGGAGTGCGAACATGACAAAGTAGAGGTCAGCTGCTGTCTTCCGAAAGGCGCACCCACGTGTAAACACATCTCGGACGCTGTGCGTACGAGTTCATTAGAAACGTTTGTTAGGCCACTCAAAAAGAAACTAAATAATTCAGTTAACATTCAATTGTCGATTAAATGTAACAGTCAACGTACAGACAGGGTAAGAGACCTACAATCAACGATCGACCAATTAGCGGCTACGAAACGCAAGAGAAAACCATCCCTTCTGTGCACTTTAATCTATCTCAACAAACTTCTACTCCCTCTAGGTTTGGCAATCAGGATCTATAAGCAGCGAAAGTTCATCTGAATAATAGCATACGTCGATCATGCCTCATCAACAGCGCCCGAAACATCGCGACCGCCAAGGCGACCGCACAAAGACTACGGACTGGCGTAGTCCCAGCGAGGGGGCCGTAGTAGTAGAAAACATGTACCAGCTCACATACCTGTCAATCAAAGCCCCCAAGGGGGCGGGCCAGCCCCGACCAATCACAGAGCCGCAGGGCGGGGCCTCTTCCCTCTCTCCCATCCCAGGGACCAATGACAGGGCATGGGCGTTGGCCAGTCGGAGCTCGCCCGGGTCCCGCCCCCCAAAGTACGCGGTACGTGAGGTCACGTACCTCAACCTCAGACCTCAAACCACAAGCGTGGTTGACCAGGTGTTGACAGCTGCGGTCATCATTTGATAACATCACGTGCACACCACGTGATGTCACAGGGACAGAGGGCGCTATAGGACTTGAATTGCGGCGCTTAGGGCGTCTCACGTGTGATGTCACAGGGTTCGCTGCGTCCTCACAGGGTTCGAGCTGCGTCCGACAGAGGGCGCTCACGTGATGTCGCACAGGGTTCGTGCTGCATCCAACAGAGGGCGCTACGCTCCGGTCACATGACGGTCAAGAGTTTTGAATTTGAATCGCTGCGCGGTAAATGGCCCTTTTATTCGATAAAAAAGGCTCCGCGGCCGGGTGGGAATAGAACTCGCTACTTCGTGCACACCAGCCCGACACTCTACCCCCTGAGCTACGAGCACATTGCTTCCGAAAACGCTTAAGTCGTCTTAGTTGTTCGTGTGTGTGTGTGTGCAATTCAGATCACGTCTTTTCCTGCCACTTGGCTTTTGTAATGCGGTTAAATACAGGATGCGTCATTGCCGCAGGTCGTGTGACGATGGTCGTGTGACGTAATGCATCGCTGGGCGCTAACGTTGCTCGTCTTCCTATCACGTGATTTCGCGCGCGCGATTCAAGCGGTGTTCGCGGTCTCGTAGCCTCGTGGCGCCCCCATTACTGTCGCATGTTTACGCAATGTCCTATATATATGTGGTATATGACGACGGCGCACCGTCATTATGGCGGTGACGCTCGCGTCCGTCAAGTCTCTTCTCGCATTCATCATGGGCTCCTTTCTAATTGTCTGCGTGATCACCATCGGCGTCAGCATGTCGCACGCGAGCCTGCACGGAAATTGCACGCTCGAGATGAGTCTGAACAAGGAGATCAAAGTACATCAGTGTCCTGCATCCATGCTAGCAATACGTGTATGGTCAAAAGAGGGCTATCCGAAAAGAGCCGGTGTAAATTTGGATAGGAATCAGACTGAGGCGCTGAAGCAATGTCTCAATGAGCTGGACGTTCTTGCTCCCCGGAAATATGATCTCGAGTGTGAAGACAGCTGCATCATCAGCGAGTCCATGTACCTTCGAAGATGTCCTCTGAACATCTATCAAATTCGGCTACTGATCGGAGGAAGGAAAGCCTCATTGTACGGAATAAATCTCGATCGTGAAGCTATATTGCTCCTGTCAAAATTATTGAATAAAAAATGATAAAACTCGCTACGTGTTTGTGTATTGCGATATGCACAGAGCCCACGAGGCTCGACGCGTCGCGTAAAGGACACGAATATTTTTTTATTCATCTCTTTTATTGCTCAAAATCGTTCGCGTTAACCCAACTGTTGTGCGAGGCATCGTAGCCCCTCCATTTTACGAGGTATTGCGGATGGGGCGCATGTCGGCGTCTCAAAATCTTCTCCACGATCCAGGTCTTGTTTTCGGCCAGGGAAACGCGCTGCAGTTCTGCTTCGTAAAAAGAGCCGAGAACGGGCTCTTTTCTCACCATATCGACTAGGTGGTAGGTATTGGGCACACCTAATCGAATTCGGTCCACGATAAACACCTCGTCCGTGAACGACTGCTTTTACTTCTTCACGAGAACGTGACGATCTTTGGAGATGCGCACATGTTCACCCACGCGAAATTTAGGTATTTTCACGCGACCGGGATCGGGGAACAAGTGAAAGAAAAATTCGGTCTGGTTTTGTGGGGTAACGTCGACCGGCCTAGCGTTCAGTGTCCTGTGGTGGCTAAAATTATAAGACTCGACGATTTCCGGGAGGATTTCAATTAATCGTTTGGTTCGTGCATACTCAAAGTACTTGTAAACCCGACTCATTATGGTGCGTTGTACGCGTTCCACTATCAAAGCCTTTTGCTTCGAATTCACGGAATACAATTTAATGTCGTTTTTCTCCAGAAACGAGAGGACCAATCTTCCGTAAAATTCACGATCACGATCCGTACATAAACGCCTGCTTTTTTCAACGCCCTGACAACTTCCTCGCCCGTCTTTCGAGCTATGGGGAGGACGGTGAGAAATCGTGAGAACGTATCAATCACAAACAAAATGTACCGTTTTCCATCGTTGTATTTGGCAATTTTTTGAATTTACACTAGGTCAGCTTGATAGACGTCTCGCAGTCCCAAGGATAGCGTTTTGCGGTAAACGCGAGGGCGCTTGGTTTCTCTGAACAGCGTATATGCGTCCGATCCTTCTAGAAACTTTTCCGCCGTTCTTCGTCCCGTATGTCGTGCGAGCCTGTTGATTCCACCGAAAGAGGCTGGATGACTTGCTTCGTAGTAGACGGCTTTGCTCCCCTTCTTTTGTGACGAAGACATGCTTTCTGGACGCACCGCTTCGTTGGTCGGTAGTGTCGAGCTCGAAACGCCGTCAGGTTTAGGTGACAATTGATGAGAGAGGAAATGGCGCCTCTCATCCAAGGAGGCTGCCTGTTGTACAGCTCGTAGTGCAGAAGCTCTACAATGCTGGATCCCTCGAGCGGCTCTCCGTGAACCACCAGCGTTCTCTCGGGGGTGTAGGCAATTACCGAGGAAATCGCGCCGAGGATCGTCTCGACCTTCGCTCGGTGTCGTGGGTGAAAAGTGGAAAGAATTTCCTCGTCGTTCAAGTAATCCTTGTCTAGAATTTCTTCCATGCTCTCTAAACCAGGCGCTGCGAGGCACGAGGTGCGGCGGTAGAAACGGGATCAGCAGGAGCCGCTTCGGTCGGCGATGAGGTCGGTGATCCTGCACTCCGCTGCTAAGGGGAAGCGGTACGAAGGCGCTTCGGCGAAGTGACCGAAGAAGAAGACGCACCTTGACGAATGGTCGCCCGCGCTTTGAGGGTCCTTCTTTTAAAGCGATCGTGATTCACGATGGTCACTGGCAGGTTCTCTTTGACCAATAACCTCGTGACGCGATCGAAATGAGCCGGAACTGGCAATTTCTTTGAGAGTGAAACTAAATAGGAAACCAGGTCCACAATGTTGGATCCCTGTAGAGGTTTTTTGTCGCTCGAAATTTCCAAGGTTTGCGGGTCCCAGGTGAGCACCGGCCTCAGTAGAGCCAGAAGCGATCGACCCTTTTGCCGGTAGGTTTTGCTCAAGTAATTGACTATGACGGAAGGGTCGTCCTCACGCTGTTCCTCGCTCGTCTGCGTTGTCCGTTCTTCCGTGCTAATGGGTGTCGCTCTAACCTCTTCACTGTGTGCGCTACTCTCATTCGACGTGTACGGACGTAACATTTTGTGTAGCGTTTGAATTTGTTTCTTTAGCTTGATGTCGTCCGGTTCGTCGTCTTCTTTCAGAATCTCGGGAATGTTCTCTGTGTAAGGTACGAGATGGTACTTTTTCATGCTTCTCAGACTCCGATAGCCTTTGTGATGGCTCTTCCCCCGATCGTTGACATGAGGCCTAGAAGAGCAGGAAGGATCAGGGGTAGGAAACCTCCCTTCAATACCAACGTCTTTATTACGTTCTTGTGCGTGTCTTTTCGATTTCCCAGTGACCGTATGACGGGTGCAAATCTCTTCACTTTCTTTTTTATATCCGCGGAGAGAGGGAGGTTTCCGGCGCACAGGTTTAAACAAATTTCCCTAATTATTTTCAGATGCTCCTCCTTGGCGTGACGTAGTCGTGATTCCCTTTGCCTACACGATTTGGCTTCCGACAACAGGTGCAAGAATCTTGCGTGCTTGGTGATGCGGTTCATTAGGAGTCGGACGTGTCGTACACGACTTCCGGACCCTCGTCTGGCAAGATTTTTGCTCTCACACGAAAATTATCGGGACAAGTTTGCGATAGGTCCATCAGAATGTAACTGAACGGTGTTCTACACGCGTCCGAATATATACGCGGTAGAACCTGCCCCCTGCTACCCCCAAAGAGCTGTCGGAATAGCACTTGGAGCTGATCGGCAATCCTAACTGAACGGAATATAATTAAGGCCGAAGAATTTAGGCTTATTGTTCTAAAGTACGCGTCTTGGAGGAACATGTTCTGCGTGATGAAAATGACCGAAGCATTATAGTGATGAGCAGCTCCTATAAAATATTCACAAATGTCTTTGAGCTCCGTTCGATTTGCGAGAAAGTCGTCGAATATGATCAGCGAGTCTCTTTCGGGGTCTAAATTTTGCGGGATCTCCTTAATGAAAATGACCCCGCTCGTCTCCGAAAACCAGCTCTGGGGAAACACGTAGACGTAGTAGACGACGTGAAACTCTTTGTCGAACATTTCTCTTCTAAATCTCAACAATTTGCGAATATACGTACTTTTGCCCGATTTAGAGGATCCAATCATCTTGATTGACGCCGGCGTTTGGAAACGAAATTTGTCCAGGCCCGAAGACATGACCATGCAAGCTACGCTCGTAGACGAGAGAAAAGAAGGCATCGCAGACACGTTTCTAAGTACTCGCGCGAAGCACATTCCCGCGCGGCGGGAGACTCGCGCGGCTTTTGCTTCACAATAAATGCTCACACGCGTCGCAACAGTGCGGTTTATAGCGACGCCCGAACGTATACCCAAATCACAATGTTTACCCAACGAAGGATATCCGATAAAAAGTAAAAGCGGATGCTCCCCAAGCTCGGAGCTGACCGCGCGATACAAGTACGTACCTAACAGGAAGAAGTCTAGACATGTTTGGGCGTGTCTCGAGAGCTCGGATTGTGATTTTTTTATATGCAAATTAAATACGTTGTATTGACAATCCGCTCGTTCGCTTTTGTTTTTCAGTCTCGTGTTTTTTTGCGCGCGCCATCTGTTTCTCCATGTTTTGAGAATATCTTAGATATATGCATATTGAATAAAAGAAAAAGATCCATCCTCGCTTTGTGTTCTTTTTTTTGTCTTTATTTCAAAAATCAGGTTACAAGGCGGAGCAGCAGGAGAGCTTTAGCGCAGGAGAAGGAAATTGCTTGCGCACGAGTATGGAAATGTGTGTGTCGTTCCGTCGGTAGTCGCTCGACGAGAAAGCTTGGATGCACTCGCGGAGCGGTACACCGCAACACAGGCGCACCCATGTATAGACAGTAAAGTCCGCACGTGTGCGACAGAGTCCCTTGAATTCTTCTCTTGGAGTAGAAGAAACTCGCTGCGCCTCCGATGAAGTCGTAAAATTCCCCGTGAATCGGAATCATTCCGAAACTGTCAAAATAACTAATTGCCTTGTCCTTTGGGCATACGTAGAAAAGAACCCAGTGTTCACCGAACGAAGACCTCGGTGCCGTATTCAATACATAAAGACCGGGTGACGCTGTCTCTTGACCAATCTCGTTGCACGCGAACGTGCCACGAAACCAGGGACGCGTGCAATGATTTCCCGCGAACATTGGGTAAAATTCGTGTTCTTCCATTTCAAGTGGCAAACTTGACGTTTCTCTCCTTGTCAATTTCCAGGACGCGAGGCGTTTCTGACATAAAGAGAATGGTGATGGCTTTAGTTAGATCTTGCTTGAAGGTCAAGGTGAGTGTCACGTTCGCCGTGGAGATTGGACAAAGACTCTGCTCTTCCCTGTCCGGAGTCAAAATAGAGTAGAGCAGAAAGGAGTCTTTTGAAAAGGCACCTTTAGAGTAGGGGACGTCTCTTCGATTGAGGCGGTGTTGGAAGCTCATATAGGCCTTCATGTACAGATCTTGAGCAAAATCAAACTGCTTCGTCTGCTGGCAGCCGCCCACGTCCAGGACCGCCGTTTTCAAGTTGAAGTGTTCGAGCTTGAATGGGTCGTGCTCGCGACTTCCCTGAAACGCCTCGCTCTTCACGAAAGCGACGAGGAGCTTTGACGGCACTCGATGCGGATACAGATCGTCGAGGACAATGTGCGACACACCGGGCGAAACGGTTCTGGTCTTGATCTCCACCCCACGTAGTAGATAAGTCGCGGGAGAGGACTGCAGACGTCTTTCGATGCCCACAAGCACCGTCGGGGCAACTTGCACGCGTCGAATGTAGAGCACAATGCGAGGAAGTTGGACGACGTGTTTCTGGGGAACCGTCGAAGCGGCCAAGAGCCTGAAATCTTCGGTATTTTGCCGCAGCACGATACGAATATCCACCCCGTTCAAGAGAAGCTTGTCCTGGTGACATATGTCACTCATAAGAGGACAAAACAAATCACAGAGCGTACTTCCTTCGGTTCTTTTAAAACGTGCCATAAGTCCCTTAGCATCGGCGGGAATGTCGAGCTTTGCAGACGTATTTACCGGGTCTTTTTCGTACAACATCGCGGAAAGAGAGTGATCCCTACTCGTCTGGTTTGCGTGCAAGAGAATATCGAGATGGAACGATAAGCATAATTCTCGTACTGGCTCACCAAAGTCTGATTCAGATACACTTGTAAGTATTGAAAAAGGGAGCTTCCAAATGTCTGAACCGGTATAACCTTATCGTGCGTGACAGTTCCGTCCGTCGCGGTGGTGCTCGCGGGATCGCCATTGGCTCGCACGATTTTTGACTGGATGTGCAGGAAGCTTGATTTCAGATCGTAAAAGTGAGGTCCTAGACGGAACGTGAAATTCTAAGACGGAAGTGGGTGTTGTCGTGGCGACCGGAAAGAATTCGATATATTCGGACTTTTCCAAAGCAAAAGACGTAGGCGAAAGAGAGAACAGATCGAGCTCTTCGCTGGTGCACAGACAGGAACGCACGTGCAGGGTAAAAATATCGCCCGTCATTTTTTTAGGTATCGAAAAAGTCATGCACGACCTTTCGTTTCTTTTGTCGTCCAGAAACTGAACAGCACTGGCTGGACGCCTTTCTTTTATGCCCTCCGCCAGACTGCAGCTTTCGGAGAAACTCGTCTCTGGTGCTTCGATACGTGCGGTCAATTCCCTTCTTTACGGCGTCCTTCAGCGAGGAACCCTGTCTCATTCGCTCTGCGATATCTCTACCCGTGGACACTAATTTTCGACCCAGGTAAGGGGCCACTCGCTTTGTAAACACTGGCGATAGCCTCTGATAAATGTCCGACAGTAGTCCGCTCCCAACTCGCTAGGCTTTTAGACTGCTCACCTTGCTGTGCAAGAAGGGTGTGGTGGAGGACCGAGGTGATTTTTCTCCCTCTCGAGGACCAAATGCTGAAACAAAATGTCTTATTAGCAAGGAAAACGCGAGGCTTTTAGTCTGCTCACCTTGTAGCGCGAAGATCAGGAGAAAAACGATGCGTGACTCGGGTAGTTCGAGTGCGAAAAGCTGGAGTACGCCCAGGGAGTCGTAGGCCGTGCAATCACAGAAATCACCGTAGGATGCGCCCGGACGTGCGCATCCTACGGTCCTTGCTTACAGGAAAATCTGCGCTAAACATTGCGACTTCACCGTTTACTGTGATTGCACGGCCTACGACTCCCTGGGCGTACTCCAGCTTTTCGCACTCGAACTACCCGAGTCACGCATCGTTTTTCTCCTGATCTTCGCGCTACAAGGTGAGCAGACTAAAAGCCTCGCGCGTTTTCCTTGCTAATAAGACATTTTGTTTCAGCATTTGGTCCTCGAGAGGGAGAAAAATCACCTCGGTCCTCCACCACACCCTTCTTGCACAGCAAGGTGAGCAGTCTAAAAGCCTAGCGTTCTCCTCTCTAATAGGATTTTTTTGTTTTGTTTCGGTATCTCTGAAAAGGTCAGCGATACCTAGACGACCCGGATCACCTAGCCCCCCTCGTCACCTAATCGTCGGATATCTACGAATATCGTCTAGCCATCTCATCCCCATCATGGTTACTTGTCACCTGTGCTCTCCCGACGACCGACAGCATTATTCCAGTGCCGACTCGCTACAAGTTCACTTAGCCTTGGTTCACAGTGTGACTCCCTCGCCATGCATTCCGTTTTACGAAAGAGTGTGCGCTCTTCGTAATTATGTGGCTCAATACGAGTTATACTTACACGAAAGAGACACAGAGGCGTACGACGTGGCAACCTTTTTTAGACATCATGCAGAGCATATGTCAAACGTGCTCAGATATTTTGGTTTGCCGCTGCGTTTTTTTTGTGACACTCACCGTCGAGCTCGGACGTATCCTTCCTGACGACGACATTGATGTGACTGTGCACTTTTTTCATAGTCAGGTCCAAACCGCATTTGTGGACGGTAATATCAGTAGTTTGATTCAGCGAGTCTCCACTGAAATAGCTGCCCGATTGGAGCATTATCAGGAACAAGGCTCGGGATTCTTTCTTGTCGGGATCAAAGTTTGTACTCTTAGTTTGGGACGATTCCTTCCTCCGACCGTTGGTTGCGGACATTTTTCTCTGCCGAAGCAACTTGCCTCAAAGCAATGCCTCGTCAGTGTCAGTGAGTGTCTTCACGAATCTGAACGGGATATGTGCTTCGTGTTTGCGGTGCTCGCCGTTTTGCATCCTGCGAACAGGGCTTACAGAGGACGAGCATCCTCGTATCGTGAACATATGTGCAAGTACCTGTTTCCGAAAACCTTCCCCGTAACCTTTCCACAGGACGTGGAGGCCTTTGAGAGTAAAAATTGTGTCTCAGTGAACGTGTTTGGTTATGACAGCAAGAAAAACTTTGTCTACCCCCTGAGGGTAGTTGATGACGAGTTGGAGCAGCATGTCGATCTTCTCCTTGTTGAGAACTATTTTGTGGGCCTTACAAACTTTGCGGGACTTGTTTCAAATGCCAAAAGCCTACGCTTTCGTTGTAAGAGGTGTCTGACCGGGTTTCAGAGGCAAGAAACCCTGTCTGACCATCTCTCAATGTGCAGGGACAAGAAGCCGGGCAAAACCGTCTTCCCAAACAAGGGTGACGAACTGTACTTTCGGAGCACGCATGTCATGGAAGAGTTCCCCTTTTATTGCGTTTACGACTTTAAAGCGATTCTGGAACCGACTCAGTCGACGGGCAATGTTTACGAGAATCACGTCCCCAGCTCTTTCTGTCTTCTCGTCATCCGCTCAAAAGATTCGTCCATTGTTGAGGAATACCTCGATCGCGGACCCGACTGCGTAGAAAGATTCATTTTGATTCTCATCTTTCCAGCGAAGGAAATACCCCGATTGATTGTGTCGAGTGAAGTGCCTCTTGAAATGACTCAAGAAAACGAGGCTTCCCACGCGGACTCTTCCCGCTGTGGCATTTGCAACGAAAGCTCTAGCAAGAAAATGAAAACTCGCGACCACGACCACATGACGGGAGAGTATAGGCGGGCGCTTTGCTCCCAGTGTAACCTAAACCATCGAATCAACAAACATACCGTTCCACTCATATCGCATAACTATTCTTACGACCTCAGTTTCTTTCTAGGCAAGCTTAATTTGTTCGAGTCCAAGAATATTAACGTACTCGGAAGCTCGTGCCAGAATTTTAAATTGTTAGAGATAGGCAACCTTCGCTTTATTGACAGCCTCGCATTTCTTAATGCAAGCCTGTAGACGCTCGTGCAAAATCTCCACTCTAAGGGCACAGAGCATTTTTGTTGCCTTCGGCAGTCCTTTCCCGAACACGTCGACCTCCTTGCCCGCAAAGGAGTGTTTTGTTATAATTTCATTACAAGATTTGAGAGTTACGAGGGTCAAACCCTCCCGCCACGAGAGGCCTTTTTTAACAAGTTGACTGGCAGCGGGGTGTGTGAAGAGGACTACCAACATGCACAGGTCGTTTTCGATACCTTTGGTTTGAAGAACCTTGGAGAATGCAGCGACCTTTACCTAAAGACGGACTGCCTCCTACTGGCCGATGTTTTCCAAAACTTTAGACGGTGGACGCTGGAGACGTACGAAATTGAGGCTTTACATTTCGTATCGTTACCGTCCCTAAGCTTGTCGTGTGCACTGAAACAGTCGAAAGTAAGACTGTAGCTAATTGACGATCCTGACACCTATCTCATGATAGAACAGGGTATTCGCGGAGGGATTACCCAATGCACAACCCGCCATGCTGTCGCAAATATTCCGGGAACGGATACGTTTAACCCGCAGCACGAACCGTCTCAGATTTTGGACTTGGACGTAGACGGTCTGTATGCGGCGACAATGAGAGAAGCCCTGCCAGTGTCGGACTTTGAGTGGATGACGAAAGACGAGATTGCCTGCCTGAACATTGATGACGTTCCAGATGACGCTCCGACGGGCTACATTCTGGAGGTAGACCTCAGATATCCTCACGACTTGCACGATACTCATTCTGACTTTCCCTTGGCCCCGGTGAAGCAAAGCGTTCCCTACGATTGGTTGTCCGACTATCAAAAAAGTCTCATTGACAAGTTTGAAATGCCCAAAGAGGAATCCAGTAAGAAGCTGCTGCTCACACTTCACGACAAAACGAAATACGTTTTGCACTACCGGATTTTTAAACTGTACATCCAGTTAGGACTAGAGGTCACCAAAATTCACCGAGTCCTCAAATTCTCTCAGCGAGCGTTCTTGAGGGAGTTTATTGATTTTAACCACCAGTTGAGACAGCAAGCAACCAACTCCTTCCAGAAGAATCTTTCCAAACTGTTCATGAACAGCATATATGGCAAGACGATCGAGAATGCACGTAAACATGGACACATTAAACTGTGCGTTAAAAAGGACGACATACTGAAAATGCTTCAGAAGCTGAACCTGACGCAGTTTCGAGCACTTAGCTCGCAGGTCGTAATTTTCCAGTTCGCTCCGAAAGTGATCAAACTCAAGCAACCACTCTACGCAGGGTTCTCGATTCTTGAGATATCAAAAATAGTAATGTACGACTTCTTTTATAATCAACTTCGTCGTGCGATCCCCTCAGCGAGGGCTCTTTACTGCGTCACGGATTCCTTCTTCCTACACCTTCACGGATCAGACGTAGACGACAAACTGCTCCAACTCCGAGACGCATGCTTGGATACATCTGGATATCCATGAGAGTCACAAGCTCTTTTAAACCAGAAAACAAAATGAGGCTCGGTGTGTTAAAAAACGAATATCCCACTACTCACTTAGTGGCTTTTTGTTGCTTAAAACCAAAGCTACACAGCTTCAAAACAAGCAGCAACACGTGTTGCGTAAGAGCCAAGGGAGTAAAGAAATGCGAGTCTCGCAAGTTCACCTACGAGCTGTACAAGCACGCTTTAGAGACGAAAACTTTGCAAAGAGTGACACAGCATTTGATTGCTCGAAAACTTAACGAGAACAAAAGCATCGCGGTCGAAAAGATTGCTCTGAATCCGTTCGATAACAAGCGATACATTTGCAACGATGGGATTAAGACGTTTCCTTTTGGCCACAAGAGCGTTTTAGGAAGCGAGCGATCTGCCTCCTCATCACACGCCTTGTAAATATTTTGGACTGTATCGCAATTGCTCGCGTTTCCCACCGCGGTGTGTCTTGAAACTTCTTGTGTACATTTTTGTATAATCCGCTAGTGTACGAAAGCCGGATCCTATCTCTCTTCTCATCTCACGCCCTGACCTTGTAAATATTTGTTTTTTTTTGGATTGTATCGTGCGCGTTGCTCTGTTATTCCACATTTTTTTTTCTTTTGCCTGGGATGTGTTTTGATATTGCTTGTGTTGTACCTTTTTGTGTAAAGTGTTTTCCAGTGGTTTGTTCGTCGCGTAGAGTGATTTTAAAAGCCGTATCTGTATTTATAAGTGTGCGTGTTTTTAGAGCGAATGATAATAAAAAAACATGAAACATCATATCTGGCTCGTCTTTAGCGCGTATGGATGCGACCCGGGCGAGCTCCGATTGGTCACTGGCCAACGCCCATGCCCTGTCATTGGTCCCTGGGATGGGAGAGAGGCAAGAGGCCCCGCCCTGCGGCTCTGTGATTGGTCGGTACACGATGGAACAGAAAATCAACAAGGGGGCTGGCCCCGCCCCCTTGTTTATTTCCTGTTCCATCGTGTATCAACTAATACTACTGGCCGTCAGTGCGGATCGTGGATTAGCTTGGATTAGAGCCAGCAGCAAGTCGGGCCTGACTCGCGGTCGGCGTATAAATGTATTCTTTTCAGATTTCTCCAAACGTCAGTCTTCTCTTACGTAAGAAATCCTAGAAAAACTTACGTAAACTTAGGAGGCCTATACATTTCTGCGATCTTCAACCCGCCTGAGCTACACCAGTAGTCAAAGACTATGGCGAGAGGTGGCGCTAGCTTGCAACGAGTGGTGGCGTCGCCTGGTTAATCTATTAAACGCATCTACAATTTCTAATTAACATATCGTGTACATTTTTTGAAGTTGTTTCTAAATTTTCATAATTCACTTGGGTGCAAAGCTTTATTAAATTTGGCATAACGGCTTTACATATACAAGATGTTCCCAAATGGGAACGATGACCAGAAACAAGCTAACATTTTTTTCTAAAACCCTCCATGGTGGTCACTGCGTGAATGGTGTTGCTCACTGAATCTATACCTGTGGAGCTCCACTGCGCAGCGAATGTGCAGTGGAATGCCGCGCTTTTTGCACGCCATTAGCGTGTTCTTTTTACAAAGCCGGAAACGCTCTTGCTTTCCGAGAGGTACCAGATGATGACCACTTCCTGCAACATTGCGGAAGTTCAAAGCGCCGCATGGCCCGGTACTTTTCGTTTGGGGGCAACATCGCCGAAAAGTCCTTGAACAACAAGTCGTACAAATTGCAGCTGTTCATGTCGGGCTCATTCTGCAGTTCCAGATGAAGCCTCCATGTTGCCACCCGCAGAGTAACCGGCAAGTCGGACAAAAATGGCCAGTAACACTTCTTCCCACAAAGTGTGGGCCTGTAGTCGCTTACAAACCTCCCAAGCAAGTCAACACCTCGCATGTGCTTGTTATATTGCCGGATCAAGTTGGGCTGTTGCTCTTGAATTCTCTTGCGTAGTGTTCGACTGTCGCGGGTCGTGTTTACCATCGGATGAACCCTGTCATAGTTAGTTGGAACCAGTGGCGTCACAAAGGGGGGGGGGGGGGGGGCGGACCGCCCCGGGTGCAGAGCTCAGGGGGGTGTCGCGGCGGGCCACGAGAGCGGGGGTGGGGGGGGGGGAGGGGAGTCGCAGCGGGCCACGCGAGAGCGGGGGGGGGGGGGGGGGGGGTGTCGCGGCGGGTTACCGCCCCGGGTGCCGCTGACCCTCGTGACGCCACTGGTTGGAACACATACACATCTGTTGTCATATAGCATTTCACGGCACGCACTTCTCCGTCACAGCGCATGTCCAACTCCCCGCGTACTTTCCTGCTGAGTAACTTGGTGTCTTCAAGCCGGCACGTTTTTCAATTCCGCCTTTCTTACACTTTCTGTTGCTGGAAAGCCCCGATGTTTCCGCTCTTAAAGAATACTATGAGAAGCAAAGAAGATGTCCATGAATACAGAGTGGTCAGAGGGCACGGAAACACATTCCAATGCTGACAGAACCACACGACTCCCCAAGGGCTCCGATGTGTCTGCTCCTCAATTTTTTTCCGCAGTAGATGTCAACGTTGAAAGGTATTCCTGATGATAAACGCAGCACCCACTGCTTAGACCCAAAGCTTAATAGGCTTTCTTCTGGTGAACATCTTGCAGCTGTGACGCTCGAAGTACGGAACTATTTCCTCATCTACACTGAGCTCTGTAGCAAACACGCCGAATCGCACGAGGCTTTTGATGACCTCGTTTAGCAGCGGGCGCAGTTAGGAAGTCTTGTCTTTCTTTTCTAGTGCTTTATCGTCGGCAACGTGTAGCTGTCATTTTATATGAAGAAACTTGAATCTGCTCACGACTTTTCCTAAGGGAGGCACCCTTACGTTTCCTGCCTTAAACCAATACAAGTCTTCTCGTGGTAGCGAGTGGTATCCGGTCAAAAAGAGAATGCCTAAAAATATGTAGAGGTCCAGTTTTTGTAAGATTGTAATTATAATCGATTGCGTGATTGTCTGATTTGTGAGGCTGAACTGGTGATTATTGTTTTGGCGGGCATATCTGTTAGTCTCGGTGATCAACAGTTGTGCGACTTCGTAATTGAAGAACGCGTTGAATAAGTTTATCGGGCTCATGTGAACCAAATCAGGTCGTACAGCTCGAAGTGAATCGAGCACAGTAGGAGTGATTGGGTTTGAGAAGATCTCGAGCACCTGCCAGTCCGGAATACGTCAGCCTTTTTTATAGAGCGCAGCTAGTCCGACACACTCACTTCGCAGGCGACACTTGGCGGCAAGTCATACTTAGTCCAGCATACTTAGTCGGCAGGCAATCGTCGGTGGCGAGAAATACATAGCCCTTTATGTAGAGTCCTTCGTTCTCGGGTTTTATATTTTTCAAAAATTGGGTGGGAAAAATCGGGCCCTTTGATCGAAGCTAGTAATCGGGGAGAAATCGGACTTTTCAATAAAGTATTCTGAAATTCGGGATTTTCAGGTTATATTTAGAATCATGCAATTATAATATAACAATAAAGATCGCCTATCAAGATCATCTGGCGGGTTTTTGGTTGAACACATTGTGATATGGGATAGCGCAACACGGAGAGTTGACGTAAAAAGGGATACGGAACAAAGCGCTACTTATAACTGACGTTTAATGCTATAGAAGAATACTGACCCATTGGTTCAGAAACACTTCCTTTGATTTCCTTGCTTTCAAAACTCTCACTCTCTCTATAGAAGAAGAAAGGAATTGCACCAAGATCATTTGGTGGGATTCTATAGTATGAAATGTCAGTTGTAAGTAGCGCTCTGTCCTGTCTCTCTTTCTACGTTTCCCCTCCCTCTTGATCTACCCATATTACCATAGAGATCATTGACCGGTTTTAATCAGTGCTGGGCTGAGATACTCGACAAAGTATTCGGGAATACAAATATTGAGGTACATGTATTTCAATGCCCAAAGTACAGATACTGAGCTGCATTTGTCTTTTATGCGAGGGGATATCCCCTAGATACTCCTGCAAAAAAAGGCGAAAATGTATTCCAGAATACAGATACAGATACTTAGAAATACATTTGTTCCCGAACGGTGCTACGTGGAGAGGGTGTCGTTCGTAGTGAATGCAAATGATAACGTATGCTTGTGCTGCTCTTTTTGTGTGATTTTATGCAGTTTCCCTCGCTTCTAACTCTTCATTTATCATTTATGCCGCTAAAAAAAGAAAGAAAAAAGAACCATGTCATTGCCGGTGAGCCACATAGTTACCGAGCGGTAAAGATGGCGTGCCTTGCCTAACAAAAGGCGTCTGCACGAAATGAACCCTGTTTTGCCGTGAGGGCGCATGTCAAACTGTCGTCTTATATGAGCTTCTGAGTCACCCATAGTGTGAGCAGATTTGATAACAGAGCCGTACCATTTCTACACTCAACTCCTTTACAGCTTTTTTTTTTTTTAATGTTGGTGACTGTGATGGATTATGTTATAGGGCGGGTTCATATTATAAATTCTGAAGCACCTTGCACGAAACATTTTTTTTTTATCTTTTAAATGTATCGTAAAAAACGGCAACAAATGTGACGAAATACCTAAGTCTGGCAAAGTATCGCGATACACGCGTTCCGTTGTAAATGTATTTGAGTACTGAGATACAAATACATTTTCAGAATGTATCTCGATAGAGAGATACTCGATAATATCTCTAAGATACTATCGCGATACATTTGTATCGCGATACTGCCCAGCTCTGGTTTTAATACATAAAATATATTTAATTAACGCGCACAAGATAATATTGAAGGATAATATAAAAGCAGACACACATTTTTGTTTTTAATTTTTCGTAAGTCCTCGTTACCTACATAACGTTTTACAGGCGCATCATCTCTGTCTCTATCCTAGACCTGTCCGGCCTTCGGACATACCTGAACTGAGAGAACGTTCTCTCAACATCACAGCTTACGTACATTTGCAATGCAGAGCAATATCACTTCAGCTCGACAAGGACAAAAATATCTGCTGTTCCAGTCAAAACAAAGTTCTGAGAGTAGTTTTTCAGCCTTCTTTCTTCCGTTTTGTTGCGCTGGTTGAAACGGAAAGGGGAAGAAAGGCAAAGGATACATCACTATAGAGAACTTGGGCGCTCGATCTATGTCATTGCAGTTCACTGAAGCCAACAAAATACGCTTCCTCTGCTTCTTAAAAAATAGTTTTGGAGCCGAGTGATTTAGAAAAGGATAGAATTCAATTTCCGAATTCGGGGAAAAATGAAGTTGAATCCGATTTTCAAGAAACATGTTCGGAGAGTAAATATCGAAAAATATCGGGTTTTACCCGAAAACGGAGGACCCTAATCATACCGCGGCGTGCACTGTTATTGCCACGATGGCAAACCGACAGTGTGCACCGCTTTCTCTGGGGGGGGGGGGGGGGGGGGGGTTTCGTTGACCTTGAAGGCCTGCCGCGAGAGTGCTCAGTCGCGCCTGTCTATTAGTCTAGAGTGGACGGTGACAAGACTGCGCACATTAGGAGCAAAGTTCCCATTATGTTCTTTTTTTTTTCTCGGTCGGAACAGGGGGGTTGGGGGGCTTTTAGTGGCTCACGTCTTTTGTTTCTTTCACCACGAAAAGGCGCGCGACTGAGACTCGGACTCGGCGTCTCGTCATTGTTTCCGAGCAAGCGAAGGAAGGGACTTTGTTTGTAGCTGGATTAATTTTCCTCTCGACGTTTTGTACTTGGCCTTCTCCGTTAGTTGTCTTCAACGAACATTCGAGGGGTCGTACACGGTCGTTGTCGACATGAGGATTGTGACTGCGCGCTGAATTTATGAGGCAGGTGGCCTCAGGGGAACTGCAAACATCGCATACTGTGCATACTGTGGTCACGCGCCTGCAAATCATAGACGGCTGGAGTTTCTAGGTAAGCTTTCGGCTGTTTTAAAGTGTACACTAGAGCTTTGATAGGAGTTTGTCTTATTTTGCAATGTGATTTTTCAGCAGCGGATTGTGCTTCCCCACGGCCCCCGACCAGGACGCCGGGGCATTGTGACGTACGCGGGACTCTTCATGGAGCTCACGACCTACGTACATCAAAATGTCGCGGTAGGCACTTTTTGTATGCTCTAGAAAGTTCGGTTTAGTTAAACTCGGAGAAATGTTTAAGTTTATATTTCCCGTTATGTTCCCCTGTCAAATTGCAGTTTTCCTCGTTACTCCCGTAGAGTCTGATGCATTAGCTGGTGTCAAGCAGAGATGACAGTAATGACATTACACTAATGGAATTACGGTAATTAAATTACTTTTGAAGTAATGAGTAATGTAATAAATTACTTATCTAGTCTAGTAATATAGTAATGTAATGAATTACTTTCGGGCAGTAATTTCGAGAAAATTACTCATTACTTTTGAAATTATTTTTGTCCTAAATTAGAAAATTCGTTTGCAAGCTTTAAGAAAGAAGAGAAAAATTATTTTGCATGGTGAAATGTTGTGAAAGAGCATCAAAGGAAATAATCGACGGCCACCTAAGCGCAAAGCCTTGTACGAAGAACTGGACAGACGTACAAAGGAGGGCTGAAAGGCGAAGTAGAAAAGCTTGCGTGTAGACTTCGCTGGAAGGCAACGGCTTACGAACATCAGGCACGACAGATTCACGGCGTCGCGTCATCCCGACGATACTATACTTCGTTCATCCCTAAGCTGACAGTGCTGTGGGAGCTGCAAGCTAACCAGAACCAATCAAACACCTTCTTTTAATCACGTGTCCCGTCCCTTTCTCTACACGTGGGTATGAACGAGAGCGTGGTTACGTGGCGAACGATGGACGTGTGACGGCTCCAACAAACACGTAGCTTTCACCGTTCATCCCTAAGCTGATAGTGCGTCAGCTTAGGGATGAACGGCTCATAGGCCACAAGGCGACGGGCACATCACCAGTGAGTTAAACTTAATTTAAAACCTGAGAGGACAGGACAAACAAATCCCCAGCCTTGTACTTTCGTCAAGCAAGGTTAAACCGTAAGCTTCGACCATTGTGAACAACAGACGACCGGAATAAATAGTTACTTCCAAATGCCTTGTCACAGCCCCAGAACGTTTCTTGCGTCCTTGAGCAAAGTAGGTGCCGCTCGCGGTATGCCTCGCTGCCTTCCCTCGGGAAGTTTATCCGGGAATATGCCTACAAGGAGATATCGCCCCTGTTTGTTGGGAAAGTACACAATTTAGGAAGCTCGCGCCGTTCCTCAACTGGCGACGCTTCTGCTTAGCAATTATCCGGGCCCTTTGTGTGACAATGCGCAAAAACTTGGACTCTTCGGGTGTTTTGGAAAAATTCTCCTTGAAAGGAATGACCGAGATTAGGTCAACTATACTCGGCGACAACTTTTCTTGGAAATGCAGTGGAGGGTACAGGCACGCGTTCCCTCTCCCATTTTGAGTGCCGAATAAAGCTGTGCAGGCTCTCCTCCTCTCCACTGCATTGCCAAGAAAGGTTATCGCCGAGTGTAGTGCTCTTGCGAAAATAGAATTAGATTGCGTCCGAGGCGGAAGGGCAACGTTTCACGTGACGACTACTTGTAAGAACGAGCTGCCATTGCCCGACTTAACAAACTGACACGGACTACAACTTCTAAATCAGGAAGACGGAAACATATCACCCTTTTATTAAGAACCTTCACCGTTGAATGAACAGCGAAACCGGTGAGTCGACTGCCTTTCTAATCACATCTAAAGAAGCTATTCATCATGTTTAACACTTATGTCGTGTGCGCCAGCAAAACCATTATTTAATATGATTCACTTTGAGGCACATAAGGTTGTTGTGGTGTAAACAGGAAGATCTGAGTTTTGGTACATATAGACCAACTCAGATCTTTGACGTGACATCACAGCGGTGGCGCTGCTGTCGGCACTGCGCATGCGCAGCGCCACGCTTCTCCCGGATCTGGTTCC
This sequence comes from Ixodes persulcatus, assembly GCA_013358835.2. NCBI lineage: Eukaryota > Metazoa > Arthropoda > Arachnida > Ixodida > Ixodidae > Ixodes > Ixodes persulcatus. Next base: position 282,637 of record JABSTQ010009129.1, on the reverse strand, counting down.
TGCACACGCGCTGTGTGGGAAATCGAGGGCTTGTTTTGTAAACACTGTGTTGGTGTATACCGTAAATAAAATGAGGGCGAATTACTGCCTCAAGGTATTCAAAAGTAATGTCAAAGTAATCTCATTACCTTTGGAAAGTAATTGTAATGTAATGTCATTACCTTTAGTCTTCGGTAATTTGTAATGTAATTTAATTACCTTTTGCATTTTAAAGAAAAATAATTAGTAATGTTATTTAATTACTTTTTGAAAGTAATTTCGCCATCTCTGGTGTCAAGCGATGGTTGCCGAAGGTGCCGCTCGGTGAGCCTCGATCCGCAATCCAGTCTCCTACAATAGATATCAGTAATGGCTGAGAGCAACAGACGACAAGAAATCTCGCGCTTTCTCGTCGCAGACGCGACGCTACGAGAGCAAACTAGAAAACCGCTGCCGGCTGCAGAAATCGATGTAAACATCTCCGGTTTTCCGCAGCTGCCGAATCTGCTTGAGCGGCGGCAGTTTTTTCGCAAGTGTGAACGTACACTGAAACCGAAGCGGAGAACGCAAGCTCGGGATATTTTAGAAAATAATAATGTCTCAATCTAGATTATTTGTTTCTGAAATATAAAAATATTCTCGATAAAAATACTATTACGGCACAGAGACACAATTTCACAACGACGAATGACAACGTCAATCATCTGTCCAACCAATGAGAGCCGAGAAACGGTGCTCATACTTCGGTTCATCTTAAGTCCAGACGCAGCCGACGCTACGAGCTGATGGGGAACCAATCAGAGAGCGTCAAAAGCACACCATCATAGTGTTCGTCATGTTTCTGTGCGTGTGGTATCCTCGCTGGACACGAGAACTGCTTGAGTGGCTCGTACCAATCAATGCCCCGGCGGATACTCGCTGTAGTGGCTCGTGTCCGACCACTGCAGTGATGAGAAAAACCCAACTCCAAATTTGCCTGGAGCTCAGCACGCGTTTTCTAATTTGCCGACCCCAGCGCGTGGGTACGATTAATGTTGGCGGCATAGGATGGGCAACAGGATACGTGGCCGCTTGTTCTGGATCCGAGTTTAGGGGATGAATGATGTTGATATTTCTCGATTTCTTTTTACGACTGCCACTGCCCAGAAAGAAAAACTAAGGCAAGTTGATTTGGTTATTAACGTTAGGGAATGATTCTGAGTAGTATTTAGCAAAAGTAGAAAAATCATTTCATGGCTCCTTTAAGCTGAAACGATGTATAGCTAGCTAAGCACCTTTTGTTATGGGCGGGGACTAGAACAGGGCTACCCCAACCTAAATTTACACCTTATGGCGTAAACATTGCTAAAAAATTTTGCTTTGTAAAAAAATTTATATAAAAAAAGATTTTTTATTTTTTATTTATTTCAGTGTCCTTTTCAGAAACGTGGGTCGCAGCTTATAAAGCTCACGCTTCTTGCCAAGTCCTTTGTTCTTTAGCGTTGTTATCGGACAACGCCGCAATGTTATTCGATGCGGAGCGATATTCAGAGGCCTCAGACTCGCCAGGCTCCGCGTCTCTAAAGTCGCGGGTGACCCAAGATTTGCTGCGTTCGATTTCCCTGCACCTCCTGCACAGGTGAAAAAAGTATAGGGCCGTGTACTTCCGGTCGTACCTCAATACACACACCGGAAGTACACTGCCCTACACTTGTCTGCACCGGTGTGGAGGTGCAAGGAAATCGAACGCAGCTAGTCTGTACGATGGCAGAATTGTTGGGTCAGGGCAGGTTGGCCCCCAAACAAGACGCGGAACTTGCGACCGCTCTTCTTTGGTGAGCTTGCAGCTGTTGCACCGTCCGAGATTAAGAATACGCTTGCTGTGAAACTCGGGGGACGATAAAAGCGTCCCAGGTTTCCTCTTCGCGGTTCCGAGCGACGCAAGCTTCACTTCGACCGGCCATCCTGTCCACCTTCGTTTGACTTTCGTGCGGGGTGAGTACCCATTGCTTCGTTTCCGTTCACTGTAGCTACTAAGCGAGGCACCAGTGTTTTGTCTTCCATTACGCGGACACTGCAGTGCGAAAAAATGCGGTTTTTATGTTCCGGAATAATGTCACGAAATAAACTCTCCACCACCAAAAAACAAAGACAAGCTAAGAACAACAAATATTTCTGACATTATTTGCGTCGCGGGACTCATCGTAATTAAGTTGGGAGCGATGCTGAATTACGCTTCCATTTCAAGTAGGGATGGGAGATTGATCGATTAACCTTCCGATTAATGGATTAATGTTTTAATCGCGATTATTATTTGTTTAACTGGTTAGTCGGTTGAAATTGAAACCGGGTGAACCAAAACCAGATTAACAACTTTCTGTGTTTTTTTTTCTTACCTCAGTGACCTTTATCAATAGAGGGCTTAAGTAGATTGCTCCGATGATTCCGATAATGATACCGGATACACCGCCGCCGCCTTTGCGCATGCATCATACCGTTATCGGGTATCTTTATCAGAGGTATCGGAACGATCGACGAAACCTCTTTTTTAAAGCGCGAACATTAATCTGTTCGTCGGCGGAAAACTCGCAGATAACAACACCATGCTTATCCCCAGCTGAAAATGCGCATTGCAATGTTTGTCACAAAACAAAAAGTGTTTTTTTTTCTTACCTCAGTGACCTTTATCAATAGAGGGCTTAAGTAGATTGCTCCGATGATTCCGATAATGATACCGGATACACCGCCGCCGCCTTTGCGCATGCATCATACCGTTATCGGGTATCTTTATCAGAGGTATCGGAACGATCGACGAAACCTCTTTTTTAAAGCGCGAACATTAATCTGTTCGTCGGCGGAAAACTCGCAGATAACAACACCATGCTTATCCCCAGCTGAAAATGCGCATTGCAATGTTTGTCACAAAACAAAAAGTGTTTTTTTTTCTTACCTCAGTGACCTTTATCAATAGAGGGCTTAAGTAGATTGCTCCGATGATTCCGATAATGATACCGGATACACCGCCGCCGCCTTTGCGCATGCATCATACCGTTATCGGGTATCTTTATCAGAGGTATCGGAACGATCTACGAAACCTCTTTTTTAAAGCGCGAACATTAATCTGTTCGTCGGCGGAAAACTCGCAGATAACAACACCATGCTTATCCCCAGCTGAAAATGCGCATTGCAATGTTTGTCACAAAACAAAAAGTGTTTTTTTCTTCTTACCTCAGTGACCTTTATCAATAGAGGGCTTAAGTAGATTGCTCCGATGATTCCGATAATGATACCGGATACACCGCCGCCGCCTTTGCGCATGCATCATACCGTTATCGGGTATCTTTATCAGAGGTATCGGAACGATCTACGAAACCTCTTTTTTAAAGCGCGAACATTAATCTGTTCGTCGGCGGAAAACTCGCAGATAACAACACCATGCTTATCCCCAGCTGAAAATGCGCATTGCAATGTTTGTCACAAAACAAAAAGTGTTTTTTTCTTCTTACCTCAGTGACCTTTATCAATAGAGGGCTTAAGTAGATTGCTCCGATGATTCCGATAATGATACCGGATACACCGCCGCCGCCTTTGCGCATGCATCATACCGTTATCGGGTATCTTTATCAGAGGTATCGGAACGATCTACGAAACCTCTTTTTTAAAGCGCGAACATTAATCTGTTCGTCGGCGGAAAACTCGCAGATAACAACACCATGCTTATCCCCAGCTGAAAATGCGCATTGCAATGTTTGTCACAAAACAAAAAGTGTTTTTTTCTTCTTACCTCAGTGACCTTTATCAATAGAGGGCTTAAGTAGATTGCTCCGATGATTCCGATAATGATACCGGATACACCGCCGCCGCCTTTGCGCATGCATCATACCGTTATCGGGTATCTTTATCAGAGGTATCGGAACGATCTACGAAACCTCTTTTTTAAAGCGCGAACATTAATCTGTTCGTCGGCGGAAAACTCGCAGATAACAACACCATGCTTATCCCCAGCTGAAAATGCGCATTGCAATGTTTGTCACAAAACAAAAAGTGTTTTTTTCTTCTTACCTCAGTGACCTTTATCAATAGAGGGCTTAAGTAGATTGCTCCGATGATTCCGATAATGATACCGGATACACCGCCGCCGCCTTTGCGCATGCATCATACCGTATATCTTTATCAGAGGTATCGGAACGATCTACGAAACCTCTTGTTTAAGGCGCGAACATTAATCTGTTCGTCGGCGGAAAACTCGCAGATAACAACACCATGCTTATCCCCAGCTGAAAATGCGCATTGCAATGTTTGTCACAAAAAAAAAGTTTTTTTTTTTTTACGTGGTTATGCCTGGAAAATAACGCGACCGATGAATCGATTACTTAATGGATTCAAGGATGTCGATTAATCGGGTTAAATGTTTCAATGGGCGCCTATAGTCTAGTTTCAAGACGTCGACCCTGAAATAAAAAGAAGGAAGGGAAGGGGAAATAGTAACATGTAATTATAGTGCTCGCAAAAGTAATCGAATTACCAGTAAATGTATTGAGATGGCAACAAAATTACTCCCAAACGTGATCGAGTAATTGGATTAATGAGTACCGTGGATGTCTGCATACATGCTGTATTTAGGAACTTTGTAAAAAAAAGGAAAAAAGGTTTGGGGTTCAGTTAAACGGTCAGCTAATGCACGCAAAAAGGCCTAGGCCATCCATTATTACTGTTCCACAACCGGAGGCGCGCACCAACATTAAAAATATTATTCCAGTATGCCATAATTCATTAAAAAAAACACAAACATAGTATGAGACCCATCTGACGGTCATATTTTGGTTTTGTATTTACAATGTCAGGATCAAATGCAACAACAACAAAATAAAATGCAAACAAACTAGCCAGTCTTGCACTGCTCTCGAGAGAACAACGACAGCGACCTTTAGTAGATTGAGTAACATGTTAGCAAACCCAGTCCTCTCCTCTCAGTCGGTTTTGTTTCCCTACGACAAGCGAATACGGTGCAACGACGGTTCGCGTGAAATAGTCGCACTTGTCAAAAGAGTCAACGCCGTCATGGAGAAAAGCGTGCTCAGCGCTGCGGGCTCCACTGTCATGTTTTCAAATTTTCCCCCTGTCGGTTTTTATTAGAACGGGCGTAACGCCGGCCCGCATTTCTGTAATCAATTACGGCATGGTAGAAAATAAAAGACCCTGGACGCATTGTCTAGCAAAAATTTACTTTCTACAGAGTCCAACTATCGTTACACCTGGGAAGCAGTTCGACCTCTGTAGCATAAATATCCACAACGTTCAAGTTTTTTTTTAATGGTTTGTCATTCGTTACTGCGCATTAATAATAAAAGCATGAAAAGCATTTTCGGTAGACGCACCTATGCTTGCTTTTTTTTTTTTTTAAAGCGTGAATAGCGTTTTATGGGGTACGCCGGCATTTTCCTTTTAGTCCCCGATTCGCCTGAAAATTTGTTACATCAACAAACATCGCCGAAATAGTAACCGAAATATTGGATCGAAATAATTGCTTTTTTTTTCGCGAAGTTACCGAATTTACAAATTTTGGTCCTCACCGTGTTTTTCAAAGTGGAAGTCTCTACTGGCAACAATGAAAAGGTGACGTCAGAGGAAGGCAGGGGTTCACTCCTTGGACTGTCGACTTTGTTCCCAAATGATTACAAGCAGTTTCATGGTGTCCACTGAATGTCATGGAAGCTCGCTCCAGCGCCAGCGCAGCAGCGTGAAACAAATGCTCGGCATAGTCCATTTTTCGGCTGCCCGCTCGACGTGCAAGCCTGCCTTCCCCTGAAGTCACGCCACTGAAAATCGCGGGTATATTTGAATGTTGGTTTTGGCATCATTTTCACTTGCCGGTTTCACAATAACAATTCTGAATTTCGCGATACTAAATAACATGCCGGAAAGAGTAAAGGCCTGTGATTGTGAAAATATAGTTAGTTGGGGTAGCTCAAACAATCGCCGAAGTACAGCTTAATTAACGGGACCCCCCAATCCCCAAACATTTTGTCTCGTTCATCCGTCTGACTGTCCTTCCGTCCTTCCGTGCATTTTTCGATATATTTAGTAAGAAAATTGGCCTCACGTGACCTAAAGTCACGTGGCCTATACTTCGATTCAGTTTTCCTGCCAAATTTAGAGTAAAAAATATCACGTCTACTTACACCAATTCAGTTTCAACGCTAAATTTAGCGGGAAAATTTACGACACGTGCCCAGATGTCACGCGACCTATACACCAAGCTAGTTTCCCCGCTAAATGTAATTGGAATATATACGTCACATGAAAACAATTCTCTCCCCCTTCCTTCCCCTACTGTCAACATTCCTTCCCCTCTCCTAGGGTGTCCTCCCCATCCACCCTTCCCCTCGCTGCCCCCTACCTCCAATTCCCTTCCTCCCCATCCCTCTCTTCCCCTACTCTTCCCCCTTCTCCTACGGTGCCCTTCCTCCCCCCTCCTTTGACATGTGACACAGCAATTCAGTTTCTCCATTCCTCTCTCCTGCCTTCCCTCTCCTCAGCGTCCTACAATGCCCTGTCCACCTCCCCTCTCCTGGTCACGTGACACACCAATCCAGTTTCCCTAAAATTAAAAAAAAGAATATAGGTTCTTTGAAAGAAAAACTGAGATTGGGACAAATAAAAGAAACAAAAAACGACAGCACGACACAGAATCCCAGTCTCACGTTTTCTTTCAAAGATGTTTCCTAACCAGCTGGCCTGCATACTCTCCCTCCTTGCTATAGGTTCTTCACTCCAGGAATGACTGTTTAATGCCTTCCAAACAATCGCAAGCCTCGCTCCTAAGTACCGCATTTTTTGCTTGAAAATAATGAAGATAAAGTTCGCTGCCAAATCTCGCGCGTGTTGAACGGTGTTAATAATCTGTAATGAAATTCACATTGGATGTGTCTGTAATGTATAGAGTTATTTTTGTAGTATCCGACTTTTTTATGTTCTACATTTTCAAATTTTCCTTCCTACGAACAGTTTTAAATTTTTAACACCATGTGTTTTCATCCTCTTGTTAATGTTTCCTTATTTCCTTTAGGTATACTCAAGCACCTTTGGGAAAATGCTGAGGCTCATAACTTTGGTTCTGGCTGCGACCGTAGGAGTGCAGGGAGACATGGGCTCGACATCTTTCGAGGCTAGAGAGACGAGCAGTAAGTTAAAATTTGAGCAAAGACTGGGCACAATTGAGGATACACGATAGGCGAGCAAGGTATTTAAGCATCTGTACATGAAAAGCTTAAACACTAAAGAGACAAACCGAACCCCAAAACTAAAATTAAAATACCAACCGTCAAGTGTGGATGCCGAACAGACTACCTCTGTAAAAATGGAAGTAAAAGAAACCGAGAGAAAGATGTGGGAGGAAAGAATGCAGGGAAAATCAGCTTTAACTACGTATAGGGGACGAAAGCAGGAAATAACGAAGGAACATTGGTATGATAATTCACCGGGGAACTCGTTGCTACCCGAGGCTAGAACAGGAGTATTGAGGACTAGGACAGGTAGGACAAATTATGAGGAAATCAATACGCGATGTGCCGTATGCCAAGGGGAAGACGAGACTATAGAACATGTGGTCTTGAGGAGCCGATTTGGCCGAAGCGCTCCGGTTTGCGGTCGAGAATGGAAGAATGTTTGATAAGTGCATTTTAATAACAAAGAGTAGATTGGAAGACTGGTGAATATTATCTAGGGAGAATTGAATCACGTACTTCTAGGCTAGGTGGCGCCAGCTGCCGCCCGATATAAAGGGTACAGCCGTTAGCATCCATCTATCTAACCATCCGTATTTGGTTAGTCAAGATTTAGGTTCTTGGTTCCGAACGCAAAATACAATATTGAAAACGTCGGGAAACGTAGGCTTAGAGGCAAAAACTGACTGAAAAAAGCCAAATGGACACCTGATTGTTTTACTATACGAATGAAGTTTTGAGGAGAACGAAGAATTCAACGCCAGAGCTTTGGTTTTTAACGAAACGTTTCCAGGTATGTGGTTTTATATGTAGCCAAATAATAAGCGACTTGAAGACGTCAGCTTGTAATTCCAATACACTTGGAAATCCAATCAAAACTGGTGCTGCCTTGAACAAGCTGCCACAAAGAGACGATGCAGGTTGTAGCGCTAGAGACATAAAAAAGAAGAAAAAGTTAAAACATTGTTGTCAGCGCATGGATTCGGGCTTCCGGAGACAGTTTCCGAGACTACAAATGAAAGTGTACAAACGTGGCCTAGTGACTAATGTGAGAGAGAGTTCATTCAAGTGCAATAGGTGGCGCGCATCAAACGAAGACAAAACAGTCGGCAGTTCCTTTCTCTCTTAATTTCCCCATACACTTAAAAACATCGTCAATCAGTCCGGTGTCTTTCAACTTCCAAAATCAAATTTTAGTTTTTATCAGTTGACGTCCTTTACGAACCTAAATGTATTTGAAAAAACACAGGACAGTGGGCAAGTGTGCGAGGGTGAAGCATAAAGTAATATTAATTTTAAATGGAATCATTTGTAGGCAGACTAAGCGATGCCCGTAGAGACAAATCAGCCAGCTGTAGTGTCAAAATCGAGAAATTCAGAAATTGCAAAAACATTTGCGAAAATCAAACTTTTTTATCACTTCTTTGGCGCCAAACATCTGTATTAATAAAAAGAATTAAAAAAAACCTGGTAAGTAAAGTCTTTATATGGAACACTTAGCTTAAATAAAATAAAAGCATTTGCAAGCTGGCCATTGAACGGGGTTAGCAATAACATAAGTAGAGTTCCGTGTATGCGAAGAACCAAATCAAGAATTGTTTCGAAGGATTTTTTTTAATTACTTACGTGTTTGAACTACCAGCCTCGTTCATGCATACTGTACCTTCTTTTCATGACGAAGCTATGGGTAATGCTCTCTCTTTTTGTGGTTTGTTCCCAGGCACGGGGGCGACCGTCAGCGACTCCAACTTCTTTATGGACACTGTGCTCGAGGTGAATCTACCAGGCCTCATCAGACACAATCCTTCCCTCTACCCCGAGACGTTGATTCACACCCACAGCTTCGAGGTAACGGCATGGTCGCCGAGAGCTGAAGAAACTCAAGGCGTGGCTTAATATCGCCACACTTCTTGCCTCGTCATTCGTTCTCCGTTATTGGCTAACGCCACGACCTTCGTGGCTGCGGAGAGATCAGATGCTAAGGAGCTAAATGCACCCATACCTGCCTTGGAACGCAATTGAGGACGCTCACAAAACAATGGGCCTTTTCCGAGGTTTCCTGTGCGCAGACGGTGCAGAGTAAACTTCAAAACACACATAATGGTGTTTGCCAGGTGTTTCACGCCGAATACACCTGCTTTAATATTTTTTTACTTTACAATACGTGTACTTTTTTTTTATATACACCTACTGGACGTGTGAGAAATGTGTTTGTTGCACCTTTTGGCGGCTTCGGAAATGTGTTCAGGAAATGTTAGACCTTTTTTTCAGAGGAAGGCGGTTTCGCCTGACAACACATTAAAAAAAAATGCCGGGACAGACTTTACTGAAATAATAGACCGGAGTCGTACTGGGCTCTGTGTATGTGACATGTTTTGGGGAAAGTTGGGGGAAGATTGGCGAAGGGAGGGAGAGGAGGATAATCCAACAAAAAATAAGGGGGGGGGGATTATGTATAACATATATCACGTTCAAAGCGCCGAAACCTCAAAGGACATAAAGAAAGGAGGTGAAAACAGTTTGCACTCGCATATAATATTTATTGAAAATCCACCTCGGGTTTTCAATTATTTCAGCGGCGAGTGCAACTAACATTATTCTTTGTTGAGATATCCCATCGTTGTCACAATCAAGAAGGGATAAAGATAGAGGGGAAAGCATCTCTTTAACTAGCTCCTGGATTACCTCTCTTTCTCTCACGGAGTCTGTACGGTGATCGATGCCCAGGGAGCGCGTCGTCCTCGGTAACGATACGGTGCTTGGCAAGAGCGGTTTGGCGCACCTTTGACGGCGTCGCAAAGCAGTCGCTCTATTCGGCGAGGAATTTAATCAGCTGCCGTCATTTCGGGCCCGGAAGCTTGGGGTCAGTGTCGAGCTGTGCTGGCGACGTACGGTCTTGTTGAGGTGACGAGGACTCTTCAGTAATCGCGGCGATTTCGGCGGAGTTCAGGAGTTCCTCGACGTGGCCCACAGCGACACCTCTCGTGAGGTGTTGCGTTTCTTGTCGGAAGTTCGACACGAGGACCACAGTGCGCCCTTCCTGAACTTCAGTTACTCCTCTTGCGATGCCTATTTCTCTTACACTCTAAGAAATAAGGGTGTATTCTTACACCCTTTGTCCCATATAATGCAGCCCAAAACTTCAGTTCGACGTACAGCGCACTGACGTCGATCTGACGGTACCAACTTTCACGAGAGGTTTATTAGCCGCGTGGTACAACTCATTAAAATAGTCAATGTGCGTGTTACAGACCACAAAAAAAAAATAAAAAATAATCGGGATTTTCTTGGCCCTACTGAAAACCCTCAGTGTTTTCTTTTTGTGGTCTTTGATACGTACTTTAGCTATTTAATAAGTTATATCACGCCGTTATCAAGCCCCTCGTAAAATTTGGGGCCGTCTGTTCGACTATACTGCGCTGTACAGTACGTCGAATTGAAGTTTTGGGCGGCATTATATGGGACAAAGGGTGTAAGGTGATACCCCTTCTTTTTTTTAGAATGTACCAGGAGCAATTGAACGTTGCCTTCGAGAACAACTCCGCCGCAAGTAGCTGCATCCGTCATGACAGGTACAACAACATTTGATCGCGGCAGCAGGTTCTCGTGGTCGGCAGCAGGGTTGGGCAGAAATACTCAAAAATGTATTTGGAAATACAAATATTGGGATACATGAAAATAGGAGCTAAAATACCGACACTCAAATATATCGGTTATAATGTATCGCGATACGTATCGAAAATACATTTTAAAAAGAGGCAAAAAGTCTTCGGGAATACAAATACAGGAATACCTTTTAGGGAGGGCAGAAATACAGATACTGAAATACTGATACTGCAATACATTTTTAAAATTTGTTTGAAAGGCCAACTGAAGCTTGAAGTTTGAAGTGGAAGTTTTTTTATCCCGATATTACTTTCCCGCGGGCTTTGCACTAGCCTTCAATGTAGTGGCTTCTGACGAAGAGGAGTCTTCAATGGGTTCAAAAAACGTTCTATGAAGGATTGACCGCGGTCCCTTCCCTGACATCCTGTCTGTCGGACCAGTGATACGAAAAGACTTCGACCTCTAATGAAATTCCATGTCACCTTAAATCCCATCAAACCGTCACCACGCTCCTGTCCAATGAGGGCACCCCTGTCAACCGTGATCACATGACGTCACGGTGGAATGAACTGGTATTCTTGTATCTGTAGGTGTGGCCTTGAACATGAAACTTTACCCACTCATCTGTATGAAATGACAATACGTACTTTCCTTGTAGGAGACCTCGTTGAAGATCGTGCTGGCAGTTGCATTTGGAATTTTCGAGAATAGTGGACCACCTAAAGCATCATGTAACACATGTCTTATCTTCTGTTACGCTTGAAAAAACGATACGGTGGCATCGCTCTTGTGACGGTCCTTCCCGCTGAGCCGGCGACGCTATAACGCATCGGTGGCAGTCCTCAAGTTTCGCCTAGCGTCATCCAAACAGAGACTCTCGTGGATTGCTACCTGAGATTGCCGGCACAGGCAGCACAGGCGCACAGGCGCACAGGTGCGAGCTCTCCGAGAAACAGCGCGCACTCGAGACGAGTTGCAGGTGTACGAAGTCTAGGTCGGCACAGCGAGGCCACGTCTGGCCTCCTTCCTGGGTATCAGATCACCAGAGCAGCGGGTCACGTTCATGTCGACTGATGACGTACCCTTGAGCAGTGCAATATTATGGGCGCAGGCACATTCGGACATGTGTTGAACTTCACTGCGTGAGGCATCTCGCTATTTCAAGTAAACCACCGTCAGGCTCATGCTGTAGCAAACTGTGACTCAGCTTTGCCAGCTGGGTGTACTATGTACACTAAGGCAAGAGAGACGGTTAGCAGCGGGCATTGGAAGCCAGCAAACAATAACTCATGAAATTCCTACCTAGAGACCTGCGGCAGGAGGTGCTCCGACTGGTAAGCTTAGTAACAATGCCCCAGCATCTCCTTGACCCTGGTGCCCTCAAAAGAGAGAAAAAAAAAAGCGTTCAAACTTTCTTTTTCCTTTGGGGGGTGGGGGAGGGGGAAGTATTTTTCAAGAAATGTAACAAAATACATTTCATCCTGATTGTATCGCGATACAAAGGAACATTCTAAATGCATTTCGATACAGAAATACAGATACTGCGGAAAAAAAATGTATTGCGATACAGAAATACAGGTACGAAATGTATTTCTGAAATACTATCGCGATACATTCGTATTGCGATACTGCCCAACCCTGGTCGGCAGCTACTCGGACGGCGACTGACGTTTGGGGATTTTCTGGAAGTGGAACAGGTGCCCGCAGCGTTAATCTGTTCTCTCCAAGGTCGATGACGGCGCCGTATTCGCACAAAACGTCCATACCAGGAACGACGTCTCTGGCACAGTATTGTAGAAGGACGAAATTCACAGGACACGTCTCGTCGTGAATTTCGACGCGAGCAGTGCACCTTCCGATCAGCGTTTTCAGGTGGACTCCGGCGGTACGTATTTGCGGGCCACTCCATGGTGTTGTCACTATCCGTCGATAACAACGTTTAGGTTGTTGGGCACCGTTGCAGAAACGTCGTTGTGATGCATGGCGCGGGGAGAGTGGGAGCGCTCCGGCGTTCTTGGAGGCTCTTTATACTTCGGGCGTCTTCGGCAGCGCCACCTCCAGGTGTTGCCGCAGTTAGTTTTCCCGGCGACGCAGAGGAGCTATAGGCTTCCTCGGCAGGATTGTGGCGCTGGAGACGCTGAGCGTCTTGGCGATGGTGAGCATGATTCACGGAGGAGAGGCGGCGCTGAGGATGGCGAACGTTGGAGGAACTCCTCGATGTCGTGAGGGCGTTCGCCGTACCTCGGGCGCGGGTCGTTCTGGTGGCACCCGCGCAGCCCGAGTTGTCGGTAGGGACATCGGCGGTAAATGTGGTCGGCTTCACCGCAGTGAGAGCAGAGGGGTCGTCGATCCGCTGTCCTCCTTACATCGGTTTTCCTTGGAGCTGGTTGGTCTCGGCGGTCGTACTGATGTCGTTCGTCGTGGCGTCGGGGGTACGCCTGCGTTGTTGAGTCCAGTCGTGACGCCACCGTGTAACGTTGAGCAGCTGGCGGCGATCGTCGGGCCACTGCGGCGTAGGTCAGCGTCGGCTCTTCGGGTGCGGCCACGGTGACAGGGCCATCTGGCAGGAACGCTTGCTGAATCTCGTCTCGAACAACCTCGGCAGTGGAGATTGAGGCCGGGCGCTCGGCAGTCTGGAGAAGCTTCTAAGCTCCTCCCGTACGACGTCGCGGATGGGCTGACGAATGCCCGGAATACTGTAGGCGAGGTCGGAAGGGGACTGCGGAACCGCACTGACGCCTGGTAGCCTCTGGTAGTGGCTGGCTCTGGCGCGAAGAGCACGCTCGATGTTGGTGGCTTCAGTGATGAAACCGTCGACGGTCGTCATCGGGTTCCGCACAAAATGCGCCAAAGATGGTTTAATTTCGTTCACGCCTCGCATTAGAACCTCGAGCTTCTTTGCTTCGGGGGTATCAGGATCCGCGCGGTTGCTGAGTCGAAGAACATCTTCAACATAGCGAACGACGCTCTCGTTAGGGCCTTGAACCGTCGCTTGAAGAAGCTCTTCAGCGCGTTCTCTTCGCTGTTGGTTGGTGAATGTTCTTCGGAGCTCAGCCTTGAATTAGTCCCAGGAGGTGGTCGTTGTTTCGTGGTTCTCAAACCAGTTCCGCGCTGTTACCTCTAAGGCGAAGTAAACATTCTGAGGACACTGCTTTGTTGTCCACCCGTTATGGCGGGCCACTTGTTCGTACGGCTGGACCTAGTCATCGACATCGTCGTAGCTTTCGCCGTGGAAGGGAGCCGGTGTCCGGGGGGCGACGGGAACGTAAACGGTGGTAGATGCTGCTGTGGACTGCGTCTTCGGTGTGGCCATCATCGGTTTTGACTGCGCTGTCCTTTCTGGAAGTAGCCCAAACTCAGGAGCTTGGTACTGAAGTCGGCGGCTGGCACGAAACTCGGGTCCGTCAACAGAAGTTTGCGCTCGAATGGGGCTCGCTGAACGAGTTCTCGGAGGAGCACGCTTCCCGGGTAGCATACCCCGCATCTCCACCAAAATGTCACCAATGCCAATTGATGAGGCAACGGATAACTGAAGGAAACTAAACGTTTAATGGGGCGAAACTGTGCCCCAAACAATATAAGAATAATAACAGGCGTCGTAGTCGAGCGTAGATGTCGGCGTAGTAGAAGGATCGAGAGCTGGCGAAGAAGTGACTTTGTAGAGCCACGCGGAGCGCCTTATGTAGACGCACGGTTTTCGCGAACATTCGAACTAGAATGTTTGGCCTTCGAACATTCTGAACGAGAAGCTTCTCGGGCGTTGTAGAAATATTACAACACAATAATAAAAGTTGCGCGGCCCTCAGGAATCGAACCTGGCGCCTCTGCGCGCGAGTCGGGTGGGTTGCCACTCGGCCAAGCACGCGTCAATATGGTATGAATGTTTATGAAACTAAATACCATGTACATTTACTTCACCAATATCAAATAGCGCGCTATCATAACAGAGAACCATATGCGTAAGATTAGTGCTGTTCGTACTCTGCGTATCACAGTTTCTCTCGCGCACTCTTTTGGAATGCGTATGCAAGCTTTTCTGAGGTAGTGCTCCACCCGCCCGCCTTCGAGCCCTAGTCCACCGTAGGATGAGACGGAGTATACTTTGTACATGGTCAATGATGGTGGTGAAACAGCTTGATCGTTAAACGATTACACAGAGGCAGGACAAGACGCACACACGCAGCTGCAATGATGGTGGGAAAACAGCTTGATCGTTAAACGATTATACAGAAACAGAATATTAAGACGAAGCAACCACTCAATTTCGAAGTGGCGCGCTGCAGTCGAGCTGACGTCAACGATTGTGTCGTAAATCATTCATAAAATACAGTGTTTACTCAAAATTTGCGTTGTTGTATTTAGAGTGAGCTGCGTCGTGAGTATCATGACCAATGCTATCGCAATTCATACAACAATTTTTTTTTTTTTTAAGTGGCTATAGGACAGGGCACTGAGACAAGTCTACTGGAAGTTACAAATTTTCTCAGACGATCCAGTTACCACTGCTGCAGAACATATTTATGATAACAACATAGAGATAACGTCGGCATGGCTATATATGGCAACACACATATAGAATCAGCAGTAACAGATCACTTAGATTTGTTTTGCTTACACCAATTCGTGATGAAGCAGGGTACATCTTTCAGCGAACAGATATGGTCTAACAAAAAGACAGGGAGTGTGCAGGCGAGCTGGTGATAGGTAATCATTTTACGTCACAGCCGGGACTGAGGGGAGGAAAAATGTAGAAAGTGCCACAGAAGGGAATGTCTCAGTCGAAGAAAAAAAATCAGGAGGAGTTTTTGGTGACATGGGCGACCAAAACCGTCGCTTTGGTCGGTATTCAAAGGTTAGCCAAACGCTTACCATGATTTCTTTACTTTGAATAATTTTGCATTCATCGACTGAAATGAGAACAATGTCAGGGTGTCAACTTTCATAGTGATATAAGAATGCGATGACTCCATGCTTATATTGCGCTTTTTACACACACCGTCGAACTTAGTTCGCAACTGATAATAAGTAGCCAAAATTACAGCTCGTGACGTCACAGGCAAATCCTGGTCGTGACGTAACGAACGGAAGCCGTAATGGCTCTGTCACACTGAGGAAACAGTCAGACAACTTTGTCCATCAACACGAGGGAAACGTGTTTCTGGCAACCCTGTTACATTGAAGCAACAGCAACTGACGGGAAACATGCTTTTGTCGGCCGGCAACCGTGTTCGCCGATTCGTTTTCCGACAGTCGGAGAACACTTTGTCACACCGCGCTGACGGCGGGGCCAACATGGGGAACACTCCGCCATCGTGATTATTTTCTTTCGTTCATGTGCGGCGCGGCGTCGCTGGAAATGTGACTCTACAAAGTGCTTGTGCGTTCGAAGGGCCGGAAATTACCACGAGACGACATCAACCAGTGACTAGGATTAGAAAACTTGACACAGGGAGTATTTTGCATCCTTTTCTTTATTAAAATGTTCTTCATTCGCTGACGAAGCAGGTAGCCTTAACCGAGGAAAGTGAGATCGCTGACGCCACCGTATGAAGCGTTTGTCCGGTTCTTTCTTTCATGCAATTCCTATTTCTAGCGTAAAATTGAGTTAGCATTGTCAGTACCCAAAAGTGTTTTTTGTAGCGTGGTGTAGAGCTGAACTGACGGTGCTTGGAAACTGCGACACCGACATGATCGGCCTTCATAACGATCGATGGAATAAATATTTTTCAACGCTGCCGATTCGCCTACCGCCTGCTATGTGATAACTTCATTCCTCAAAACGTTCTGGGGATTTTTGAAACAATTCAGGTGTTTGGCAGTGGCTGTTTTCAAGTTTCAAGCATGAGCAATTATGAGCCAAGCGGTCGTTTTAATACTTCGATTTTTTAATCGCTTGCTTGCCTGGGTGATATTTATTAACCTTTATCAACGGGCGAGTAGGCATGCCATTTTATTTCACTAGCAGTAATGTTGTATTAAACGTTTTTTTTTTAGAAAGCAAACATAAACTGCCTTGTAGGACAATCGAGCTGCACATTACTTTTTGAATGTTACTTCTATCGTTAAAGCGCTCCCCAACAATAAAAAAACAAACAAAAAACATTAGAAGTGTCATGTGTAGCTCAAGTGCTCTCCGAGGCCGTATGTATTTACTTTCTAAAAAAAGATTCATATATACAACAGAGAAATGTATGGCCCTATAAAGAAGACAGACAACGTGATTTTATTAGCTGTGACGCTTCGGGCACATCAGTTATAAAGGTGTAGGATTTAAAAACAGCTATAGAAAAAGGTGTGATGAAAAACTTCAAATTTGTTCGCTAAAAGGTATAATGCTGCAACAATACCCATCAAAAGGTGTGAGTTATAGACATTGAATGAAGGGCCGGTTACAGCCAAATGGGTGTTTTGAAGTTTGCTCTGTAGTGGCAGTCTGTCGAGAGTTTTAGTATTGCCTATAGAAGCAAACGCGAGTGCTGTGCGTTTGCGTCAGCGTTGCGTGCTCCACGCTGCGCATGCGCGTCGTCGCGATGTGCCGATCCAAGACCACCGTTGGGGCTCCGCGCACGTGAAGTGCGGAACGCGCAACGCAAACGCAAAAGCACAGTGATTTCGTTCGCTTGTATGCGCAATACTAAAAAAAAATCACTAGTGATCGTCTGGAGCCGGGGCTAGCCCACCGTTTTAATTGCATCACGCCGCAATTTCGTTCCACTTTCGTTTGCAAGAACGAAACAACTGGCGTAATAGCTGGTTAAGGTTTTACAGAAGACCATCGAAAACGCTTTATCAGTTTCTAATTTTTGGCACCGCACATTTGCGGAAAAGACCATTCAACAACGCAGAATATGTTTAACTGCGGCCCGTTATATTGCAGCGCGCGCAGCTTGCGAAGTAGGCAGCGCGCGCGTGGCCGAACGGCTATCGCGCTTGTCTCCCACGCGAAAAGCCAGGGTTCGATTTCTGGCCGCGGCTACACATTTTTGTTGACACTGTAATGTGACGTTCTGGTAAATTCGAGAACCGTCTTGCTGATTCGAGGTTAGAATGTTCTAGGCACCGAACCTTCTACGCCGAATGCATCCAGAAGCCCACGCGTGTCCAAAAGCGGCTCCGCGTGGCAAGCTGGGGTCAAGTCTCGCCCAGCGTTCGACTCTGCTCTACGCCGACTTCGACGCCCGCGACGCTCTGTTATTATTTTCTGCACCCTTTCATTTTTGGCACAAGTTCGCCACATTAAACGTTTCTTTCTTCCTGTTTATTTATTCTTCTTTTGGTCACCACCCGTGACATTTGGTGGAGGTGCGGGGTACCGCATACCCCCCCGAGGGCCCGCAGTGCAAGTCCGACGCCAAGCCCATGAAGAACCAACGAAGGCACTACCGAGATCCGGTTCAGTCGTCGTACCCAAGGCCTACACCCGGAATTTGGACTTCTGCCTCCCAGGACCAAGCAGCCAACGAGGCCGACAATGAACGACCAGCAGCCGCAGACCCCGGCCGCTTCTGCCGTCATCTACATGCCCGTCGCACCACGGACGGCTGCTCCGTTCCACGGTGAACTTCACGAAGACGTCGAAGACTGGATTGACCAGTATGAACGCGTTGCCCGCCACAATTGCTGGACCGACGAGCAGCGCCTGCACAACGTCTATTTTTCGCTTGAGGGTACCGCCAAGCACTGGTACGAGAATCATGAGTCCTCTTTGACGTCGTGGGACATTTTCAAGACCAATCTCAAGGCTACGTTCACCAGCCCCCATCGCCGAGAGAGAGCCGAGGACCTACTGTGAACCAGAACCCAGGGCCTCAACGAGAGCGTCATCGGCTTCGTAGAGGACGTTCTGCGCCTGAGTGCCCGCGCCGACCCTCGGGCTACCGAAGAGAAGAAGCTACGAATCCTCATGCGCGGGGTGAGAGACGACATTTTCGGAGGCCTCGTCCGCAACCCGCCGGAAACCGTCGACGCCTTCGTCACTGAGGCAACAAACATCGAACGCGCCCTCCAAGCGCGCGCTTCCCACTACCAGCGGCATCCAAGCGTCACTGCAACCGCTCTGCTTAGCGGCGAAAACGCTCCTGGAACGGACATCCGCGAAATCATACGGGAGGTCGTCCGGGAGTAAATCCACCGGTTGCTGCCAGCCGCAAGCCGACCAGCGACGCTCTCCATCGCCGAGGCTGTGCGGGAAGAAGTTCAGAGAGCTATCCAACCAGAGGCTCCCGTCGCCGTGGCAGCCACCGAGGAGCCCACGTTGACTTACGCCGCAGTGGCCCGACAGCCACCGCCTCCTCCTTGCACCTATGTCGCGCCGCCCCGACGTCAATCTCCTGCGCCGCAACACGACAGACGCCACGACGATCCGGTGCAGTACGCCCGCCCGGAGCCTCGCGCACCCCGGAAAACCGACGTGTGGCGAACGCCCGACCGACGCCCTCTGTGCTTTCATTGCGGGGAAGCAGACCATACCTACCGCCGATGCCCATACCGACGACTTGGGCTGCGCGGGTTCCACCCGAACGACCCGCGCCCCAGTTATTGTGAACGACCTCGGGAGACCGACGAGTACTTGCGACCACCTCAGTCCCCCGAGCCTGCGTCCCGCCGAGAGTTCCGGTCGCCGTCGCCGCGGCGTCCAGCTTCGCCGATGCACCGACCCCGACGTGAAAGCCTGTCGCCTCTCGCTCCTCGCCGGGGAAACAGGCGCGGCAACCCCTGGAGGTGGAGTTGCCGAAGACGACCGACGCCAAGATCCTCCACGAACGTCGGAGGGCCCCCACTCGAACGCTACCAGAGACCGAAACGACGCCCCTGCAACGGTGTCCAATAACCTAAACGTCGTCATCGACGGCCACGACGCATCAGCACTCGTGGACACCGGAGCAGACTACTCAGTCTTGAGTGGGAGGCTCTCCCGCCGCCTTCGAAAAGTCATGACGCCGTGGGATGGACCACAAATAAGAACCGCCGGAGGACACCTCATCACACCAGTCGGGAGATGCACCGCTCGCGTCGAGATCCACGATGAGACGTGCCCTGTCAAGTTCGTCGTTCTGCAAGACTGTTCGAGGGACGTTATCCTCGGAATTGACTTTCTCTGCGAGTATGGCGCCGTCATCGACCTCGGGGCAAACCAGTTGACGCTGCGAAAGCCTGTCCTGCCCCCGGTGGAGGCCAACACGACGTCATCCGCGATCCGAGTTATAGCCGACCATGTGAATCTGCCGCCGCGGTTGAGTGTCTTCGTCACCGTCATAACCGACGCAGCCATGCACGGTGAAGCTCTTCTGGAAGGCAGCGTTCAACTGCTCCTTGAAAAAGGAATTGGCGTCGCACGAGGCGTAACGGATCTTCAAGAAGGACGAAGAACTGTTATCGTGACAAACTTTCGAGAGGAACCGCAGCACCTAACGAAGGGTACCACCATGGGCTACGTCGAGGAGCTTCAGACGCCAGCCGTGGTCACCGCAGTCTCAGAGGAAACCTCGTCGCCACAGCAGAAGAGCACGACGCCGCCGCCGCTCGACATCGACCCCGAGCTCCCAGCTTCGAAGCGCCGGCAACTGGTTGATCTCCTCGCCGAATACAGTGACTGTTTTGCCACGACATCGAAAGTTCGCCAAACACCAATGGCGAAACATCGCATTATTGCCGACGACGACGCACTCCCTGTTCACCAGTCGCCGTATCGAGTCTCCTTAAAGGAAAGGAGAGTGATTCAAGATCAAGTTCAGGAGATGCTCGACGACGACATCATTCAACCCTCAAGAAGTCCATGGGCGTCCCCAGTCGTGCTTGTAAAGAAGAAGGACGGAACCCTGCGGTTCTGCGTGGACTATCGTCGACTGAACGCTGTAACGAAGAAGGACGTCTATCCGCTCCCCCGCATCGACGATACGTTAGACCGACTGCGCCACTCCCAATATTTTTCGTCGATGGACCTGAAGAGTGGTTACTGGCAGATTGAAGTTGACGAACGTGAACAGGAGAAAACTGCCTTCGTCACTCCCGGCGGACTGTACGAATTCAAAGTGATGCCGTTCGGAATTTGTACAGCACCAGCCACCTTCCAGCGCGTCATGGACACCGTGCTGGCAGGTCTGAAATGGCAGAGCTGCCTCGTCTACCTGGACGATGTCGTGGTATTCTCACGAGATTTCGACGAACACCTCAGACGACTTCGAGCCGTGCTTCAAGCCATCAAGACCGCCGGCCTGTCCCTCAAGCCAACAAAGTGTCGGTTCGCCTATGGGGAACTAAAGTTCCTTGGCCACGTCGTGAACAACGAAGGTGTTCTACCTGACCCCGAGAAGACCCGCGCCGTAGCTTCATTTACGCCACCGTCTGACAAGAAGGCCGTGAGAAGATTTCTCGGACTCTGTGCCTACTACAGGCGCTTTGTTCGAGACTTCGCCAAGCTGTCCGCACCGCTGACACACCTCACGAAGGACGCCGTAAAGTTCGAGTGGACAGAAGAGCACCAGAGATCATTCGACGAGCTCAAACGAAGACTCCAGACGCCCCCGATTCTTGGCCACTACGACCAGTTTGCTGAAACCGAGATCCACACCGACGCCAGTAACACCGGACTGGGTGCGGTACTAGTCCAAATGCAGGACGGCGCAGAGCGAGTCATCGCATACGCAAGTTGGACGCTGTCTAACGCGGAGAGGAACTATTCAACTACTGAAAAGGAGTGCCTCGCTGTCGTCTGGGCAATAACAAAGTTTTGCCCATATTTGTATGGAAGTCCTTTTCGCTTGGTCACAGACCACCACTCGCTCTGCTGGCTGGCGAATCTGAAGGACCCTTCCGGACGCCTCGCCCGGTGGAGCCTACGACTGCAGGAGTTCGACATGACCGTGGTGTACAAGTCCGGCCGGAAGCACAATGACGCCGACTGCCTGTCAAGGGCTCCAGTCAAGGCCGCTCCTCCCTGCACCAAAGAGGACGACGATGAGTGTTTCCTCGGCGCTCTGGATGTCAGCGACATGGCAGCACTCCAACGAGACGACATGAGCTGCGAGCACTCATCGAGCACCTAGAGGGACAAGGAAGCGCCGTTCCCTGCAGTTTTGTACGAACACTGCCAACCTTCTCCCTCCGACGAGGTGTGCTCTACATGGAGAACTTCAGCGACAACAACACTGCATGGCTGTTGGTGGTTCCTTCCAGTCTTCGAGAAGAAATTTTTCAAGCCTGCCACGATGACCCGACGGCGGGACACCTTGGCTACAGCAGAACTCTTGCCAGGATACACGAAAAATACTACTGGCCCAAGCTTGCGAAGACAGTGCACCACTACACCCGATCTTGCCACGAGTGTCAACGACGGAAAAAACCACCGACGAGACCGGCAGGACTTCTTCAGCCTATTGCGCCATCATCTGCCCCATTCCAGCAAATCGGAATGGACTTACTTGGCCCATTCCCACCCTCGACGCAAGGAAACCGATGGATAATCGTCGCAACCGATTATCTCACACGGTACGCCGAGACAAAAGCCCTTCCATCAGGAACGGCTGTTGAAGTCGCCAAGTTTTTCATCGAGTCCATTGTCCTCCGGCACGGCGCCCCCGATGTCTTGATCTCAGACCGTGGATCCTCGTTCATGGCCCAGCTGACACAGGAAGTCCTTCGTCTCAGCCACACCAGCCATCGTCGCACCACGGCGTACCACCCGCAGACCAACGGGCTGACGGAAAGACTCAACAAGACCATCGCCGACATGATCTCCATGTACGTCGACGTGGAGCACAAGACATGGGACGAGGTGTTGCCGTACGTCACATATGCCTACAACACGGCCGTGCAAGAGACCACAGGAGTAACACCATTTCAGCTGGTGCATGGCAGAAAAGTGTCGACCATGCTCGACGCTATGCTACCCCACGAACCAGCTGACGGAGGGGATCCCGACGCCCAGGTGGTTGCTCAACGAGCCGAAGAAGTTCGCCAGCTCGCCCGACTCCGAATTCAAGATCAACAACGTGTCGACGCTACCCGGTACAACCTTCGCCGGATCGACGTTCGCTTCAAGCCTGGAGACCGTGTGTGGGTTTGGACCCCGATACGACGACGCGGTCTCAGCGAGAAACTCCTAAAACGGTACTTTGGACCCTACAAGGTACTTCGTCGACTTGGAGATCTGAACTACGAGGTGATGCCCGACGGAACACGGACTTCATCACGCCGCCCTCCACGACCAGAAGTCGTCCACGTCGTGCGCATGAAGCCATACTACGCTCGATAGGACTGTGGACCTTATGTGTTCTAAATGACTCTTTAGCTTACGTATCTTTTTTGTTTGCTTTGTTTTGTTCTGCATCGGGGCGATGCACTTTTTAAAGGGGGGAGTAATGCCGCGCGCGCAGCTTGCCAAGTAGGCAGCGCGCGCGTGGCCGAACGGTTATCGCGCTTGTCTCCCACGCGAAAAGCCAGGGTTCGATTCCTGGCCGCGGTTACACATTTTTGTTGACACTGTAATGTGACGTTCTGGTAAATTCGAGAACCGTCTTGCTGATTCGAGGTTAGAATGTTCTAGGCAGCGAACCTTCTACGCCGAATGCTCCAGAAGCCCACGCGTGTACAAAAGCGGCTCCGCGTGGCAAGCTGGGGTCAGTCTCGCCCCAGCGTTCGACTATGCTCTACGCCGACTTCGACGCCCGCGACGCTCTGTTATTATTTTCTGTACCCTTTCATTTTTGGCACAAGTTCACCACATTAAACGTTTCTTTCTTCCTGTTTATTTATTGTTCTTTTGGTCACCACCCGTGACAATATACTCTGTAGTGGTATTGAGGCGCGTCTATATTTAGAAAGATATTGCTTTCTTTATGATATCATTCTTGAGTACAATGAATATACTTTTTTCACAAATATAATGCAGCATATTTTTGTAACATTGTCGAAAAATTCCACATATAGTGCATTTACAAAAATGGGGATGAAATTCTTAACATGTGGCGCAAAATGTGTTAAGCATATATTATGATGTGAAGGAACGTTTTTATCTTATTCTCTTTCATGAGCTTTTTAGACGCGTCGCTGATGACTTATTCTTTCTTCCTGGGGACTGTGTGTAGACACTTTTACTATTTTTTTTTTTGTTTCTTACGAACTATAACACTTGAAACCCACCTTTTTATTTGAAGATTTTGTCAGATGACTGCTTGGTTCGAGACCTGAAGGTGAACCTCACTGAGGGTGCTATCAAGGGATTGGATGTCGCGACTAGCCGTCTCGGAACCTGCGGCCAGCCGTTTGATGTGTGGGGAACCACGACGATATTCTGCTACCTTGAACTGTGTGGACTCCAAGTAACATACACGGCAAAGGTAAAGCACCAATCACTTCCAAGTTGTTGAGCATCGGTTTCCCTAAACACCACCTAGAATAATCAAGGCCTGTGAACTAACTCCTCCTCCTCCAGGGAAGGGCGTCACCCTACACAGTAAACTTTGAAACGCCTATATAGGTGCAACTGGACCTTTAGCCAATGTCTATACCTCACACCTTTTTTTAGGAGTTGCAGCATTACACCTATTTGCGAGCAGATTTGAAGTTTCTGCTCTGCACCTTTGGTATATGTGTTCTTTAAATCCCTACACCTTTATAAATGGTGTACCCGAAGCGTCACACGTAATGAAGCAATGTTGTCTCGCTTCTTTATAGGGTCATGAATTTCTCTGTTCTATCAACTTTTTCATAAAGCAAATACATATAGTGATAATGATGCGTCGTCGTCGTCGTCGTCGTCGTCGAGATGCATACAGCCTTGGAAAGCACTTGAGGTACACCTAACGCTTAGAATGTTTTTCATTGTTTGAGAGCGCTCTAACAATAGAAGTAACATTAAAACACTAATGTGCAGATGAATTGCACTACAAGTCTATTTTTGTTTGCTTTCTCAAAAAAGGTTGACACAACAAAGAAATGTATCCCCTAAGAAAAGTAATAACATTCAAAGCACCATCCATATAATATCATTTTACTTAAAAAAAAAAAAAAACTTAAAAAAAAACCTGTTCTGTCGAGGTGCATGCTTGTCAGTCAAGGGCGCCCAGATCCTTGGACGGAACACAAGGTTATTTTATCCACTAAATGTTCCACAGTACATGTGTTGTAGGGATGTCGCGAACCACCCTAGGTTCGATTTCGAAAGGTTTCGATATTTTCAAAGTGAACTGAGGTTCGAATTAAAAAAATTTCGATATTTTCGTATCGACTGAGGTTCGAATTCGAAAAATTCGCAACTTTCGATCCCAGTGGAGTTTCGAAATCGAAAAGTTCGAAGCTTTCACGGTTTCTAAAATTTCGAGTTCGAATATCTCGAATATCTTTTTACTTCAGGTTCGATAAATTCGAATATTTTGAACTCTCCTAACTTGAAATTTGAGATATTCGAAAAATTTGAATTTCTTGAGATCTGAAGTTCGAAAAATTCGAAGATTTCAAAATTCTTTGGATATAAAATTCGAAAAATTCGAACGCTTAGAATTTTTATGGACATAAAGTTCGAACAATTGGAAGATTTCGAATTTCTTTCTACATAAAGTTCAAAAAGTTCGAAGATTTCGATTCTCTTTTAACGCTAAACTAAAAAAAAAAAAAAAAAAAAAAACTTCGAAGATTTCGAATTTCTTTTAAGTTCAAGTTTTCAAAGTTCGAAGTCCGGTTTTCATGTTCCTCCACAGAATCAGTCTCAAATAACGTTTTCACGACTCACTGGTTTTCACGAAATCAGGTGTAGAAAAGTTAGGGTGTGATATTAGACTCCGCGAAGTTGGTCAGGCAATTAAATGAGACGACGAGTGTCCCGGATGTGCTGGAATATTTGCCAGTGCAGAGTGACGTGTGATCATGGATCAGTAATTGTGACCAGCAGCCTGGGGGGGGGGGGGGGGGGGGGGGGTCTTTAACATGCATCACGCGGTAGTGATCCCACGAACGCACTTTTTTACGATACTCATCCAGTTCGAAACGGCCAGGGGCGGCCAGGAGGTTAAGGCTCAGAAAAACCTTGAAGCGACGTGGCAAACTACCTCCCCACCCCTTGCACACTGGTAGTAATCCGATCGAACGCCGCCCGAGTGACGTTGGCATATTGTAAGTTAAGTTTGTAATTGTCCTGGAGGTTTATTTTCCGGGACGGAGGAATCGCCTCGCAAAAAGCACAGAAGCCGACACACCTCGAGGTCGAGAAGCGTTCTACCGTACAAATGGCGTCGGAAAAGGAAAAACGGGGGGGGGGGGGGGGGGGGGGGGCGGTTCCAGCCTTCCTTTTCCTCTAGGGTGCGCACATGAAGGCTCCCTATTTTCCCCCTTCCGTATATTTCAGACTGTTAAAAAAAACAATACGGGAAAAAAGGGCGTGGTCGAGCTTATTTTAGTTCGAAATCATTTATGCATATGTATAGCTACTGCCGCTCTTCACTGCATAAAAGATCGCGCAGATGGTCATTGTCAGAAACTCGTTGTCAGAAGGCACTACTTGTCACATGCTTAGTGGTTCGGAAGTTCAAAGCTATGCCTTTTCGACCTGAATAACTGTGCCATTAATAAAAAAAAAAAAAATAAACATAACAATAAATGCGGGGATAAAAAGCTAGAGAAAAAAAAAACTATCAAGAATTCGCCGGAAGTGTTGTATTCTTGCATATTCAGAGGCTCAGAACTTTGAAACAAGATTCTCCTACCAAAATGTGCACAGGTTTAAAGAAACACGTCCCAGGAGCGTGAAGCGAAAAAAAAAATGTTTTCTTTTTTTTTTTCTTGAACAATATTAGATATCGAATTTCGCAGCGTGATAAGTTAGAAAGTTAGAAAAAGATCGAATTTTTTAGCGTAATAAGTTCAACGGCTCGAAAAGCGTCGAACTTAGTTTAACAAGTTCAAAAATTTGACTTTCGTCGAATTTTATGATATAGAACGTTCGAAAATTCGAAATCTTTCGAACCTTTCGAACCGCTTGATTCGATCATCGAAACTTCGGTTCGAAAAAAGTTCGCGGCATCCCTAATGTGTTGTACTACACAAAAAAGGTGCGCGAAAAGAGTGGCTCAAATTCAACAAACCCGCGGTAATATTTATACACAATCATCACAGCCAATCTTTGGTTTCCTAATAAAACACTTTTATGATCAGTGTTATGAACAGAAACATTTATTATATGACTGGGTAGGGCATTCCAATCATGAATGGTCCTTGGGAAAAGTGAGAACTTAAATACATCGACCCTACAGCTGTATTCTTGTAATGATCTACAAGGAAAATTTCGCGTGGGGTAATTATAAAGATCAGGTGAAATATATGTAGAGGTGTCAATTTTAAATCGGTTGTTTAGTGGGACTAGCAAACATTTTAATCTTTATGGATTAATGAGCTAATGCTGGAACACAAGTATAATTCTGAAACCGGGTATTGTCTCTGCAATTCGTTGTATATGAAACGCGAGCCTTTTCTCTGAATGAATTCAAGTAAATTTATGTTGGTTTTAACAAACGGGTCCCAGACAACGGATGCATACTCTAATATAGGCAGAACAAACGTTTTGTAGGCTGTTAATGTTACGTGGGATGAGGTTTGCTTTGAATTTCGCCGGAGAAACCAGAGCTTAGTTAATGCCTTGCGCACAATATTTGTCTGTGAGAAACTTTGTTTTTCTTCACCGGAAAAAAACAAACTGTGCATCGCCAAACGCTCAGACACCATCGAAATGCAGCGGTTTGGACCAAATGCCAATGTTTCAGAGCTTGCCGCTATCTGGTTCAAAAATAATGAGCGATTTTCCTAAATTAACAATGAGGATAGCGCCCGTTTCTTGTAGCCAACACCACTCATCCCTATGCATTCGTATGCTGAGACTGAATCAGCCTTAATTGGAAAGCTTCGCTCTTTTAGCCTTTCTTTGCAATGCACATAATTTATTTATTTATTCAGGTTACCTCGCAGCGCATAAAATGTATTATTGCAAGGAGGGAATGCTTATACATATTCATAAATTTACAATCCTCGCGTTTGAGGAGGCACTAGTTTGGCTTGCTCCAAAAGTAGTAGCGGGGGTTTACGCCGAGATACGGCCGCGAGACCGATACAGCCGTGCTTCGTATACTTCGCGAGGCAACCAATTCATCGAGTGGCTCGGCATGCGGCATACGACGCATACGAAGCACTAATGTCCCAGTAACTTGCAGTCGTATCTCGACGTAACTTTATTTAAACATCACCCGTTTCCCTCGTTCGAATAATTGAGGTTTGAACCGTAAAAATAAACACTAGCACAGCTTCGTTACGGAAACGTGAACGAGTTCCTACTGACGTCGAGGGGAGTATGACTAAAATATGGCGAGTGAAGACACCCAATTTCCCATGTAAAGTCCATAATTTGGAAATTCCTAGTATACGACTAGCACTTCCGATTTTCGCCCACCTCGAAAAGAAATATGTTTATAGTCAACATTCTAGTACGGCTCCGATCACAATACTGACATACATAGATCCGAAGTTCTCATATTGCATCGATTAACATTTCAAAGTCGAGTACTTGCTCCATAAACTTGAAAGACTTAATCAAGAACTTACTTTGACTGACAACCGACGCAGATCCGTCCGTCCGTTTGATCGCCATGTCTTTCTGTTGATAATGATAGCGATAGTGTGTCTCCACGGTTTACAGAATTCCAAACCGACACGACCCTTAGCAAAAAGAGGCCGTACTTGAAACGAATTTGAAATATATTGAATATGAATATTCATTTTGTATTAATTCTGTATTATTTTGTCCGCATTCGAAATACGCACGTAATGTATTCAAAATATATCATAAATATTGATCAAAAAATATTTTAGATATACCAAAAACATTACACCTCCCAAATACCATTATATGCGTTTTGAAATTTACGGTGTAGGATGGCGCCAACTCAGCAACTGGGTCCGAGTCCGGCGCCGAGCGTCCTTCGACGCATTGATTGGACACAAGACACAGTTGATCCCTGATGTGGTACTCGTGCCCAACCTGCACTCTCAGAAAGAAGGGTGTAGTCTTGCACCCTTTTGTCCCGTATAAAACACCCCAAAACTTCAGTTCGACGAACAGCGCACTGACGTTGAACTGAGTGCCCCAACTATTACGAGGGGCATGATAGCGGTGCGATATAACTTATTAAACAGCTAAAGTATGTGTCAAAAACTAAAAAAAAAAAAAAACCAAAAAAAAAACACCACTGAAGGGACAGAACGAGCGGGTTGGTAGGGATAATTAATTACACCACTGAGGTTTTGCACTGAAGCCAAGAAAACCCGAAATATTATTATTTTTTTTTTCAGTACATAACACGTACATTAGCGATTTTAATAAGTTGTGCCACTCGGCTGTCTAGCCGTCAGTGCGCTGTACGTCGAACACTGAGGTTTTGGGGTGTAATATATAGGACAAGGGGTGTAAAACTGTACCCTTTTTTATAGTGTGTGTCTGCGCTTGACCTCACCGTAACGACGTTGAGCTACTAGTGCACAGGCTTTGCTTATTCAAGCTGGTGTTGGTTTGAAAGAGTCACTCGTATCTCAACGATGCCGTCATTAAGGTAATAAAATATCATCTGCCGTCTTCCAATGCACTTCATAAGGAAGGATTTCACGCCACCTAAGTTCCAATAAAAATGAGGTGCGATTTCTTCCAAGTTTTCTTAACTGAAAAAAGACTACAGTTCAAATTTGTTGGGCAGAAGTTAATATATTTAAGATGATTGGGCGAGTTGGTTAATCATACTTATAATTTACAGTGCACAAGAACATTTCACTGGTGTGCGTGTTTCAGTATGAATTGCTCGTGTACGTTGTAAGTAAAAAGAATAGATTTAATTATTATTTCTACTTTAGTGAATGCCAGATATTTTTTCAAAATTCGGTAGTTATTAATTTGACTTTTTTTTAGCATGAAAATTGGTATGTGCAGTCTAAGAAATGCCTGTGCGTTAACTTACCCGCAAAATACTCAAAAAGCCAGTCTCTGCGATCTACGAAATCAGCTCAGCGAATGATGAGGCGGAACATCCGTTTAGACCTCAAAATTAAGTCAGCGTTACGCAATGCAAGCATGACGCTTTGGATTGCGTAATTTCACAGCGCAGACTTCATTTTTAGGTCTAAACGGATGTTCCGCCTTATCATTCGCTGAGATGATTTCGTAGATCGCAGAGATTGGCTCACTGAGTGTTTTGCGGGTAAGTAGACGCGCAGGCATTTCTTAGAGTGTGGTAATGTAGATGTATGGGAATCTTCCGAATATGCACCTCGAATAAAATATAACTGTGGCATATTTTTCGAATAAAAAAAATTATGTTTGGTAAGTAACTAGAGACAAATAGTTTCTATGGGTATAAGTTGAGTTAGTTGGTTATTATACATCACGGGTGGAACAAGCTGAACAAGGAAGGAAGCAGAAACAGAAAAGACAACCGACCGCTGGACTACAAACTATTTTAATAATAATAAAATATTATTATAGTAATAAAAAAAAACAGAAGTGAAGGGATACGCATATGAACTAGTAGAAGGGGTGGACGATTTATTGAAACAGTTGGTAGTCCAGCGATCGGTTGTCTTTTCGGTTTCTCCTTCCTTCCTTGTTCAGCTGGTTCCACTCGTGACGAATATTTTGAATGTAGCAAACCTAATCGCTCTTTTGGTCTCTTTCCAGACTATGGAGGATGCCCTTTTTGCTACAAGCAACAGCGTCTCGGTCGATGTATCGGTGGACAGTGTAGGGGCTTTCATTGTGGCGAGCGTTAACAAAAGAAAAGAAGAAAGCGTGACGACCTTCACCATGAGCCCCATCTCCCTTCTTGTCACTTACGACAGCAACTTTCACATCAGCTCTGTACGGCACCGAGAGTTCGTTCAAGAAGTCGGCCAATACACCCGTTTAGAACTCACCAAGATCCTCCGCGGGAGCTACCTGAGAGTTCTTCGGCAGGCCGTGGCATCTACTGTCTTTTCCCACACCAGCATTCCCAACAATGAGGGACATTGTCCACTTGCGCCATCTTGCTCCAGACGCGGGTACCCCGTAAACATTTCAGTGAAAAAATTCATTTTCTCGCCATAAAATAAAAAAAAAAGATTGCACTGGTACCAAAGCGCCTCCAGATATGGGTTTTGATGGGCCCTGGCATCGCCTCGACATAAAAAGAGAGCCTAAAAAAGAGTGGAAGGTAGTTCCAAACGCAAATGAATTTCTGCTCAGTTTGCATGGGGAATCTTGCAAGAGAGACGAACTTTGCTGTATTCAATAAATCTAGGCAGACCCCTGAAAAATGTAAGCGTTGATTAAGAAGGCCGGGACTATGCCCGACTCCTTTAGCCAGGGAGATTCACGGTAGTACCATTCAGAAAAAGTTCCTGAGCGCATTTTGCGCGACATAACTCCACGAGCCGCACCGAGGGGCCGTACTCAGGGGGGTATAAGCAATAAGGTTTATGCTCCACACGCTGTCTGCGGTGTGGCGGAGCGGTTATCGCGCCGGGTTTGCATTCCGCTGTCCAGGTGTCGAGCGCGCGCACTTACGTTTTTACTTTCTTTGGTTCATTGCGGCGCTATTGTGGACCATCGAGGCCTAGACAAACGGTAACTTTTGCCTCTTTATGCTTTCTTTATATATACAGCGTGTTTCAGGAAACGGAGGCCAAATCGCTCCTGCGAAAACTAAGCATCGCACAGAAATAAGGTTTATGCCCTTTTGGTGTCTGCCCAAGAGACCATTTAAAAAAAATAGTAAAGTTTAGAAAAAATAGCTTTTTGAAGTTTTTTTTTAGAAATTAACTTTTTATTTGTTCATTTAAAGGCCATAGTTTGAATTAGAAACTTACTAAGCATCATCAATAACCCCTATGCCAACCCTTTTTAGACAAGTATAAAGCATGCCGATCATTTTACGATGTTTTGAAAACCCCGTCAATTCTGACGCGTACTCTGGTTTCGGATTCTTATCTAAGCGCATCTTGGCGGCAGCTGTCCGGCCCTCCAACGGCTGAAGCGCGGAACCAAGGCCAGCCCAAAAGTCAAAGCTCAAACTTGCAATGTCAAGCGCCGTTCACTCATATGCAAACGAGTTAGACCGAGAGAGACCAGACCGGTTTTTAAGCCTCTTGCGACGTCTTAGGACCAGCTCCGCTGCAGCGCATTCGGTCCTAAGACGTCGCAAGAAGATTAAAAATCGGTATGGTCTCTCTCGGTCTTAAAGGGATTGTCCGGTCAAAACCGGAAGTACTTAAGCTTTTGCGCTCGTTACGTCGAGGGAGCCTTCATGTAGACAAACGTCATGTTTATTTTGATATATGATCTCCCGTTATTAATTAAACATTTCATGAGCGTATGTACGAAACTGCACCTCACATTTCGCCAGTGTCAATGGCTGACATCCGTAGCTGCTGCGTGACGTCACAAAACGCAAAGGTTTGTCGGATGGCCGGGCAAACAAGCGTTGGTCGATGGATGTCTTGTAGATTGTGTCGAATTATATAGTCTCCTAGGCTGTACCCTACTGAAATACGGTTCTTTTAATGCAGTTCCCAAGCGTGTGCAAAAAAAGCCACGCCTTTTAGCAGGATATTACTCGAAAACAGCCATAAGCTTCGAGCAAACGTATGCCGTTTCGCGCAAACACAACTGCGACGGCCACCGATCGAACTAGGAGCGTTTGCAAAGCAAAGGATGCAGATTTCGCCTCTGAAGCGGCAACTAGGTGCACGAAGCGGCATCTAAGTACACATTTCGGCGGATCCACTGGATCGGTGATGTCCACGGGTCGAACGCAAACGGCGAATCTTTCAAATGCATGTCGTCACTTGACTTGGACGAGCTTGGTGAATCGTCCACGCTTTATTTTCACATGCGGGTCAAACAAAATTTGGCAGCAAGCGTGATAAATACAACTTCTGGTATCGTTTCCAGGGTGGTCTAGCTGTTGGTTTTTGTTTTGCTGCATAATCAAATTGATTGAACCGATTTGGGCGAGGAGTGGATGGACGTAGTTTAATATCGTTGGCACAGCATGATACCTCAGCTTACGAGCCTTTTGTCCGCTTAGAGCTCAGCTCGGAGCTCTCTTCTGTGGGATGAAGCTGGATCTCGATCTTGACGGGAACCCACTCCCTACGCACGGCGACGATCCATTTTGCTCGGCACTGCACGTCTCGCGGAAGAGTGTGGAACGTCATGTCTTGGCTCACATGTGCTGCCCGGTGGTTGTGGCACCCAACCGCGCAAAACAATCTTACCCAACCCCAAAACAAGTCGAACACAACAACAAAAGCGAAGCACGCTGAGGCGTTCAATCGCTGGTAAACGGCGAGACAGAAATGCACGCTTTGTGTTGTGTGACGCCAGTGCTCCAATGTTGCCACCGAAAGCAGCGTTTACGCTAGAGTGCGATTGGAGCAGTATAAATTCAATTACTCATGCAGAGGGGCATTTAAATTCAGATATTGAACGTACGATGGGTCTCCAGGCAATAACAATGATATTCAATTGTTTTCTCGAATACAAAATTTGACCGGACAATCCCTTTAAGCCTGTTTCACATGCAGCGACTGTTGCGAAAAAAATCGGTGCGACAGCCGACGCAGCGAGTGCGATCGCAATGTTTGGTTTCACATGCTCCAACAACCGCGCGATTTCTGTCGGCGCGGCCGGCTGTTCGGACACGGACGCGACGCGTTTGACTTTGCCTAAAATACAACAAAAACGTGTTAATTAACACAAATGTTTTGCGAATACAATATCTAACTAGAAATGTTTAATAGTTAAGCATTAAACCAAAGGTTTTAAGGTGTCTAAATTTATTTTCGAATACGCAACTATCGCGGATGAAAGCTGGCTAATGAACGGCTGGTTGACAATGAAGTGATCGCACCGACTCTGCGACAAAATACCAACTTGGTGGAAACCAGTCGCAGAGCCGCTGCGACAGTGCGACTGCGATTTTAGTCGCACATTTACTGGAAATCGCACCGATTTCATACGAGAATCGCAGCATGCGAAACAGCCTTTACTCGGTTGCATATGTGTGAACGGGCCTTAATGCTCTTTCGAACAGCGAGGCGTTCCTTATCGCCCGGCCACGCGCTGCGCGCTACACTTCTTTGTTTTTTTACGAGAGAGCGAGAGAGGGAAGGGAGGCGGGCGGGCGGGCGGATGAGACTAGCGAATTGTCTGGCCTTGGTTCCGCGCTTCGGCCGTCGGAGGGCAGGACAGCTGCCGTCAAGATGCGCTTGAATAAGAATCCGAAACCAGAGTACGCATCAGAAGTGTAGGGTTTTTCTAAACATGGTAAAATGCTCGGCATGCTTTATACTTGTCTAAAAACGGTTGATATAAGGGGTTATTGATGATGCCCAGTAAGTTTCTAATTAAAACTGCGGCCTTAAGATGAACAAATAAAAAGTAATTACTTTCTAAAAAACAAAACAAAAACCTTTTACGTTATTATTTTTCCTAAATAGGCTCTTGGGCAGACACCAATACGGCATCAACCTTTTTTCTGTGCGATGCTTAGTTTTCGCAGGAGCGATTTGGCCCGAGTTTTCTAAACACCCTAACCCGTATTCACCAGGTGCGAGTAGCGCCTGTTTAACCACTGACTAGTGACGTCATCGACTAAAATGATCACGTGGCGAGCGATAGTCGCCGCTAAGTGAGCGCTTGGTATTCACCGGTCGTGTTTAGGGCCTAGTCGCCCCGCGCGACTAAGAAGCCGACTAACAAATCTTAGTCATGGGGTAGGGCTAGTTTAGCCGGTGTTTAGCGGGTGACTAGCGGCTCAGCGCCATGGCCGACTCGTATCACCGCTGACCGCCAGCGCTAACGAAGCACTTACTGTCTCGGAACGCTGGGGGACACATCTAGAGAGAATCGGAGGAGCAAATAATGTGTAAATAGCCTTGTTCAGCGGTCAGAGATACCGCTAAATAGATCTCAGCAAGCGCTGGACGGCGAGAAAAAAAAAAACGGATTTACGGGGCCTTCCATATTTGTTTATGTCGCTGGCAATGCGGCTTCCGTGTTTTTCCCTGGCGTTGTTTTTACATTTTTCTTTGTAAAACTCTGTCTCGGACATGATGTCTCTCATTGTAACTCTTTTTCCAGATAAACATTTAAAGCTAACCGCCGAATTCAGAAACCTCACTCAAACTACACTCACACTTAAGGGCCGCTCCACTTCCTCGAGGAAGGCGCGAGGGCCGGCGCTGGCCAATCGCGAGGACGGACCCGCCGTCGCGATTGGCCAGCGCCGGACCTCGCGCCTTCCTCGAGGAAGTGGAGGGGCCCTTAAGTGTGAGTGTAGTTTGAGTGAGGTTTCTGAATTCGGCGGTTAGTTTTTATACGATAAAATACCCATTTACGCAGTGTCGTTTAAGTATGCATATGCGTGACCTATCTTTTTACGTCACTTCCGCTTGTTAGTTCTGACTAGATAGTCACCTGCTCGCTTCGCGCTCGTGAATACCGCAGGACGTAATCGCTGGTTAGTCGAGGATTTCTCGTTTAGCTCGCGACTACTTAGTCGTGCTACTAACCTTGAAACGGTGCTAGTTAGTCGCGCCTGGTGAATACGAACCCCTGCATATGTATATATATATATATATATATATATATATATATATATATATATATATATATATATATATATATATAGATATATATATATAGATATATATATTACCTTAACAGATTTATAAAAAAAGGCGTGAAAGCTACTCTTATGCGGTTTGTGCAGGTGAGTTAAACGGCCAGGGGGACACAGTTAGGGGGCTAATCGTAATGATCAGTCGGAAAATTAACTAAAATGTGTTAATTAATTTTTTTAATTAATGAAAATAGACATATGGTTCCGATTAGAAACTTGCTCAGCGTCATCGCAAATCACTAAATCAGTAATTTTCAGAAAGACTTTGAGCGCGTGAGAAACGTAGTAGTGTACTAAAGTTACTGCTCGTGTAGCAGGTACAAGGCTGGGGCTATATAAGAGACGGAAAAATCGCGCGGTTTTAGTTTCTCAACCATTGCTCTTCGGACCATTTTACTTGATATAATAAATGCAAAATTATGAAACAAGTTCATATGTGAGAGCAAGAAAAGAGTATCCACGCGTAAGGATTTTTGACATTTTACGTGACGCCTAGTCTGTTCCGTACGATTATCACTGACCATAGTTTAACTTTTAATTTCTTTTTTCCTGAATAATCGAAATACACCCCCGTACCGACGAGGAAAAGAAACGGGATGTGGGGTTTCAGAGCAAGAACCAGCCTCGTGGACAGCTCATTAGGGGCGGTGTTTTGTGTCAAAATAGAACTATAGATGGAGATTTTCTTCTCGGGAAGCTTGGGTTTTTCGTATTCAAGGACACCTCCAATTCGGAGTTTTTTTGGTATTTTTCCGAATTATCCGAATTAGATAAAACCGACTGGGGGGGCTAATTTTTATGGTTTATCGGGATGTACCGATAGCACTAGACCCTAGTCTAAGGTAGTGCGAAGTGCGCACAAAGTGGAATCAAAATTCCGTCATCTACCTCTTCCAAGCGAGAGATATCGCAATCGGGTCTTGAATAACCCCACTTCGTGTCGCAGAGGAGAAAAGACTTCTCTACGTTTGATACGTGCGTTTTAACAAAGATCCAACACCCAATGAGGTGTGCAGTGGTGTTTCATGGTTAAATGAACATGCTAACAGTCTTCCCTCTGTATACCCCCCCCCCCTTTCTTTATTTTTAACCATGCCCCCCCCCCCCCCCCCCCCCCCCCTTAGGGGCTTCTCTAGATCCGCCCCTGAGAAGACGTTGGGTTCCTTCCTGCGGGCGTAGCCATCGCGAACGTGTTCCAGGTATAGTGACCGTAGCTCAGGCCGCCCTTCAGAAACGCTTCGAGAAAGTCATCGAAGCTGCATCTTCGAACTCGACGAAGGTCATGCCGCAGCTCATGTGGAAGTAGGTTACGCAGCATTCCCAAGGGATACAGACCACGTAGACATACTTTGTCCTTGCTTTGTTGATGTTGTTCCGGAGCAGATACAAGTGACTTCCGATGAGCCTGGGCGGCGGAAGCATCGCGACATTTGCGACGCCGTATTTTTTTAGAGTCAGTGCCCGGGCCACAAACTCCACGTAGTTGAATGCGCTCTCCCCTGGACGCAAAATGAGGTCGATGGTCTGCTTTGTCCACTGGGTGCTCGACTTGGGGTAGGTCTCCAGGACAACGTCGTCCTCTTGGGGTTCGTATTTGGCTGCTTCGCGAGCTACGGCTGGATCAAGGTACGGTGACATTCGGACGCCGTCGATAAGTTGGTAGGCGGGAACCCGACGGGCCGCGCTAATTTTTGTGTTGTTTTTTGTTGTGCTGACTGTTCGTTCTAACATTCACCTTGACACAAGAAAAAAATATGACTAAAAGGCAGTATCAATATCGCTGCCGAACGCAGCGCTTGAAGACCACGATGAACCAAAAACAATTACCTGAAACGCTTCACACATACGCAGAATACAGGCGGCTGCCGAGTCGAGGCATGAATATATGGATGTTAACGGCTGTACTTTTTACAATAGGCGGTAGCTTAGGCCACTTAACCTGAAGAACAAAAATTGGCTGCAGAATCCACTACTGTTTCAGTGTTGCGGAGTTGCCACTCCGGAGTTGGAATGATTCCGGAATCATTCCGCATTTCTGCCACCCCGGAATGGAATGGGAATGGAATGGCGGCAACGTTGAAGGGAATCGAATGGGAATGGAATTAGATGCCTTTTTCCCGGAATGGAATGGGAATGGAATGGGCCCAGTTCTTTATTTTATGAACTTCTCTTTTTCTTTTTTTTTTTTTTTGGGGGGGGGGGGGGGGGGGGGGAACGGTCAGCTAAACCGAGCCAGTCAGCGAGGTAGTTCCTCAGAAATAAAATGAGCGGGAGACTGCTTAAACGCAAAAAAATGCAATACAAAAAACAAGCCTCAGAGCAAAGACCAGAGGGGGGGGGGGGGGGTGGCGATGGTGCTTTTCACGGACGCGCACCCAACGGGCTTCACTGATTTTACACGAGAGCGAAACAAGAAACCAAGCACCAAGCAAAAAAAGCGAAGGGAGCGGCTAAGAAAGAAACCGACATGCACGCCTCCCCATCGGCCTTCTTGTCTTTTTTTTTTTTTTTTTTTTTTTTTTTTACGGCATGGATAATGCACGCGCGCACACAAACTGAGATCTAGGAGCGGGGGGCGACTCATAACTCGCAGACCTCTGATAACTTGTTTACTCGCACGCCGCCGAAAGATGATCAGTTATTGTTTTCTTTTAGTTCGAGGAGCGTTGTTCAGCAGGTGGCCAACCCTGCTGCCTTCCACGTTCATTCGCGCCCACTGCTTTGAAGTGCGAAATGTGGGTTTGCTTCGGCATTAAAACAAAACGAGATTCACTTCTCTCGTCTCCTCTTGCGCGTTGCTCCGACGCTTGTTTTTTTATATTGCATTTTTACGTGTAAGTCCGCCTTTTTCTTTGTCTTTGTTCCGATGCTTGTTTTCTGCGTTATATGTTTTACATTCAGGAGGGTTAGGGTTACAAGCAAGCTAGCGGATTTCGCTCATTTTCTTTGACTTTAGTCTCTGCGCACCCTGTTTCCCCTTACGATGGACCGCTGCGGGCGCTTCGAGTCACCCCAGGCAATCCAGCACAATGAGCTTAGTAAGATCAGCGCTTTTTCGAGGCATTCAGCATTTTCTTTTTTTTTTTTTTTTGCAATTGTCTATGCCAGGGGTGGCCAGGCTGACCCGGCCTGGCCACCCCTCGAACTATACTTTCAATCTATCCGAGTCAAAGCAGTCCAACTGTACGTAAGGTATGAGTAGCACAAGACTACCAAACCGCAACCTTTCTTTCGACTTCAAACGCGTTCCATTTGTCTTTTGGGGGAAGTGCTCGTGCACGGCCGCTTGATAAGGGACTCCCCTTGGGAGCGGCCTGCCGTATGTCTCGCGCCGCCGGTGAGAGCGATAGTTCTACTTTACCCCGCAGCGCCAGCCGTGGCGCTCGTTATCGGCGAGAGAGGCGCAGTCCGCCCGGCGCGGCCCGGTGTGGCTAGGGTGCCTACATGTTTCCGCTCCGCTTCCGGAGCGGCGGAAACATGTAGGCACCCTAGGTGTGGCTATTTAGATTGTTTTTCGTGAAGCGGCAAGTCTCATTTGAAACGAGTGCCAGATTGCATGAATGATGTGACAAATCTGTGTCGAATAGAAGCACATAATTCTATCTGCGAGGAGCTCACTCAGCTGCAGGCTGCGCGTTAGAGCCGCATTCAGCTGGCAGTATGAGCGAATTGTCGTTTTCTTGTTCCCGTCCCCGTTTCTATTACCACTGTAATGAGTTATAGTTGGATATAGCTAGGCCGTATGATTTCCTATTTTAACCGATGCTCGAGCTGTGCCTTTTATTTATCTGTGAGGGACAATAAGAAAGGGATTCCTCGTGCATAACTTCTGCAATATAAACTTCATTGTTCACGAACAGATCAAGGGAGTCATATAGTTTGCAAGCGGAATACCTTTCGGGAAAGAGGCTTCCGCGAAAGTCTCAATATATTCTCTAGAGAGCTGTTTAGGTCACCAGCCGAGTTAGCCAGAAGAGGTCTGAGGAGCTTCCCGAGAAAAAGCTCGCAGAGTTCTTAGCTGTGGTACCGGTCTCTGCAGTTAGTACACCACATCAGCGGGCAGTCCATAAGGTGTGGAAGCTCAGCGCTCGAGAGAACCTTGCCAATCCGTCCAGAACGACGAATCTCTGCCAACTGTAGAGCCCTCTCGACAAAGGTGCAGACGAGCTTGCACGGCCAGACAGCTTCAGGTCGTGGATAGCTGAGTCCTCTTTGGTCAAGGCTAAACACGAACTGATTTTCTCCGTCACGAGATTCATTTCCCTTAAGTTACAGCTTGCATTCAGGACACGTCACCTGCAAAGTTGAGCGGGTTCTACACATTAGCCTTCCTTGCTTAAATCTGTCTTGAAATTCATCGCAGGTTTGTCGCAGTTTTTTAATTCGCTCGTTCAGTCGTTTGGCTTGCATTTGAAGGCGGTGCGCGTTTTTCTTGGCATCTTCCATGAAGCCTATAGCTGTCAAATTGAATGACGTCTGACATTTTTCCACTTCAAACTCTTTTTGCAGGCAAGGTTCAATAGCCACGCACTCATCAACAGCTCGTCTTCTTTCTGCAGGGGACTGCATTTTGCGTTGTCGGCTTCTACCGCTCGCATGCGACGTGGACGCGTTAGGTGGCACACGAACAAGCGTTCTGCGTTTCTTTGAACCTGCTGGTTGCATGTACAACGAATACAATGGGAATTGAGTCGGCACCGCTGTCGGTCGCAGTACCTTCCGCTTCATCCCTACCTTGTAGTCCTCCGCCTTAAATGCCTATATGTACAACCTCGGCTTTCTGCAGGGAAGATAATCCACATAGCGCTCCCCTCTCCTAAGCTGCGAGGGGGAGCCAGGTTGGGGCAAGATAAAATGTGAAGAGGATATAGGAAAGGAGGTGACGGGCGAAAGTGGAAAGCGCGAAGTGTACGTCGGCCTTTAAAATGAAGGGAGCGCACGACGCTCCTGTAGCTTGGTTGCCACTGGCTGCCCTTCTCGCTGCCTTCTCGCGAAATGTTCTTCAACCAGGCATCCCAAAATTTCTCTCTAGACGGAAGCTCGTGATAGCAGAGTTCCGGATCTCTCGCAGCATTTGACTTACAACGCGGCACGCAACAGTTTTTAGGCATCGCGTGCTCCGTAACCCATCTGCACACTTTAAAACTGTGCAGAGACAGACAAAAGGCGGCTGTCTACGTCTCTTCTTTCTCATCCATCAGTGGTTATCGCCATGAAACTATAGAAACGAGCAAAAAAACGATCGAAAACACAAACCACGCATGCGAGCACAGGGTAAAACTGCGATATTTTCTCCGCGCAAAGGGGTGCAAAGGTGGGGGACAAGCGATTTTTGCGGCCTTTTGCAACCGCGACAGCGCCTCGGTATCGGCGAAGCCAATGACGGGCAGATATTTTCTCTGGGTCGCGAAGCAAGAGCGCGTTGGGCGCCTTTTCTATAGACCAACTCAACTTGCTGACGTCATACGACCGCGGTGGCGCTGCTGTCGGTACTGCGCATGCGCTAATGCTTCATTCCTCCCAAATTTGGCTTCTGCGCATGCGCAGTGACCACACCTGTTGTGGGCAAAGCGGGCTTGTTTGTAAACAGTGTGTTGGTTTATACTCTTTTTCACCTTATGATTAGGGCTCCGTGTTTTCGGAGTTTATTTTTCGTCAAATTCGGAGGGTGTTTTTCGGAGTTTATTTTCTGCCGAAGATTCGGAGTTTATCGGAGTTTATATTTGTTTGATTCCCAATTCTCCGAAATTCGGAGTTTAATTTCGCAGTGTTTCCTATTGCAAATAAATATGTAAATAATAAACGGATGTGAACGTATGCCAGATAAAAAATAAAACGCGCTTGTACTATTAAAATTTCTTCAGTTGAATTTGACGTTCATGCCATTGCCATTGGCAATATCAATTTGTCCCACGACAAACGTCGCACACAAGTGTTGCTTCGATAAACGTCGATACCTTAAAGTCAATAAACTTCCAGGGGCAGTCGCTACGAAGCTCGTAGTCATCCCATCCTATTCCATCAATCTAGCCCGCGGCCGCGCGAGGTGGAGGGGTTAAGGATGTGATAGAGAGTTTCAACTGTCCCTTTTTTCTATTTAATACAATCTCTATGGTTCATATCTTTCACTGTTACAAAACACACTTTCTCCTTTTTCTAAATCACAAATCGCATGGCTCAAACTGGAAACCAAAAGAGTGGCTTCTTTTGTCGTGACCCGAATGTACAATGTCCTGTTGCCTTGAATCAACCTCGACGAGACAAGCGGCAAGACCCCTTTTGACAATGGTCTGAGATTTGAAATGTAATTATGGTTCCATTTTCCCAGGACCATTGACTCCGTGCTGATCAAATTGTAAAAAAAAAAAAGTATTTTACTTTTTTTTTTTGTGGGGGGGGGGGGGGGGGGTGGGGGTGGCATTGGCACATAAACATTCGGAGTTTATCGGATAAATCCGAATTGACCAAAATTTTACCGGCGGGTGTTTTTCAGAGTTTTTCGGATTTATCCGAAAACACGGAGCCCTACTTATGATGTACCGCAGGAAAGGCTACAAGCGCGAGCTCCTTGCTCTATAAGGCACATCTCGGCGGCACAAGCTCTCGTGCGTTAAGAGTAGCTCCCAACGCTATGAGCTCGCGCTTCTAGCCTTGTCTGCGGTACAACATAAGGTGAAACGGAGTATAGCTTTCAGCTCACGAGACCACTCGCCGATGTGCAGCGCTTCCACGGCAGATGGGAGAAGTTCTCCTCTCACGCGCGCTCTTTTGTTTTCTGAAAAAATCGGCAGGCCGCACCAACAGGGGGAATCAAGAGGCCGTGGCTCGTGTGACCAGGAGGGAGGCGGGGGAGGGGGGGGGGGGGGTAAGGGAGGGAGCCGCGAGCCGCACTTTAACACACGAAGAGCCGCACCTTGGCCACCCCTGGTCTATGCGTTTGATAATGTCAGCTTTATGCTGCTT
Organism: Ixodes persulcatus; assembly: GCA_013358835.2. Lineage (NCBI taxonomy): Eukaryota > Metazoa > Arthropoda > Arachnida > Ixodida > Ixodidae > Ixodes > Ixodes persulcatus. Next base: position 240,195 of record JABSTQ010009129.1, on the reverse strand, counting down.
ATGCCGGAAACATTGCACAATGTAGCTGTAAAGTGCCAATTTTTACGTTTAGGAATTAGAGGAATGGAATGAAACGATTCAGCCATTCCAGGAGTGGGAATGGGCCCAGTGTCCCCATTCCTAGGAGTTGAAAGGAATTGAATTATTGAAAACTCTAATTCCGGAATGGAATTGGAATGGAATGGGCTGCAGAATCCGCAACTACTGTGTTGGTTGTCTATGAATTGCGATAGCATTCGTCATGATACTCACGACGCAGCTCACTGTGAATGCGACGACGAAAAGTTTGAGTAAACATACTTTATTTCCGGCATGGCTTACGACGCAATCATTGACGTACAGCGCGACTGCAGTACGCCACTTCGAAATTGAGTGATTGCTTCGTCTCTGTGTAATCGTTTAATCTTCTGTCTCTGTGTTGTCGGTTAATGTTCAAGCTGTTTCCCCGCCATCATCGCAGCTTCGTGTGTGTCTTGTCCTGTCTATCTGTAATCGTTTAATGTTCAAGCTATTTCACTACCCTCAATGACCATGCACCAGCTAGCTCAACTCAAACCGATAACTGCTTTGTTGGCGCAAATGTGCGTGCTGCCGCTCCACGGTTTGCGCGGCGCGGGTTTATCTGCTTGCTAGGACGACGTGGAGGACGACGTCCAAGACGACCTCTAAGACGACCTCTTGGGCGATCTGAAGAACGACCTCTAGGACGACCTCAAGGATGACGTCAAGGACGACGTCCTAGATAACGACGTCGAAGACGACGTCTAGAAGGGCCTGTAGGATCACCTCTAGGGCGATCTAAAGGACGACCTCAAGAACGACCTCTAGTACGACCTCTAGGGAAATCTCAAGAACAACCTCTAGGACGACATCAAGAACGACGTCTAGGACGTTGTCGACGACGACGTCAAAGACGACGTTTAGGACGACCCCAAAGACGACCTATAGGACGACGTTCGCGTACGCGCGCCGCGCATACGCACGGCGCCTTGAAGGCCAGATAGCGTATCGCGAGAACCGGGTGAACTCGCTAAACAGTGCTGTCGTATTAAAAACACACGAATCCTCCCCCCGCCCTTCTACTAAAATTTTCTTCCACTCTGCAATTAGATTGCCTCAATGTTGCAGGGTGGGCGGTCGTTGAGAAGTGGATGCATATTTGGTGTCTGCTAGCGGAGCCACCATCTTATTTCTCTCGTATAGCCGTTTATGCGCAGTTTACGCAGTTATTCAGCATCACCACTTGTGAAATGACGCGAAATAACTTTAGGAACATGTAACGTTAAGCATTGCGGAAATTATCGTGTGTTTTTTTTTTGTTTTTTTTTTGGTGCCGCGTTTAATAACACGATAACATTGTACAGACTACTGCATTCGCGAAGCTTCACAGCTTTACAAAATCAATTTAGCTTCTAACTGAAATAATTTATCAGGACCTCAAGGAGTACTTTCTAATTCGGCAATTTTTACGGGCACACGCCGATCCACCACCGGTCTGACATGTGCGAGTTTAACACACCCCCGGAGGCGAAATGGTAGCCGAAAAGGCAGCACTTGCACTCCCAAAGGATGTTGCCACTCTAGCAAGGCGCAGCCTGATAGAAACATTGAGACACTATACACTTTTTCCTGCCTTTTCCACAAGAGCGCAGCCATCTTGAATGTCGTCACTTCTGGTATGCGGTAAAACATCGTTTTGATCTCTTTACACTGCTGGAAGTTGTTTGCGACAAATGCGTGATTGTCACACATTCTATTCTTGTTTTGCCTCACCTATATGTTCTCTCATAATTCAGGTTGTTCGACACTTTCCTCGCAGCTTTTTCTCGGGCCCTCCCCACGATCGTGGTATTTTGAAAGTTGGGCTGGCACAGACAGTCTCTGCTATGAAGAGGTAAGTGTCCTCCAGTTGTTGAGCGCAAAGGCAGGTCATGCTCGCGCATCTTCTCATTTACGCGCCGTCCTGTCTGTCCGATATACACCCTACCGCATGTCAGCGGAATTCTGTACACCACGCCCACGTTACAGTCTACAAATCTTTTGGCGTGATTGACGGTACGTAAGCGCGCATCGTTCTTTTTTTTTCCTGAATCCGCGGGCATAATTGGGCCAACTTACATGGCGCCGAAAACACAAGCGGCACATAAAATCTTTTTGCCACCTTTTTTTAGGTTTTGTGAAATTCTGTGCAAGTAGGGCTCTCGTTCTCGTTTTTTATTTTTTACCCTGAAACGTGCACTTGACCTTTTTCAGCAGCGTCTCGGCAACTCCAAGCAAAAGTGAAGTTGGATAACCGGCATCTCTAAGTCGATTAACCTCCAGGCTGAAGCTGTCACGCATAACATGGTGGCATGACTTCTGAACTGCCGAATGGAGACAAGACGAAGCAATACCCCTTTTTACTAATTTGGAACCGTTAATCATGCCAAAATATTTGTAAATTGTAACGCGGGCGTGGTGTACAGAATTCCACTGACATGCGGTAGGGTGTACATCGGCAAGACAGGACGGTGCGTAAATGAGAGGATGCGCGAGTATGACCTCTTGGCGCTCAACAACTGGAGGACACTTACCTCTTCATTGCAGAGACTGTCTGTGCCAGCCCAACTTTCAAAATACTTTCGCTTTCAAATTTTATAAGTCACGAACCAACTCGCCCGCTTCGCCACTTGAGTTCATCTATGGCCACAAGTGAATGTACTCGCGACTCTAGCGACCTACACAGGCCGCCACTATCGGGCAAATATGCAGACTTGTGCTCGTTTACTTGAAAAATGTAATGAATTACAATTACAAATTGCCAAGCTTCGAATGTAATGGATCACCGCTACAAATTACTTTCGCTGAAAAGGAACGGATTACTTCACTCGTTACGTTACAAATTACTTTCACGTTAATTTTTCCGCACACTTATCCAGAAAACAATATAAACAATTTGGATATTTTCGAAAACTATTCTGCAACACTACTTTTCATTTCTTATACACCCGTATTATGGTAGTCCTTGTAAAAATAAAATATTGTATTTAAGAGAAAGAGTGTAGGTGCACTCCGTTCACCTCTAAGCTGACAAGGCACCGAAAGCTGCAACCACACCCGGCATGCCGCTAGCTTACGGCGTCCATAAATTATCCCTGTAATTGTGCAGACAAAGCTAGCGGTGCGGATGCTCACTAGCAGCGTCTACCTGCGCTACGAGATTCGGAGCTAAAGAAGCGATCTACGCAAGCTACCTTTTGAGTCTTGACTCGAGTGTTTCGCCTGTTATTCACAAGAAAAGAAAAACTTGGTTCTAATGTTACAATATATAGCCAATACAGAATGCAGGTGTCCCAGCTTACCTTGACGTGTTTCCGTAGGTTAGAGTTTGTTGTTCTTGCTGATGACAATATGTATTTCTTTTGGCAACAAAGTATGCACGGAAACTCTAGGTTTCCGTTCTCCTTAATGCCCCGAATTTTGAACATCTCATTAAGAGATGGCCATGGAGACGACGGACACTCCGTGACCGAAAACTCGACCAGTCAGAGAAAAGGTGGCGGTTACGGGTTACCGATCGTTCATCGGTTCTCACTTTCATGCAGGCACGTAGCCAGGTGGGAGGCCCATGGGGCCCGGGCTCCCCCCCCCCCCCCCCCTCCCCGAAATCTTTCATTTTGCTGGGACCTCCTCTCCCCCTCCCCTTCATACAGAATTTTGTCAAGGGCGGGCCCCCGCCCCCCCCCCCCCTTCCCCCCAACCAAAATCCTAGCTACGTGCCTGCTTTCATGCCAATATTCGTGGAGGCCAGGGGAGGGGAGGGCATAGAGAGCAAAAGAGGTGGTGACCATCGGTCTCACCAAACAATACAGGATCACATCACTTTTACGCGTTCTCTTTCTCTCTCTCTCTGTCAGCACTCCTTAGATGGCATAAACCCCCCCCCCCCCCCCCACCCTTTCCCTTTTATGTTGACAGTTGACTGCAAAGTGAGGAGCGGACTCGACTAGAGTCACTGTATGGGTCCCCAGAGTAACGAAACTCCGAAGGTTCGTTTTAGAACCGCGGCGCGGCGCTGAAACCGAAACCATGGCGCCACCATCTTGGGTCCACGCGTCGACGGGGGTATGAAGCCAATAGTGACATGCATTGGAGCGTGTTGAAAGAGCTTTGCTTAAACTGGTCGATGGGCTACATAGAAGCTTCTGGGGTGTTGTGAGTAGCTTCCGTAGATAATTAACATTACATTACATAATTTGCTCTCTGATTCTTTTTTGCTCGGTTGCGATGACAAGTCCAGCGCCAAGAATCGTAGGGACTGCGCTCTGTTTAAAGAGCTTTCTGCCATCCGCTCTGTGCGTTTCCAATTGAGACTCTTCGAAGTGATCCTAGAAGTCATTGTAATAAAAAGACGCAGCAAGTTGAGGCAATCTGAACGGAAAACACTGCGATCTAAATGCTATTCAGAACCACTTCACGAAACCACGAAAGTAGCGAGAATATAAACTGCATGAAAGCAATTTTTCCCAGAGTCACAAGGAGCCGCTTTCGCTCGGTACGTCACTCCAAGAGGCAACCGCATGCACGCGACTTTCGATGGATTAGCTAAGTTTGCTACACACCTAAAATTTAGCGAAGCGATATGCAACAGCGAGAGATCTGACCCAATATTAGCGACCCATTAGCCCGTCGCTTACCAAATCGCAACAGCGTCGCTCGTGCGAAACCGAACACAGTTGACGCCTGTTCGACCGCGAGGCAACGAGCGATACGCGGAATGAACCAGCTGTAATCGGCACTCGCCTCACAAAGCTTGCTTGTTGCAGTGGGCTCGAAATCTTTCCGTTTTACCAGCCAAGCCTTCTTCCTCCGTCTTGCAGTTGCGCTCTTTCCAAACGGGATCCGGAAGAGTCTCTTTCCAACCTCCGACCTGCTGCTGCACCCAAAAGCGCAGCAAGCAGACATTGTGCCACAAAGTACACAACCTCCTTGCTTTTGACGTCAGTAACCGCGTGGAAAAGACGGCGCTAGACGCGCGTTCGATGAGCAGCAAAGCGTGCGTGTGTGCAGCTATTTGCTGGACCCAAGATGGTGGCGATTAAAGCCGCTTGAAGCGCTGATGGAGGTGAGTCTAGCGGCGTTTGTGTCACGCGATCGATACCGTCCAATGATGCTCACCAAGTCAAAGCACGATCGGCTAGAGTGAGTATGTTGTCGGGGTTGTCGGCAAAACGCAAAAAGAAAAGGAATGCGTTACTCTGGGAACCCATACAGTAACTCTAGACTCGACTACTATGCCCAGACAAATATAAACCAAAAGAAGTATCGTCCGTACTCCCGAAGACTATGCGCTTAGCCTCGCGCCGGGCGCTTTTCAGCCGTGCCTCAGGAACGTGCTAGAACAGGGGTCGGCAACCCACGGCCCGCGGGCCAGTTTCATGCGGCCCCCGGCACGACTCCAGAAAAGCACTCTCCCCCCCCCCCCCCCCCCCCCTTTGCAGCTTCTTCACAGACCCATGAACCACACGGACCTTAGGACCACAAATGGGGTTAGACAGGAACAATTCCTGTCTAACCCCATTTGTCTAACCCGAAGTATGGGGATTGTCCGGCATCCCCATACTTCGGCAGAAAACTTCGTTTCCTTTATGCTTTTTTTCTCTGCCCCCCCCCCCCCCCCCGCCCCCCCGTCTTTGCGACTTGCCGTCCGGCCCCCTCCGTGTCGGGCTTCGTGACAACTCGGCCCGTCGCTGCAAATGGTTGCCGACCTTTGTGCTAGAATAAAGTAGCGCACGTCAAAGACCAAGAGATTTCGACCCCCTCGCGCGAGGCTACATCGTCTGTTACGCGAGTTGTGAACCCGCGAATCGAGGGGGTACGGACTCGCATTCGATGTCTGTGCAGGTGGCGGGAGACGTCGAAGAAGTTGGAAAGGGTGAAACGGTGTAAAAGACAAAAACATATAAACACGAAGAGCTTTCTCCTACCCGGGAGAAGGAGAAAAACACGATGGAAGGCGACGGAGAGCCTACTCAACGTTGTCTTACTTGATCTTTGTCTTTCGTACATTTGTACATGCCTTGCCCGTTTTTCTAGTGCTTCTAGTGACCGGTCATACAAAAAATCGTGCTTTCTTTTCGGCTCTTCTCCCCTTCGTGATGTTTTCTATTTTGTTGAACTTGCTCTCTTTATGCATGCTGCTGAATGTTCTGCTCGTATTGCTCCAGTTACTGTATTATGCTCATATTTTTAAAAACTAACAAGTAATTAAAGTAATACCGTTACCGATATTTTGAAACGAAATTACATTACAAATTACTTCCGAAAAAAAGTAACGTGGCAATCACAAATTTACTTGAAAAAGTAGCGGATTACAAGTAGTAATCCGTTACTTGTAATGGATTGCTTCTCAAGTCTGCAAATATGGCGGTTTAAAACAGGTCGTGCTGTGCCATGTTCCAGCTCGACGCACAACGCTCGGGTTTCAGCAAGCAAGCATTGAACTCGTAATGGTTTGCCCTAATTTTTATTCACTACGTTTCAAACCTGTGGGGATGTGTGGGCTTAAAGGGCGTCATGAAATGATATCGGATTGGAGTGTTCATGACTACTTTACAGAGGCGTACTGGTCCCAGTCTGGCCTAAGTATACCCGCACGGACCGCCACTGATTCCGAAGCTTCTTGGCCGCGGTGAAATCGGGAGGACGAAAGGGAACTATTTCTTCCAGTCTTGCCTTCGCAAAGCTCGATGACGTCATTATGGGATCGAAACCGCCCGTCTGATGGCAGTCAAGCGCAGGTCATGAATTGGACACAAGAACTGCGTGCGCACTCGAGCGACTTCGGCTCAAAACTATCAATGTCTCGGCTGACACTCGGGTAGTGGTTCATATCCAAGCACTGCGGTGATGAGAATAGCATAACTAATGATGCCTGGAGCTCAGCACGCGTTTTCTACTTTGCCAACCCAAGCGTGTGGCTATGATTAACGTTGGCGGCATAGGATAGGCACCGGGCCACTTGGCGAGTTGTTCGGGCTCCAAGTTGAGGGGATGAACGATGCTTATACTTTTCGAACTTATATGCCAACTGCCATTGCGTAAAAAAAAAAAAAAAAAATAAGGCAAGTTTATTCGGTCATTAACGTTAGGGAGTGATTCTGAGTAGAATTGAACGAAAGTAGAAAAATCGCTTCATGGCCCCTTTAATTGAGCTTCAAGAGGCAAAACGTTTTGGGGGGAAGCGCTGGGAGGAGTGCGGTGCTGACGGACGTTGATAAATGCGGAATATCTGGTTCACGCGTAGCGTTCAGAGCGACGAAGGGCAACACGCTGATGTGACACTAACAACAGAGTCAGCGGGACAACTGTTTCATCGCCGCGAACCGCTCATATGTAACCACCGAAGCCACAAGAGACGAGCAGAAATCCCGAAAGGACCCGTTCCGGGCAATTCAGTATTTTTCCGCTGGGTTCCGTCTGTTTTGCTGGAGTCGCGAAGTGACATGCGTGCCCTCTTTACCACTCTCGACAGCACGACACACGCACGTGCACACGTGCGAAAACAGATACGCACGCACGGACGCACGCACTATTTGTGCTGAAAGCACAGACTGTATCGAGCTCGTAGTTGCCGAAAAAACACACCGCGGCAGTAATTCCATTTCACTGCTAGCCAGTCTTATGCTGAAATTGGCAGCAGAGAAATTCAAATACATTGTTTCACTTGCGCCTATTGCGTGCTAAAATAAAATATTTATCCATAAAAACAAAAATAAAAGAAATCTCTAAAGTATTAAAACTCTACGTGCATTCTGGCAACCCAAAAACACCCGACTTCAAAACCGACCTTGCAAAGGGTAGCGTAGCGTTATTTTTCTCGCCTTTCTTAGGCCGACCGCATACGGCTGAGCACCACGGTCCACTGCAAATTAATTTACACCCTTAAGAGTGTTTTGCAGTGACTATAACTCACACCCTAACACCCCTACAAAAGGGTGTTTTCGACACAATAACACCCATGCAGTGGTTGTTCAAGCCAGCATTACACCCTACAAAAGCGTGCAAGGGTGTATTGGTTCACAGATTCACGTTTGACCGTGAACGACTGTGTTAGGACCGCTTGTGACTGCTTATGATAGGAGCACTGGCGTCATCAGTCGAAAAGCCTTAGAACACTTCCGACCCGCGTATAACCAGACTGGAAGTTTTGTAGTATTTGCAAGATCAAATCTACGAAGGTCTCTTGTAACATTTCCAGATTTATTTTATGCTCATGTTGAAATTAGTAAAGACATGCGGATCGGAAGTGTAAGAAGACTTCTCAATAGATGGCGCCAATGTGTTATTCTCATCATAAGCAGTAACAAGCAGTCGTTACGCAGTCGGCCACAATCAACTGAAAATGTGCGAAAGAGCCAAGCTTTTCTGTACCGATTGTAATACATACGGTACCTGTAATAATAATCGCGTGCATCCACTCATGCATAAAACACAGAAATGGAGAATAAAGTAGGAACTCATTTAATCTTTGCTTCCTTCATATACAGCTCTTTGGCTGTGAATGATGCCTTGTATGTTGTATATAATAAAACGTTCTGCGATAAACTTATGTCTTCAAATAGTAACACCTAAAAAAGGGTATTCCAATATGTTGCAAACATTAAATGGCATTCTTCTGTACCCTGAGTTAAAACGTCAGTCGGCTGCGTGATAAGTTGTAGTTTCTACTCCTCAGTCGATGACCCGAAGCAGCCGTCTCCTCCCAACGTGCAAGAGTGTGTCAGTCTCCTTGAAACTGGGGCCCGCGTACATATCACAAGAAGTGAAGGTTTTTTTCTGCCTCCTAGCAAAAAAAAAAGACAATAGAAAACAATATTGTTTTCTATTGTTTTCAGTCAGACTAGTCTAGAGTCTAGTCTAAAGTCAGACTAGAGTCAAGCTAAACAGGGTCTTCTTTCCCCGCTGATTTTTCCAAGCCCGTTCCTTTGGCTGTGGTTTCGCTAGATAGTAGATAGGGACATATGTTGAGTTGAGACTTAGAGAAATAAGCAAAATGCTGTGTCTCTCGTCTGCTACCGCGTTAGCATTGCAGACTTAAATCCGATTATAATATAAATAAAAAGGGCTAGGCGCCAAAATAATAAATTTGTGGTAAAAAATAATTGTAAAAAGAAAAAAAAAAGAATGTTGCGAAACCGCAGCCAAAGGAACAGGCCCGGTCAGCGGGTTTTATTTTTTGTTTAAATTGTTAACCCCCTCCCTCTTCTTGGGATAGTTCTTGACGTACAATTTTCCATCGCGGTTGGTTTTCATTCTTCATTCATGGGTTATTGTTTGTAGTAGGATGTTTGGTGCTTGATTTGAGTTGGTGTTTCCTTCCTTGGTATTTCTGGAATGAGCTGATAGAATGATTAGTTCCATTTTGCTATTTTTTTTTACTCCCTTATCGTCGGGCGACTGAAGGGCACTGTGGCTGGAACCCACTGGGGAACGCAACCGGCCACTCCAGCCCCCAGCTCAGGAGATTTAACCCCCTGGCTAGGGATCCAAACGTAACCCATCCCAACCCAAGATGTTAATGGGGTTAGGGGGACCGCGTTACGCCCTCTCCAGGTAAGCGTGGGAACCCACCCGCACCCGAAAAAAAAGAAGGAAAACGTATTATAACTCTCGTTACAAGGGAGAGGCACCTTCGAAAACCCCCACTTAGATGAAAAGTGGGGGGTGTTAGTTGCGGGAGCACTACTAGGGCGCCAAACGCGCCATCACCCGTGGGAACGCCACAGTCGTCATCTGCTGATGGACGCGAAAACACACCAGGCCACCCTGAAGACACTTTACTGTTAGTATCTTAAAATCTTCACGTCCGAGACCCAGGTCAGCAAGGACCTGAGCACTCTTGGACGCTCACACACCTCTGTAGGATAAGGTTACACTGGATACAAAGGAATTCGTTTGACGGCGCCCGCGCACCTGTTCCAAGACCTCCGGCACAGAGTGCTTCTCAACCTTCCGGCGGTGCGCATCACCCAGACTCACGCGAAGGCCGACGACCTGGACATCTAAAATAACCTGCGTGCCCTTGTTGGACACCACGAAATCCAGGAACCGCCTAGCCTCCATGGTACGCACGGTGGGCTGAACCCGGACATCCCACTTCCTCTTCCGCAGGCGAGTCGCAAGCTCTTCTACCATATTATCATGCCTTTTGGTACGAGTGAAGTCGGAGTGGTGGCACCGCTGAAGGATGTGCCCCAGGCTCTCTGGCTGGTTACAGCCAGCCCTACACATCTTGCTGCCGCCCTGACCGCGGTTCGTGGGTGTCCGGTTTGGCATGGCGTTCACACGCATTTTTATACAGTCAATAAACTTACGACCTGACAAGAGGTGCGTCCCATCGGTCAACCATCTTGGTGAGCCGGGCACATTGCCGCACTCGGCGAGTGCACTTCCATCAGAGCTGCGGTGGAGCTTCCCCGCCCAGAACCGGCAGCGTGCGTCATTGGACGGCAGTTGTGCACAGACGATCTGCGTGCCTGAGGGCCTCCCTTATGAGGCGGCAACGCAGGGTCTGAGCACAGGACGGCTGGCTGCTTTGCGCCAAACGCTCGTACCTGTCCATCTGCAGCCCTGGCACGGCGGTTCGGAGGCAGGGAACTCCCAACCCGCCGGTCGGAATTTCGGCATGTATGTAGCCGAGCGGCATATCATGCGGCAGTGCAAGCCAACGCCGCACCGAGGCACGCACGAGGCGGTTTAACTTGACCAGCAGCTTGGCCGTAAATGGCCCCAGGATCAGACGATGGTAAAGACGAGGCATCAGGTAGGTTCTCAAAACAACAAGACGCTGGTGGGGCTTCAGAGGCGCCCGGGACACCCCACCCAACAGCAGCGCCAGCTTACGCTCCAACGGCATGAGTGCTCTACCCGCGGCGGAAAACGAGATGGTAGCCAGGTAGCGTCACACCGTCGCTATGTTATTGGCGGGAAGCTGCTCGTGGTTGTCCCTGAAGGTGGTAGTTGTGGCCACCTTCACTTTCTTTCTCTTCCAGATGGTTGGAGGACTAGAGTGAACGATTTCGCAGCGTTAATCTCCAAACCTCGTGGGCCCAAGAAGGCCGGGAGGCGATCCAGTCTTTCCTGGAGTCCCCGCGGAGTTGACGCCATAACGACCAGGTCGTCGGCGAACGTCATGGCGTCAACTTTGAAATCTACACTAGTAAACCCTATTTCGGGGTCAAGGTCGCTAAGCCATTCGTTCAGCACAAGGTTAAACAGGACAGGTGAAAGGGGGTCCCTCTGCCTCACCCCAGTAGTTGACCTCACCAAGATCGTTCTCCCTCCGTACCCGAGCACCGTCTCCGAAGTACCGTACAAACTTTGCAGATACTCCAGAAACGATGCCGAGAGACCGGCACGGGCGGCGCCCCGTAGCATCGCCTCCATAGACACCCGATCGATTGCCTTGGTGAGGTCCACACTGGTAGGAAACAGGGGTCTCTTCGAGGTCTTAGCCTCGTCCAGCGGAGTAGCCAGAATGGCTATATTTTCCGCACAGCCGTCGACAGGAATAAAAGCCCTCTGCCGGTGATTCAAGTCCACGGCGGAGCCGTCGGGACATTGGTTTGTTGAACAACCTAAGCAGCACTGGGGCCACCGTGATTGGACGAAACTGCCTTGCATCCCGTGCACTCTCCTTTTTAAGTATAAAAACCGTCCTACCCCCCCCCCCCCCTAAAACAAACTGCAACCTGACGGCCCAGCATGATCAAGTTAAGCACCACACTCAAAATTGGCCATAGGTACCTTCCGGAGGTCACGCGAAGTGAAACAATCGGGGCCTGTTGCAAAACTCATAGGGGGAAAAGACTGTTTAATATTCTGCGCACTTATAAGGAAAAAGGGGTCCAAGGCGGCCCCAATAACACTCAACTCTTCTGAAATGAAAGGCGGGACAGAACCCGCCATGATTGACTCCCACTCCTTGAGGAACTTCTCCGGGTCTTCAACCTCAGCCGCTGCCTTTCAGTTCAGGATGTCACGGGCGCACTCTGATTGGCGCTTCCGGAACAGCTCCTGTGCCAGAGCGTAGTCCTTCTTTTGCTTCTTGCGACTTAACGGGCGCTGTGGACGACGCTGCCGACGAGGCTGAGCCGGCCGCACATCACGGAAAAAGTATTCCCCGATGTAGTTGTTCAAAGGTGCGGCCACCTCCACCTCGTCCAGAGCCAGCCGCGCCAATATTCATAATTCTGAGCCACCATGTGTCCTCGGCGCCTGCCTACCTGTGAGACTACGAATCTCCTGGAGCAGCCGCAACCGAGACCGCTTGATAAGCTCGTCAAGGACCACCTGTGGCTGCGCCGGTTGTTCCTCTTGTTCCATTGGGACGTCTTGGTCGTGGTCATGCTGCACTGGAACTTGCTGCTATAGGGTTTGGTTCCCAAGCACCTCACCACTACTGCATGTAACCAAGCGAGAGACCTGCGGAACTTCTTCGTCCCCCGTAACATTCATCACTAACTCCGTGGGTGCAGGTCTAACTTCCGGGGGTGGTCTCCAGTCACAGCCAGGAGTCGGGCCATTATTGCCGATAGGCCTTCATTTTTCTAAAACCCTTGACAGAGTCATAGGTGCGACTTGCACTTTTGTCGGAGTCGTATCTCTGCAAAGCGGAGTGGAGTGGAGTGCCTGGTTGATGTTTTTAACACCCGACCGAAGCGTCCCCACCTCCATCTTTGCCAGAAGATACGACTCCTCGGGGGTCCATCATTCCTTAACGCGCTCAACAGAAATTTCAGCGTTATAGGCGGCTTTGTTTTATTTTGGCGATGGACCCCCAGCCCAATCTTAGTGGAAAAACACTTTCCACACTCTTGGCATGTGAACTGGGCTGCAGAAGCAGTTCCAGATACAGCTTCCGACCCCTGAGAGGTCAATGCCTGGTGAACACCATCAGCATCAACACACTCAGGCGACCGGTTAACCACAGACGTTTCCCAGATAAGACACCGTCATCACAGGGCCATCCCAAAAAGATCTCCACGTCCCACATCCCGTATAGGACATCCGCAACACGTCCCACGGATTACTTGGATATGGACGTCCTAGCGCGTACGTTAAGTGACATCCTTAGGATGTCCTGCGAAGGAACGTCCAATGAAAGACCTCCGTGGGACATGCACCACAGGATGTTTTAGGGATGTCGCATTAAAAAATTAAAATCCCGGGCAAGACAATCGTAAGATAGAATTTATCACTGCAGCGATTATCTCACGGATGAAGAACCGGAAAAGGTGCTTATTTTGCTTAGCCTTTTGCAGGCAGCTCGGCTACCTACGCGCAATCCGGCGTGCCTTGACTCGCACGAGTTTCATGAAAACACACTGCGACTCCCCACGACGTCTGCGCGTCCATGCCAGGCGGCCATGCAGCGATGCGGCTCTTGCATGCAGTATAAATAGGAAGGAGGATGAAGTGATGAAGTCATACAGCTAAGAGACCGATTACCCGTTGAGGCGCATCTCCATCAAGGCTGTATAAACATACAGAGCAAACCAATTTTTTTTTTTTTAGTGATGAAGTCGTGAAATCGTAAAACGACCTCCTAGTGCGAATAAAGTAATGTCAAGCGCTGTTGCGTGTGACGTCTATAGCCGGGCGTTTGCGAGGCGAGGGCGACACAAAAAAAAAAAACGTTTATTAATTAACGTGGAGACGCGGAACAGTGCGCAGACACGCGAAAAAACACACAGAAATTAAGACGGGGGAGGTACCCTTTCCTAACTTAGGCTTAAACCAGAGAAGGAAAAACAGGAGATGGCAGTAGGTAGCGCTGGTAGCTTTCTCTATTAGCTGACTTGCGTATTTTTGGGGCAATTCTAAAGACACCGGTATTCATTAAATGATTTTCATATATTTCGGCTGAATACTTTTGCAAGGTAATTAAGTTCATCAGCCTTTAAGTGTTTCTGTTAAGAAAATATATTGTGTGCACCTGCTACGAAACCATAGTCTCGACCCGCCAGTTTCCCGCGCGCCGACAAGTCTGTGACGAGCTGGTGGCAAAGGCAGCGAGGGTAGGGCAGTTTGAAATAGGAGCTCAACGCTGAACGACCCAGACTCATTTTCAGCATGGACACAGGTAAGTACGTTCGTTCCTATGCACCGATAAGATTTGCATACTTTGTTCTGTCTCTTTATTTCGAACCTTCGCGCGCAGTCTTGGTGTTTAACCCTATAACACTTTGCTCACTTTGCTCGTAGCCGTCTCAGCTATTTCACAAAAACTTGTCAGGATTCCTGTTCAAACCCAGCTTTGCCGTCTTTCCTCTTGTTTATTTACGATAGTTTGAAAAACCTTTCACCAGCGGAGGCCACCACATGAACTCCAGAATTTGTGTTATCATTCTATGTAGGTGAAAATCTGTTCGCCATTGCAAGGTTCTCAGACGAAGAGGATAGTGTGGCGGTGGTCCATCGTTTCTGGTTAGACGGTGGCCATTGTTTCTGGCCGAATGAACGCAATCCAAAGAAGCTGGAGACCATGACAGTTCAAGGAGTTTCGCCGACTGATGATTGTATTTATTTATTTATATATTTCAAAACCCTCAGGGCCAACGGCATTACAGAGGGGAGTGGGTTGTATTCAACAAGAAAAAATATACAATGAATAACTTAAAGGCAAAGCACGTATTAGTTATGAACAATAGAAATTAGAAACAGCAGTTTTAAACAAATCATCCGCCTGGATTATGGCGATGGAGGTGGGAAGGCGGTTTCAATCCAAAGAAGTTTTGGGAATGAAAGATTGTTGAAATGTGTTCGTGCTACATAGTGGTACACCTACTTTATGAGGATGATCAAGACGGGATGAAACATAGAAAGGTGGTGTGAGGAGACGTTGACTGAGGGATGAGTTAGTGTGAAATACTTTATGGGAGAGACATAAACGGGCTACCTTTCGGCGTGAGGCCAGACAAGGCAAATATAAGTTAGATTTCATAGAGGTGACACTTGCAGTGCGTTGATAATTACTGAGGATAAAACGAGCGGAACGATTTTGAACAGCTTCTAGGGGGTTAACCAAATTTAAAGGGCTGGGGTCCCAGATAGACGACGAGTATTCAAGCTTTGAGCGTACAAGTGTTTTATAAAGAGTTAATTTCAAAAAGGAAGGGGCTAAAAATATTACGTTTTAAATAGCCAAGCATGCGATTAGCATTACTAATAATGTATCCAATATGTATTTCCCAGGAAAGATCAGATGTTATGTGTACGCCCAGGTACTTGCAAGACGACACAGAAAGTAAAGGGACATTGTTAAGACAGTAGGAGGGAGAAACTGAATGATTACGAGTCACTCTCATTACTTTTCACTTAGTTGTGTTAAGCTCCATATTCCAAGTTTCACATCAATGAAGAATAACGTTAATGTCTGTCTGGAGCTTGATAACATCTGAATCATAATTAATTTCACGGTGAATGACACAGTCATTTGCAAAAAGGTTAATTGAGGAAGAAATGTTATTCGGCAGGTCATTAATGAAGATTAAAAACCAGAAGTGGGCCTAATACAGAACCCTGAGGCACGCCGGAGGTCACTGACGCGAACGGAGATGTATGGTTATTGGCGGTAACGAACTGGAATCGGTTAGTAAGAAAGCACTGGATCCAAGCCAAAACGTTAGCATCAATGCGAAGGTTATTTAGTTTCAACAAAAGCAACTCGTATGAGACTTTATCGAACGCCTTCGAGAAATCCAAAAATCCGCAGTCTATCTGGGACCCCCTTTCAAGAACAGAGTACAAGTCGTTAATAAATAATAAAAGCTGGGTCTTGCAGGAAAATGATTTTCGAAATCCATGTTGAGCCGCGTTGAAAAACAGGTTAGACTCCAAAAAATTAACAAGCTGAGAATAAATGACATGTTCAAGTATTTTACATGGTATGCTAGTGAGTGAAATTGGTCTATAGTTGTTAGGGGAATGTTTATCACCTCCTTTGTGCAACGGAACCACCTTCCCAACTTTCCAATCGTCTGGGAGGACACCGAGATCTAGCGATTGGGTGAATATGTTTGACAGTATGATGGAAGAATATACACTTGTTTTTTTTTTTAATTTTGAGTTACTATTATCAACACCAGCACTGGATGATATTTTAAGGTTATCGATTATTCGAACAATGCCAATGGGATCAATTTCGAAATGTTCCATAGGCATGAAGTTGCACTGAGGTAATGAACAAGGTGACGTGTCACTTACACTGGAAAAAGATTTAACAAAAGCCGTGTTTAAAATTTGAGCACAGTCTTCACTAGGTATAACACAATCATCCACCCTGATTGAGATTCGTTCGAATTGTTATCACCAATAATGTTCTAAAACTGCTTAGGATTAGTAGACCACATATTCGGCAAGGTCTGACTAAAATACACAAAGTTAGCATCGTGAATAGCAGATTTGTAAGCCTCATATGCGTTCTGATAAGCCTCCCAACGTTTCGAGTAGCCCGTGGCACTAGCAGAGCAAAACAATCTTTTTTTTTTTTTTTTTTTTTTTTTTTTTTAGAAAGCCTTTTTAGTGTAACATTAAACCAAAGTGAATGAGTGTGTGACCTTATCGAACGGAGAGGAATGAATTTATCCGTGAGCAGCGCCACTTGATTCTTAAACAAGGACCAGTTTTCCTGAATGGTGCGTTCGGAAAAGTTAATTATAAAGACATCTAGAAAAAGGGCTAAGTGGTTATTAATAGCATCAAAGTTCGCATTGCTATAGTTGCGAATGCGTTGAGTCACTGTATAAGATTTGTACTTAGGAACCGTTAGAGATATGTATAACGAACTATGATCACTGAGACCTGGTAAATGATATACTAAAGAAACAAGATCCGGCGCACTAGTTAAAACAAGATCAAGGATATTGGCTGACGTAGCTGTGACACGTGTGGGTGCAGGGACGAGTTGTAAAAGATTGAAATCAGCGCACAAGCTTAAGAAATTGGAACACTCAGAGGAATGACAACTGAGAGAAGGGCACGTATCCGACCAATCAATATTCGGATAATTAAATTCGCCTAACAAAAATATTGGAGAATCGGGGAATCTTGCAGTAACCATATTTAGCGCATCATGTAAGTCATTGACAAAGCCAGTGGAATAGTTAGGTGGTCTATAACAAGCACAGAGTACAATTCGTCTATTCCCCGCTTGGAAGCAAACACAGATATACTCAAGCTTGTAACAATATTTACATATAACGATTCAATATTCTCGTTAAATCCAATCAATACTCCTCCTCCTGATCTGTACTCTCTGTCGTATCGATAAATATTAAACTTTTTTTCGCAAGCAAATATCTCACTGTCACGGATTCAAGACGAAAGCCAAGTTTCAGTTAGTACTACAATATCAGACGAAGAAGAGTCAATAGTTGCACACAATACATCACGCTTGTTCATGACACTTCTGATATTGGAAAAAAAACATTGAAACATTATCAAATGATTGACAAGGCCTTTGCCGACTTTGCTTATTTATGGGTTGCTATGGGGAGCTAGCAGAAGGCACTGACTCAGCAGCCGCGCTATTATCAGCATTTGCGCCCCGTGGAACAACACGATCACCAACTTCAATCACGCTGTCACTGTCTGAGCAGTACATACAAATCTTTTTATCAAGGTGAAGTTTATTGTATCGTAAGCTAAAGTACTTGTCCGGGCTTCTAGCCTTCGCAAATGCAATCAATATTTTTCGCGCGTGAAGCGTAGCTGGCGAAAAGTCCGCGCTGCCAGACACACTACTGCCCTTTAATTTTGATCGGCCCACCAGCACGTTTTCTCGAAGCCCGTAAGACGCAAACTTAACGACTATTGGGCGACATTTTCCCGCGACAAAGGCGCCGAGTCTATGAGCCCGAGCTATGCCGCCATCAGCAATCTGCATGTCAGCTTCCCGATGGAGCACCTGCCGTACTTCCTCTTGGGATAGGGCCCATGTCTCAGATGGAGTGTCAATGACCCCATGGAATATTAAGTTGTCCCCGTCTCGACCTGTCCTCCATTTCATCCACTCGGGCGCGTAGGAGCGTATTTTCTTTCTTTGTGTCATTGGCGATCACCTGTGCTACACGCAGTTCATTCTGCCACTGTTGGACATTAAGGCCTTGCTTTCAACCACTGTTAGTTTAGTGTTTACTTCAACGAGTTGTTTTTCAATCGATTGTTGGTTGCTTTTTATCTCGTTAACGGATGCCATTAGACTATTCTGGCCCTCCTCAAACTTAAGGGTACGAGCATTCACTTCATGGAGAAGCTTCAGCATTTCGTCAAGCTGCTTGCCTTGGCACTCAGTCTTAGGTCCCGGGTTAGACTCAATAGGGAGTTTTAGCGAGTCGTTTTTCAAGCACACTTTAGCGAATCGTGAAAGTTGCGCGACCGTGTAAACGATGATGATGATAGTGCTTAACGGTGGCGCCATTTTCTAGTGAACATGTGAAACATTCTGCAACGTGTAAATCCGTGGCGAACACCGTGGTGGCGGCTCGTGTTTCCGGCGTACGACTGATGTAAACAAGACGGCCGATGTAACATTTGCCGGTCGGAATTTCAAGAACTGCGAAGCTAGATGGAGTAAAATGTATCTAAACGACCGTAAAGGTATGTGTTGTGTCTCCGTCATCCTGAACGTGAACCATCGTTCCCGTTGTGCCGTCGAACCAAATCATTTCATCTGCTCGCGGTCGCCACGGCAGCTAGTCTGCCCGCAGATTGCAAAAATTTACTAACATGCGTAGTTTACAGCATTCACGATCGCTTACCATTGTGAGCAGTCCTCGAAATGATTTGGTTCAACCTCTGAAATGAAGCAGACTAACAGGACGGCAAATCTCGTCCCGCTGTCCTAAGCCTAACGCTCGGCTGGGTCGGCGAAGGCAGTCGCCGAACCGACCGCCATCTTTTTTTACCCGAGTCGTGAACGGTGCTGGCTGCGTTGCGGTGACGACTCCAGCGGCCGGAATGGGAGAAACGAACGAGAAGAGCCTCCCGACGTCCCGAACGACTCGCGCGCGCATGCGCAGTGGCGTCGCCGATGCGTCGGAGGGCGAACCGTTCGTGTGGAAACGACCTGCTAAAACTCCCTAATATCCCCGCTCAAAAGCAGAATCAAAAAAATTACACCATCTTCCCGAGGGGAACCATGGGGTGATGCGGAGCATCGCGGATCGTAATTAACGGTGTTATTAACGGTGTTAGTAACGTTGTTAGTAACGTTGTTAACTTGCGTTGGTTACCACACAGCGAATGGACGCCGCTTCTCGTTGCCGTAGTTCAGGGTCTGCCGCTCGCTTTAGGCGTTTGTGCTCAGCGTCGCGTGCCCTTCGCTGCGCAGCTTTGTCCTCAGTGGACGTAGCGTTGCTGTGAGTCCGTGGGGTGGTGCTGACGCTTGCTTGCGCCAACCCACTAACTGACAGGACTGCTCCTTCCATCACACTTCATCGGAAGAACGGAGTGAAGTGGAGTCAACAGCGCTGAACTGAACGCGCGCAGAGAGAGAGAAGGAGCTACCGCTGCTTATACTCACAGATGAAGGAGAGGAGACTAGAGGAGGAGAGTTGCGCATGCGCGCGCGGTGTGGTTAGAATCGAACGCACGCGAAGTGCACGCACAGCTGGTAGAGAGAGAGAGCGGAGAGAGTAACGCGCAGCTGTTGGAGAGAGGGAAGGAGGAGAGTTGCGCATGTGCGCGCGGTGGGATTAGAATCGAACGCACGCGAAGTGCACGCGCAGCTGGTAGAGAGAGAGAGAGCGGAGAGAGTAACGCGCAGCTGTTGCAGAGAGGGAAGGAGGAGAGTTGCGCATGCGTAGTGTGAGTGCAGACTACAACGCCGACGCCGCGGGACATAGACCCGAGCAAGAGATGCTCCGCATCTAAAAACACGATGCATCAACACAGTCGGAAACACAAAGACACAATGCTTCCGGGCGAGGCAGCACTACGAGACACAAATAGTCGCTTTTTACTTTCGAATAGTAATGACGACTACCCACCTGCAGTATGAAAACGACAGGATTAGACGATGTCCGCGTGGTTGGAAAGCTGCCTCGCCCACTGACGAATTCCGCGCCAAGCAGGTGGGGGCGGTTCATGAAGATATCGATGATGACGATGTCAATCCGGTGGCGCGATGAAACGTAGGCGAAACCAGAAGAAATTCTTGGTGAGGCACGGAATGTACACAGACTTCACTGGCGGAAACAATCTGCGTTTGCTGGTGTTGTTTGCATCGCTGTAGTCCAGGCGGGCCGGTGTAGTTCACTGAATGATTTTGAAGTGGGGTTAATAAAAAAAGAACTAAAAATAAAGAGTCCCCCGTCAGCTCCCGCATGAGCACTGCGGAGTTAAGCCAATTAAACAGAAAAAATGAGGACCAATGGGTCAAGCAGAGTTTTAAAAGGAAAAAGCCAATGAAAGGAAAAATAAATATCTAGCTGCTACCGGCAACCAAGGGGACGGGCTCGGATCAGCGGGCATTTATTGGATCCTAAGGATTGCGTAGTTGGATTCGCGAAGATTCAGTGTTGACTTCGGTCATTGAATGTAGTGAGATAAAGTAATCTTGATCTCCTCCTGATCTGCAGAGGGACCAGCCGTCGCCTGGGCGTCAGGGAGGTGGGGGGCTGGAGAAGACTCCGAAATACTGAAATAAACATTATTGCCCCCCCCCCCAAAAAAAAAGAAAAAAAAAATTACTTTTTTCTTTCTTTTTCTTTTTTCCCTTGTCTTTTCTTCTTTCCCTTTCTTTTCTTTTCACGTTTCTTATTTCGCCGCCGAAACGGGAGCAAGGACGGATGTCGGCCCAATGGATCGCCCATGATGAGTGCGTGAGGGATGAGGATGGAGGTAAATTGTTGTGATGGAGGACGGGTAGTCGAGAGGTGATTGGGAGTTTGGTGTAGAAGCCTATAGCCCGTACTGTGGTTTTTATCTCGTCCTCGTGGGTACCTATGCATACGTGTACGTCGCTTTGTTTTCCATTTTAATATCAAATCGTATGTAATCCAAATCTGAATGTCTAAGGATATTGCGGGAATCAAACAGCAAGAAGGGCGATGCTTTTCTCTCACTTTTTTTTTCTTTTGGGGGGAATTGAATAAACCGATACACTGTAGAATCCAGTGGCGTCCTAATGAACGTGTTTTTTTTTCTTCTTTTTTTTTTGTCAGGGCATGAGGCGTTTCCATCCTACAGCCCTTAAGCGCCGTTCGCACTCTTGCGACCGAGTAAGACCGAGAGAGACCAGACCGGTTTTTAAGCCTCTTGCGATCTCATAGGACCAGCTCCGCTGCAGCGCATCCGGTCCTAATAAGTCGCAAAGGCTTAAAAACCGGTCTGGTCTCTCTCGGTCTTACTCGGTCGCAAGAGTGTGAACCGCGCTTTAGTCCCAGGCAGTGAGGTTCAAAGGCGCCCGAGCCTCAAGTCCAAGGCCAATTGAGGAATGCAGTCCCTTTCGAGGACGCAAGAAGCTACAAAGGGTGAGATCGTGCTGTCTCACTCTGGCTCAAATGAGTAGAAAATATTTTTTCTTTGCAGAGTTTTGCTTGTCGTGCAGCGCAGCCTGCTAGGATATCTACCCTACGTGACGGCCCTCGCGACACAGCCCAAAAGGAGCCCAGCCCCCCCCCCCCCCCCCCCCCCCCCAGACTGGGCGGGCAACTCCCGATCTCCCGGTAAGAGGTCTTGAGCTCCCTAAGGTGCCCAGGAGCGACCTGGACACCCACCGTCGGGGCCATCTCAGGTTCAGAAAACGTTCCGGAGCGTTGAAGTCTTAAATCGGTTGTTTGTTGTGTTTGTTTTTTTAGTTTCCCTTTTTTGGGGGCAGGGGGAGGTCCCGGAACTCCCCCCTAAAGGTGTCCCTGCAGGCGGTTGTTCCATTCCCATGGAAGGGCCTTCCACCCTTCCGAGATCTGAGCCAGGAAGAAAAATCGGAGAATCCGTGGATTGTGCGTGCACCGGTGGGTGCCCGTTTCTGCCTGTGGAACTGGATGTTCCAAGTAAAAGTCATGAGACTCCGTGTGGACCTTGACATTGTTATATCTGGGATATACTATACTTTTTTTTGCCCCTTTTTTTGGGAGGGAACGGTTGTTGTTGGAGGTTGACAAGAAAAGCCTGGGGAAAATCCACCAAGGTGGACTGTTCTGTACCCGTGGTGTTGGGGTAACCGTTGAGGTCCTACGGTTTATACGTGGAGGGGTGCACCACCCCCCATGCTGGCAATTCCCGCCAGGATGTTTTTTTTTTCTTCCTTTTTTCTTCCTATTGGAGACGGGGGGGGGGGGGGGGGCGAGTTAATCTGTGCGGTTAGGGATTCTAATATAGTCATTATTTCTATGTTGGCCGCTACGTTAGGTTTATTATGGTCATTGAGTCCCTGAGGTAGTTTGGTGAGTTGTGTGCGAAATGTTTGAGTGAGTGGGCAAGTGGAGGTGTAGTGCATGAATGAATAAGCTGGTTGGCCACAGGAGCAGTTCGTATTATTGATTCTCTGAAATTTGAAAAAGTAGTAGGGGAATCTGCCATGGTCTGTGAAAATTTGTGTCTGATAATAATTAGTGGGCAAATATTCAGGTATCATGAAAACGGATGGAACCCATTTGAATATGGGGGAGGCGGTACAGTTCGTTTGCCAATCGCTGTTCCAAGTGTGGTATTGTTGTGTCTTGAGGAGTTTCCGTATGTAGTATTTCGTGCGTGGTAGTGTGAGAGGAGTGCAATAGTGTCGAGCTGTGTTGGCTAATTGATCCGCTAGGTCGTTTCCGTAATTGTTCGTGTGGCTGCGTATACAGACGAGGTGAATTCAGTGTGATGTATGCAACTGAGTAGTTCCTGTTTGATGGCAAATACTGTAGGATGTGTGTTATGTGGGTTGGCAATTGCCTTTAGGGCTGAAAGGCTATCGGAGTATAGGGTGAAGCTAAATGTATTCGGGAGGAGGGATGCGTGGGCGACTGCTTGGTATATAGCTGTTAATTCCGCGTCTTAGATGGTGGCATAAGATGGGAGTTTGTATTTACTATGTTCTATTATGTTGTCGTGGGTATCGAGGATAAGATGCGCGGTGCCTACGGTATCCTGAAAGAGGGGTCCATCGGTATATATCTGGAAGGGGGCAATGTAGTGGGTGTAGATTGGAATGAGCTAAAAGGAAAGTGGGCAAGTAGGGCAGGGTGGATATCCCAAATGTCTATGTCGTGTTGTAAGGATGACGCTTCGTAAGTGCTATTGTGAATAGTGTAGTTGGAGCGAAGGTGGAAAAGATGGACTAGGGCGATTTCGCGGTTAAGGGCGAGTTCAATAGGAAGGATGTTAGTCAAGATGTTAAGGCTAGTATTACTGACAGTATGGAAGGCTTTAATAATTTTCAGGAGGGGGATGCGTTGAATAGAAATGAGTTTTCGGCGTAAGTGTGAGGGAGGAGGAGATGTCCAGTATACTGAAGCGTCATATGTGATCATGCGTTCTAGGCTCCGAAGATATATGTCGCGAAAGAGTTTGGGGCTGAAGCCCCAATGGATACCGGTGAAGGAGGAAAGAGAAATAGTGTGTTTATAGATGAGGTCGCGAAGATCAGTAGCATGCGGGAGGAAAGAAAGAGAATGGTCAAAATTATTCCTAAAATTTTAAGTTCATGAACATGTTAATGTTATGCTTTTCCAGTTTGACTGTGGGGGGCGGGGGGGGGGGGGGGGGAGGAGGGGGGACGTTTAATGTAGTGCCAACCAAGAAGAAGAAACTTCCATTTGTCTGGGTTAAACTGTATTTTATGTTGGATACTCCAGTTATGAATAAGGGTCAATGCATTGTTAGATGTAGTTCCGAGTTGTAAGCGGGTTCGGCCAGAGATAAGCAGCGTAATATCGTCAGCGTATGCTTGGACGTGGGTATTGGAAGGAAACGGCAAGTTCAGGAGAGAGGTTAGAAGGATATTCCAGAGAAGCGGGCTAAGGGGGGAGCCTTGAAGGCTCCCAAGTGAGGCGGAGTAGGAAACAGGCGAAGTCTGTAGGGGATAGGTAAGGGAACGGTTGGAGAGTATGTTTTGAAGAAGAAGGTAGAGATTTGGGTGAAGATTATGTTGTTTTAGGAAGTCTAGAACAAATGTAATCCAGATGGTGTTAAAAGCGTTGGAGATGTCTAAAGATATAAAAGGGCTTCAGTGTTAGTATATAACGCAGAGCGAATATGATTTTTAAGCTGTAGGAGGGCTGAGGTAGAGGACTTGCGGTGCGTGAAACCAAATTGATTAGGAAGGAGAAGGTTACGTGTGTGGAGGAAATGATAAAGGCGATTATTGACAAGCTTTTCGAGGACTTTGCGAAGGAGGGAGTTCATACAGATAGGGCGATAGGAGGAGGGTAGGTGTGGGGGCTTGTCAGGTTTAGGGAGTAGGATAACACGGGAATCTTTCGAAATAGGGGGGAAATAGGAATAGGTGAGGCAGGCGTTGAACAGTTTTAAAAGCAGTGTCGGACAAAGGGAGAGGAAGTTTTTCACCAGGGAGGCTGTTATATTATCAGTGCCAGGGGTGATGCGGTGCGGGATGCGTCGGATAATTTGTGTGAGTTTCGTGAGGGTGAAGGGGAGGTCGTTAGGGGAATCCGGTGGTATTAGTACGTGGTGGGCGAGCTCTATCTGGGATGCGGAGTAAGAGGAAGGATCGTCGCAGGGGAATTGTTGGACAAGAATAGTTTTGATGGAGTCGGCCGGGGATTGGGTGTAGGAGTCATCAGGCTTAAGAATAGGGGGTATAATTATTGGACGTTTTAATGTGTTGAGAGCGATCTTGTAGGGTGAAGCGAAAATATTGGACCGGGTGACCTGTGTGCAGAAAGTTTTCCAGGAAGTGGTTTTAGTTGTTTTGATGAGGAGTTTAAATTCTTTCTGCGCTGTCAAAAAGTGGAGGCCCGGCACGCTGGTAGCGGCGGCGCATAGTCTGTACCCGCTTGCGCCCCTTCTCTAGCTCGGGCGTCCACCATGGAGTCTGTTTGGTGCTTTGGTATACATACCTAGAGTACTTCTCGTAGAGTGTGCGGATTTTGTGGTATAATGTATCAATAACATATCTAAGGTGTTCGCAGGAGGTGATGGGTTGGGTCTGTTGATGTTGAATCCATGGATCATGAGCTAAGGTTTCGATGAGTCGAAGTTGTCCTTTTTTTGTGAGGCGTTTAGTCTGTGAAGGAAAGTAATCGAAAGCTTGGATAAATAGGTAATTATGGTCGCTGCCGGGAATGTCGGGGAGAACAGACCAATGGGTGACGTCTTTTAAGAGAGGGGTTGACACAAGCGTTAAATCTATCCAACTTTGGCCTCGAGTGGAGCAGTATGTAGGGGGAGAGTCGGGGGAATTCAGTGGATGTAGGTCAAGGGATATGAGGAATTGTGCCAACTGGGTACCTCTTTCGTCCGTCCTCGTGCCGCCCCAGACTAAACTTTTCGCATTGAAATCCCCTCCTATTAGTATTGGGGTAGGGTGATATTGTGTGTAGAGGTCGCGAAGTGTGTTGATGGTGATGTCAATGCCATCATGAGGGGGGGGGGGGGGGGGCGTAGACTGATAGAACATAGAGATCAATGAAAGCGGATGTTAGTCTCACTGCTACGATGTCACGGGATATATATGCGGCATGAACGTCTAATATTTTTGTATAAAGAGTAATGGCGGCACGAGGTTGAGTATGGTGTTGTATAACGGTATCGGCGATGGCAAATCCGATGATCTTATCTTTGAGATAATATGGTTCTTGTAGAAGAGATATGTGTGTATCGGTGGCACGCTGTGTTATTCTCAGGTGTTCAGTGGCAGTGTAGGAATGGTTACAGTTGTGTTGGAATATATTTAGTGAGGTGTAGGGAGAGTGTGAGGAAGTGTTATGGTTTGTCCATTGGGTCCGGTCATCCGTCTCGCCCATCCTGCTTTCTTTGTAATGTAGGGGTTACTTCTATAATGAGTCAGTGATATCGGATTCTACGTTTCAGGCGTTCTACCTGAAACTGAAAGATGGGGCATTTCTCGGAAATCGCAGAATGCCAGATGTCTACCTCGGAAGTACGTCCCTGTTCCTGTGGAACGTCTGCGCAACATGGGCAGTTCAAGACGGTTCCCTGACATTCCTTGGTGATGTGTCTTAGTCCGCAATCACTACAGCGGGGTGGATTCTGGCACTGTGTTGTTGTGTGGCCGTATCGGCTGCATCTCTTGCAGAAAGTAACCTGTAGATTCTCCTCGACTGGGCATGATGTCCAGTCAAGGAAGATCCTCCGGCGCTCCTTCAACTGCCGGAAGATGCAGGGTGTGACTTCGATAATGAGTGTGGAGAGACCATTATTTCCTACGAACGTGTGTACTATCTGTACGTCTTCTTCTGAGCCCTGTAGCTGGCTCTGTGTCAGGAGCTTTCTCCGTGTGATAGCGGGGTCCGCTGTGACCACTCCTCGAATTTTTATTTGGGGGTTTCTAGTGTATGGTTTCTTAGCCTTCAGTTGTTTTTTCAGTTCATGGTTGGTTTTTATTTGTTTTGCTAGCCTGGTGATCCCTTCCTTACTTGTACTTAGCAGGACCGCGCCTCCCCTAATGGATCTACGTTCAGATCGCTGCAATCCCAGGTCCTCCAAGGCTAGTGCAGATCTCAAGACCGTGCTTACCTGTGCGAACTCTTTCCCCTCTGTGGGATTATTGGGATAGATGAGCAGAGCCCCCCTTTCCCCTTCCTGTCTACTCGGATCCGGCACTGCCTCTGCCTGCGTTGCTTTAGCTGTTTCGTAGTCTTGGTTTCCGATGATTTTCGCAATATCGGCCTATTGGCGACGTGAGCGATCGAAAGCGTCGCTGTGGTCGGCCCACCAGAATTGGCCGAATGCTGACTATGACGTCAGCAAAGGATGTCTCATCGACGGAAATAAGAGGAATGTAAGAACTTCAATTTTGACGGTGTTGGCAATGCTGCTTTGAGACCGCTATTATTTCAGGCTTCCAGAATGCTCATTACAAACACCATCGAGCTTATTGTTCGCAAGGTAATGATGTCACGAAAGGTAACCAAACGAGGGCGCCACCGAAACATCTCGCCGCTAATAGGTTCTGGTATCATTTGGTTTATAGTATGTAGTCTCGCTCTCTATTAGCGGCGAGATGTTTTGGTGGCGCCCTCCTATGGTTCCCCCTTGTGACGTCATTACTTTGCAAACAACAAGTTCGATGGTGTTTGTAATAAGCATGGTGGGAGCTTGAAATCATTGCGCTCTCAAAGGAACACTGCCAACACCGTCAAAATTAAAGTTCTTTCATTCCTCTTATTTCCGTCGATGATAAATCCTTTTCTGATGATAAACCCAACTCAACGAAACCGCCACCAACTCCGCGGTAACTCTAGGTAACTCTCGCCTCACTGAGCTGCACTACAGCGAAGTCACTCTCGACCACAAAATATTTATTTATAAGAACTGCGAGGGCTGTAAGTTTTAATGTTTGTACGCAAGCTATTTGACGGGCTTATCGAAAAGTATCCCAAAAGTTTCAGTGCCGACAACACCTTAGAAACGGGGGAAACGGCACTTTTTCTCGTTCTTCCCATAGAGTCCCATGCATTGGCTGGTGTCAATCAATGGCCGCCGGTGGCGACACTCGGCCCCAGCTGCCGAGGCCGTGGTCCGCGATCCAGCCTACTACAATAGAGATCAGTGGGAACAACACTCGTAACTAAACCGACGGCTTTTATTGAGGATTTTCTGTTTTACGCTTTTGCCTACGTGGTTTAAGAACCAATTCATGTAAGGGATTGTACCAGTCTAAAATCAATAATCCAAACGATTTTCGTTTTCCGCGATAAAAACAATTTGAAAGCGTTGGCAAGTGCCTAAAATCGCTTTGTTTAATACATAAAAAATCATAATAAACAGAGGAGAACCCCGAATTTCTATGATCTA
Organism: Ixodes persulcatus; assembly: GCA_013358835.2. Lineage (NCBI taxonomy): Eukaryota > Metazoa > Arthropoda > Arachnida > Ixodida > Ixodidae > Ixodes > Ixodes persulcatus. The sequence continues at coordinate 212,226 of JABSTQ010009129.1, read as the reverse complement.
TCTATCCTTCAAAATAATAGTGAGACGTTTCTAAATATATTTTACATCCTATTATTTCTCCGACATTTTCCGATATAAGTACGCCGAAGAACGAATCATGAAGTTAAACGCCTGAACATATAAATCACGCCCCGTTTTTCAGAAGCTGTGAGTGCTTTTAGAAGATTCATGTGGTAACACCACCGGCAGCCATTGCTTGACACCAGGCAATACACGCAAGTCTATGGGAGAAACGCACAAAAGTAAGAATACTGAAGCATGTACGCTGTGCTCGGAGGCGAGTATTTTATGGTGGGTTTTATGGCCTTTTACAAATAGATACATATTTGTGTTATTTTATTGAACTATATTTGGTTACTTTAATATGTCTAATCGTATTCATTGCTCTAGTTTTTATGTGTTCTAAATCAGCACATTGTAGAAAAGTTACCTTGAAATATTTGCTGCCAATCTTGCTGAAATGTTTGTTGTTTTTCAGGTAAATCACTTCGATTTTAATTAATGTTGCAATATACAATTCGGTTTTCGGAAAGTACAATTCTTTTGACAAGTTAATATTCCCCTGTTCCGTTTCAGAAGACGCGTTAAAATTTAAATTTCGTGAATATGAATCTGCATTTTTTACTCTTATCTACAGATCGAAATGAACAGATCGAAATGAGCAAGGCTTTATTTATTTTTTTAATCTCAGAAACGAGGAACATGACATTTCAGCCATATGAATCTATACCCAATCCTATAAGTATACGTCTTAACTAAGTGAACTTGCATTACTCGTTTATTTTATTTCTTACGGTACTGAAGCTATATATCTACATACGTACACCATCCGGCGGCCCTGACGTCACGCCGCTGAGGTGGCGCTGCTGTCCACAGAGTGGATGCGCGGACAATTTACCTCGAGGGAATATGGTTTTTGCGTATGCGCAGTGCCCTCACCTGGTGTAAGCAAACGCGGGCATGTTTGTAAAAAGGCACGTTGGCCTCCATAGTACATTTAGATGTGCGCCATCCTGACTAGCTCTTATGCCCGTGAAATGCAGCATACATGTAACGTTCACATTCCACGTTTCGAGTATGTCTATACTCAGGTCAATGGTAAGTCCGACCACAGCCAACTGTGAGGTGTACCCGAGTTGAGTAAACCCGGCAGGAATTCAACCTCTACAGTCGGCCACAACTGCCCGCACGGAACAACATGAGAGCGGCGCCAGCGAGCCCCTGCGATTTGGTCTCGCCGCCCTCGCCTCGTGTCATTTCCTGCCGAATGACCGCAGCTTGGAGTCCAAAGGTTTACAGCGGCGCATTGGGACTCCGGAGAGAACACAGGGGAAGGGGGAGAGCTAAACAACGAGGCCTTCTCTTTCTGGGGAAGAGAAAAGAGGTACAATCGAGTACCTAAGAAGATGCGGATCTGTCAAATACGGCGAAACCCCCGAAAGGAATATCGGCGGTCAATTACACACGGAGAGGAGACCGCCTGGGGACATCTGCGAGTCAGCTGCCAACGACGGGACCGCTTATCGCCCCCCCATCATTCGAGGCAACGACTACAATCGTGAGCGAGCACACCGACGAACATTATGAATATAATAAAGACTTGGACGTAGTTCAACTATACTCTACTCAAAGTACTGTCTATAGTTTAACTAAGTTTCCGAGTAACTTGGTAACTCTCAATTACAACTTTATTTGTGTAATTAGTAGTTTAATTCAACTAAGTTTTTCAGGTAACTTCTACTCAAATTAATAACTACTTTCAAAATCTAGTGCTAATTTTGCTCATCACAAAAGTTTGAGCGCAGAAATACAAAAGACGCCGGCAGATAAAGTGGCATTCCCAAACAAGAGGCCCCCTTACATTCCCTTCCCACGCACTTATACTCGGCAGCTGTATAAACTGCATCACAGGCGTCCTTGGGCCAAGGTGGCGACGAGCAGCCAAAGCATAACACCGGCGCGCACTAACGCAGGAAGAGATGCTTAACAAGCCTTGGTCGGGTATTGACCTAATCCGCTAATGCACGCAGGCGCCGCGCCTCCAGCTGCAACCGTGAAAGACGGTGACACTCTGAGGGTTGTTTTTGTTTTCATGTTGTCTGCCTTTAGGGAGTTCCGACTCAAGCGGTTTGGGGGTTCCTCGGGAGGCGCCACTGGAATGATCTCGCAGCATGGGCGCCTGTTCCCATGGTCGCCTCGTCGTCAGTGCATACACCCTTCCAAAGCCGGACTCCCCCGCGCACAAACGCAGACACGAATAATCCGTTCATGGGAGCACGTTCTTGCTTCCAGCTGCTTGTTCACGTAATGCTTCGTGTCCTTCCGACTTTCCACGCCAGGGAGACCTCCTCTTTGTTGAAAACCATTTACTTGTCAAGTATGTCAGGCGCGGCAGGACACCGTAATCGCCGGCGAGGATTGCGAGTCACCCTTGGGAGATCCCTTCGTTGGACCCGACGTCAGCGGCGAAGTATAATTCGTTTCATCTTCTGTTAACCCAGAAGAATTTTTTTTTTTTTTTCAGTAGCGTAGCGCTAGCACTGCAACGAGACGCGCAGTCGTTCGGATGATCTCATAGTCGTGGCGCGAGACTTGAACCCTTGACGGTCAGGTGCACTCGCTCAGCGTACTCTCCGAACGTCGTGGGAATAAAGAGAGACCATTCATAGCAATCTCAACTTGCCGAAGAAAAAAGGAGAGTTTGTTATAAAAGACCTTCTAGCCGAAGCAAACCTCACATGTTTCGTCATGGACATCGAAGATGCCGACACCCACTTACCCGACCCTGCACAGCCTGTTTCTGAAATTCAACAATGCCGTTCCATCCAGCGCGTCGGTTGGACGTATTTTTAGCTTCGCTGGGGACATCTTTAGGAGGAAAAGGGGAAAACTCTCCGATAAGAACTTTGAAAGTCAATTGCTCTTGCGAGCGAATAAACTATTTTAGTAAGAAGAACGCAAGCCATAAAATGACTGTATTTATTTTAGCTCGCAGGCTTTTTAACGAATCAAAACTGCTGTTCATTTTGCTACCACAAAAATATAAAAAAGTAACTTCGAAAATAACTCGCCACTTTTTTGCAGTAGTTAGTAGTTTACTCAATTACTATTACAAATGCGTAATTTCTACTCTACTTTAACTACTTTTGGCATCGATACTCAGTAACTTAACTTAACTACCTTTTTTGAATTAATTTGTACATGTCTGATATAATATAATGTTCAAAAAAGCAGCCTGGTCTGTGTTCCCCAAATTCTTAAACTCAGGGTGAACCCAGAGTATCCCCGGTCGTCTGTTACACAACGACACGATCCCACGGAGCCAATCAAGTAGAACCAAAAGTGCATCGTCATGTCATTCGTCGTCTTCGTACGTTTGCTCTTTCCGTCTAGACCAATCAAGCACAGAAAATATCACTGTGCCTGATTGGTGTATAGCCGGTGATTGCAAACGCGCAAATGCGAGGAGCGCCATGACAGTACTATTAGTTATTGGCTTTATCGGATCGTAGTGTTTCAGATTAATGCCTCAGTCGGCATTAATCTGAAACTGCTCTGCATTGTTTTCAACTACCAAACTCCAAACACCCTTGCACCCCTGGCGGCATCATCCTCATTACTTAACCCCTTTCTTGCAGCCTCCTAACACCCTTCTTACACCCTTTCATATTTAAAGGTGTAAAAAGGGTGTTCTAGTCGTGTCGGACACCCTTCTAACACCCTTCATGTTGAAAATGAGGGAGTTAGAAGGGTGTTCTGAGTACTATTGCACCTTTAAGGGTGTAAAACGTTTACTGTGTAGCGGGGGCACCCACGAATCGCCCGCACGCGTAAACAAAGGTCACGTGACCCGAACGGATGCCTGGCAGTTTTGGCGGTATCGGACAATGTGGCCTCGAACAGGACTGTCGATGCTCCGAGTTCTGAGCTTAGCTTTGTGACTCTTAAGCTCCGCTAATCATTGCCGTACCCGTCCTCCCCCTCTATGATGTTCGGCTGCAAGTTGCAAATAAATTAGCTACAATTTTTTTTTTTTTCGGATCGGAGTGGAAACTTTGAGGACTTTGTCTCCCCTCATGCGTTCCTCGACTGGAGCCAATTTACTAATGAGGAATGAAAGCGGGCCGATTACTCCGGGGTTAAATCCCGCTTTCTGTAGCTTAATTGAAGGGTTACGCGGAACTTTGGCCTCGGTTCTTTCTGACTTTTTTGGGTGAGTAGCGGACAACGCGTGGGAGGCGTTTCCTCCAGCGTTTCTTCAACTCGAAGAAACCCCGCAAAATTTCCTCGAGTGCGTCGACGCGTTCCAGAACTGCGGAGAAACTCCACAAATGTTGCCCTTTCGCCGCGCCGTCGCGCTTTTGACTGTTAATTGAAAGCGCTCTTAGTTTCTCTCTTTTTTTCTCTTTTCGGTGTTCCTCGAAAAAACGAACGATTAAAATACCCCTAGATGAGAGCGAGCGTCCCACTGCACTTTGGGACGGCGAAGGATCTTATTTGGGGAGCCACCCCTCGACCGCCTTAATGCGTCTCTGCTGCCGCCGCGCTTAAATTGAATAGACCTGGGAGCAGAATATTGCGCGGCTAGCCGCGCCTTTTCAAGAGCCTCGCGCCGCGGCTGCGCGCCTCCGCGCACGTGATTTCGAAAATGCGCTCCTCGGCCGCCCGTTTCCCCGCACCGTGCCACAAATGCCTCTCGTCGAGTGGCCTTTAAAATCTTCCGGTGGCACTCCTCCGAAATGAGCGGGGTACACATTGAGCGCTTTGTCTGTATTGTTCGCCGAATGAAGCCTCCCCGGCGTCGCTTCACTTCCTAATGGCACGCGATCAGCGCGAACGAAACGGGTGACGTGCACCGGGCGAGCTGGCAGCGCCCCGGGTCCCCATTGGCCGAGCGTGTGCGGCCACGTGACCGGTCCGAGGGGGGGGGGGGGGGGGGGGGGCAATCGGGGGCGGAAGCCCGGAGTCTGAGCCGCGCGCCGAGTTCAACGTCGGGGCAGTCTCGCGTCCCTCGAACTGCTGGAAAGGTCCCTGCGCTCTCCGAGGTCTGGCCCGCTCTTCCGAAGGTGAGTCGAGAGACACGGTCCGGGGCCGTACGGCGCCCAATCCCGGGCCGCCGCCGCTTCACTGCTCCGTAAGCAATGGACACCGTTCCGAGGGCCGAATCCGGGAACAACCTTCCCCAGACGAGCTGGTTCCTGTCAACCTTAGTTTCGAAAAATTTACAGCGCCAAAAAGAACAACCGAAGTACAGGAACGAGATGTACACAGGCATATCTCGTTCCTGGTCCCTTGCGTGTGTGTTTGTGTGTGCGTGTGTTTGGTCGCTGTTAATATTTCCCAACTACGCATGACCACCCGGTTCAATTTTCTATCGGTCTTTCCAACCATCTGCGGAAATCTCTTTTCGGAGGCATACCCCTCCGGGAAACCGAGAGATATAAATGCGCGGGGTAACAGGTGCAACTGAAATCTACTCGCAGAATGTTTTTTTTTTTCCTTTTCGTGTGAAAGTGTCACTCCTGGGATAGTTCCGTATAAAAGAAAACAAAAAAAGGTTACATAAACTGTTAAAAGAATATCTAAGCCGCGTTTTCTCTTTCTTTCTTTTTTTTTTTTTTTTGTTACCGTTGGAAGTAAACTACACGTCAATCACAGCTTTCCTCCTTAGTCTAGCACCGGCGGCTCAGATCAAATACGCCAAAGTTTAGAAAAAGCGACCGTTAGCAAATTTAAATAGCTGGAAGTGATTTTCGAAAATTTTTAATAAGCAAATGGCGGCCTACAGAGCCCGCGGATACATGGAGATGAAAAGCGTCTGCTACGGGGGACGGGCAAGGTATTTCCTAATTAAAAATTTTCGAAACCTGCTCGCGTAACTCTTGGATCATATAAGGCTTCAAGTCTGAAACTTTGCCATTTGATCCGAACCACCCGCACTTGCATTCGGGCGGGCACAGCATTCGAGCATGCGTATCTCTACTTTTGCGGTGAAGAAAACAAAGTTCACATTTTTTTTCAGCGGTCCCGAATTTGCGCGAGACGTTTTGGTTAAGGCAATAAACTACGGTGAACAACTGTCGCCGGTTCTCCGTCCAATGTTGGCTTATCGTAGTCGGTCTGGAGACCTAGGTTAAATCGGATATTAATTATCGAAGTTCACGTGTGGCTCTTCTGGCGCTACCGGGCAATCTAAAGCAGCGTGTTGGTGTGTTGTTTCCTACACTCTGAAAACAGCCCGTGCGTCCACTTTCCCGCACAGCACTCGGAGAGCCAATCACCACAACTTACGGAGGCAGCTCAGCAAATGACGATTCCGAAACATATGTTTAGACCAAAAAACGCAGACTGAGTTGTGACATCAAGCAATGCAAGCGGGACGTTTTGCATTGCTTAGTGTCACAACTCACACTGCATTTTTTGGTCTGAACATATGTTTCGGTATCGTCATTCGCTGAGCTTCCTCCGTAAGTTGTGGTGATTGACTTTCCGAGTGTTGTGCAGAAAAGTAGACGCACGTTTTCTTCTTTTTTTTTTATGTGGTTCCACGCGAGTCGAATAAATTATTCTAACCTACCTCGATGAGCGGACAAAAAAAAAAAAAAATTAAAACGGTTCACAATTTGACGAGGTTTTAATAACACGAAAGTGCGACCGTGCAGGGTGCTTTTGGTTTGTGAAAAAATATTCGAGTAACACCTTGCGCCAATCAAAATTTATGAGGGGAAACCAAATATTGTTAATGACTCAATCTGAAATTTGGCCTTTTTAATCACCCAATAAACACACAGACGAATAAAAAACAAAAACAAGAGAAAAACATCCGCGTGTAAAAAGCGCAGGGAACGAGAGAGTAAAGTAAGACAAATGTTCCACACTCCCTCGTTCTTTTTTTTTTTTTTTTTTTTGTTATAAGAGTAGCGTTCGCAGCAACGTTCTTTTTTCCTTCGAAAAGTGTTATTGCTTCCTATCCGTATGTAGGCAAATTTTCTATATTTGACACTAGTGATTGAAGAAATGCGTGTTTTAATACGTTCACAAAAAATAAAGAAAGCACCATATATGACCGCACATTTTAGGTGAACTACAGCAGTCTACGTTTAAAAGAAAATTAACATTTGCGGCTTATTTCAATTCTTCCTTTCTACGGTATTGCGACGATTGGGTCATTACGAAGTGGGTATTCGACTCAATAGCGCGGCTAATTTGACTTAGCTTCTTGTTTTCTTTTTTTTTTTTCTGTTACGATACGGCGATAACCGGTAGTTTATCTCGTTTTGATCTTACTTCGAACGCGGGATTATTGCACGGAGGAACACGAACCCCCCCCCCCCCCCCCCCCCCCCCAAAAAAAAAAAAAAAAAAGAGCCCAGGGACAAGGAGACCGTCCCTTCCCCACCGCTATGCACCGAGAAACTGAGGGTGAGGAGGAGCAGAGAGGGCATGGGGCACGTGAGAACGCCGAGCCCTGGTTGAAAGGATGAAGCCGGGGGATCACACTGCTCATACTACATCCCAGAGCCGCTACATCCTACAAAAGACAGTCTGGAAACAGTAGTCACCGCAGTATCCGTGGTTCGAATGCCGCCTGCCAAGTTTCCCCCTTGAACTCCTTGCCACGCGGCATACGAAGCATGAATCTCGTGCTAACTCACGTTCGAATCTGTTGGCAGACTGTCTTTTGTATGAGGTACGAGAGCCGTGGGACCCCGGCTTTAGTGGGTAGACCTCAAAAGCCATCTGCCTTTGTCTCCACTGCACTCGTCGAACGCATTCGAATACGGAAGCCAGACGCCGGCGTTCCGCGTTCGACGAGTGCGGGGGAGACAAAGGCAGCTTGAGGTCTACCCCCTAATCCTTCCAACCAGAGCTCGGCGTTCGGACGTTTCCTCTCGTCTTCTCCTCTCCTTCAGTTTATCGGTGCATACCCTCCTCCCAAGAGCCTTTTACGGCTGATATGAATGGCGCTATCTTCCCCTTGTCCTTTACACTCTATACGCCTGTAGCTCTCGAGTTTTTAGCAGCAGCCCTAGCGGGCAAAATTGAAAATGTTTAGGTCGCGTTTCAGTTGGGCGTCGCCGCGTTCGCTCACGTCCATGTAAATTTGTGAAATAAAATAAGAAGGACCAAAATGTTGAAATTATTGTGGCGTTTTGATAGGACACTGAAGAAGTTGCACTATTATTTTGTTTATTTAAAAAAACAATGTTGACTTCAGCATGAAACGCTTTGTTAGCGCGCGTCAACAGACACCAACAGACGTGCATGGAACGCTCCCTTTTGTGTCAGCATCAAATGGTCGCCTCTCGCGGACGCCAGCAGATGTGCTCCTGGCAGAGAGTTTCGCCGTGGTTTAAGCATCTGCCCAGTTAACTAGCCCGTCAGAACATCTTAGAGCTCTAAAACACATGACCTATAGTTCTCTGCTCTTGAAACGACACTGAGAACAATATTGTACATAATCAGTGTCCCAGCGGTCCTACCCTTTCCGATACTTAGCACACCCGTGATTCGTCGAGATTCCCCGCTGCTTTTAAATTGATCGATACAAATATTCGGTGTATACAACCGGCTCTGATATGTATACTCTCTTAAAAATGCCTGCGCGTCTACTTACCCGCAAAACACTCAAAGAGCCAATATCTGCGATCAACCAAATCAGCTCAGCAAATGATGAGGCGGAACATCCGTTTAGATCTCAAAATTAAGTCTGCGCTGTGGCATTACGCAATGCAAGCATGACGCTTTGCATTGCGTAATGCCACAGCGCAGACTTCATTTTAAGGTCTAAACGGATGTTCCACCTCATCACTCGCTGAGCCGATTTCGTAGATCGCAGAGATTGGCTCTTTGAGTGTTTTGCGGGTAAGTAGACGCGCAGGTATTTTTTACAGTGATATTATGGGCGCGACCATGTTCCTATGCCGTCTAATTTGGTCACACATTATGCGACCTGTCTTTCAGCTTTTTACAAATCTTTAGGTGACTTACTTACTGGGTTGTGGCACGCGGGGCTTCATAAAGAGATGTCCGCGCGTTTATTTCTCCGACGAGCCCGTCAAAAGCTATAATTATTATGTACGGAACGGAATATACGGGTAATACCGGAGCCCCTACGTGATTTATGCGCAGAAATACATTTTATGCTAATACTTTAAACATAAGGTTTATTATTATTTTTTTTTTTACAAGCTTTATCTTCCAAAGGTCATTACGGAAGGAGGACGGCAAATTGAGCCATACAAAATTCAGAGTAACACGAAGCAGACCTGTTATGAAAATTAAGAAAGAAAAACGCGAGGTTATTTACAAAAACTATCGCCAATGTAAGGCGATTCACCCGCTCCTCAGTGAATAGGAAAATTTCTCCGCACGGAATTGAATCAGTGACAGAGTCGCCTCGAGCGAGCGCACGATTGACTCCCTTCCACTTTCCCACATTTACATCGCTAACAACAACTGTACAAAACTGAGTTTCACATATGCGCGAGAGGGATAGTATTTTGTAGATTCTTTCTTGCAACATCATGTAGTCAGTGTAATCGTTAGCTACTGTTATTCTTATAGCGCAAGACTGTTTTGAAAAAATCCAGAAATCTGTTAACCTGGGCTGTTTTCAATGCATATTGAGGCACTATTGAAATTACGAGCAAAACCACGAGGAAGTTAAAATTGCCTAAAATTTTGATCGCACTCATTATTCCCCTTTGTTATTGTTTGGCTGCAAACTCAGTGGCGCCATCTATTGGGTAGCCCCGACACACTTCCGGTTCACGTATATTTCCTCATGTTTTACTCATCATTCTTTTATCGGAATGTAGAATCAGGTCTGACAGCGCTCTAAGTGCCCATTTCCAGAAGATAGCGTGTATAATGGATTTCGCAACTGCTGCGAAACCCGACGTCTAGTTTAGAACCGGAAGTGGTTTGGGGCTATTTGCACACTGGCGCCACCACGTCTCAACTCCCGCGAGAAAGAGCGAACACTCCGTTTGACTTGAAGTAGGACCGTATACCCGATGACGATCCAATGGAGCAAATAAGCAGCGCCAAAAGTGCATCGTCACGGCGCTCCTTGTCCATCACCGATAGCTATCACCTATCCGTCAAAACGCCTTGATATATCTTTACGTGATTGGTTCATCCGCTGATAGCAGACCCACAAAGGCAATGCAGTGCCGTGACTTTTGGCGTCGCTTGATCGGCAATGTCGGGTCGTGGCGTCGTCTCTGGTGGGACTTCAAGTGAAGCGGATTATGCGGCGAGCAAGCTCGTCCGCTTCTTTTGCAGGAGTTGCGGTGACGTCAGAACGCCGACCTCTGATTGGTTCTGAATAAAGAGCAGTGGGTAGGCCTCAAGGAAGCTTGCTTTGAGGTCTACCCGCTATCCTTCGATCAGAGCCAATCAGAGCTCGGTGTCTTTCTGACGTCACCGCAACTCCTGCAAAAGAAGCGGACGACTTGCTCTCCGCATAAACCAGAGTCCGAAATCCTAGCCCCCAGCGATCAAAATGGGACATCTCAAGAGCAGGCTCTTCCGAAGAGAGGGGCTGCTCATGAAACATGATGTTTGCTTTTTACGGCACTTTTGGCATCGGTGTTGTTCTTGGAGCTTCCCGAATATAATTTTCTGACGTTCTTGCACTACGATATGTGCGAAGGTTTCTAAAAAACAAAAAGAAACAGAGTTTTGTTACAACAGCGCAGCCCCCCTGCTGTGTCATGGCGTCAGCATAAAAAAACATGGCGTCGCCCATGGAACAGAGCAGACACTGGTCACGAGAAGGGAAATCGCCTGCCGACCACCATGCAGTGATATGGTCAAAGCGGCGAGGCAAGTGCTGTGTGCGGCTACTTGTAAAAAAAAGAAAAAGAAATTAAGTTGTTTACGAGAGTAACTTGCTTAAAAAAAAAACATTTATTACGTACAGAACGTCATACGTGGTCAGCGGAAGAAAGAACGATAACAATGTTGGTCGATCGTCGCGCCGAGAGGCGTTGATGAATCCCGCGATCGACATTGACGAACGGGAAGCACTCGGTTAGATCCGGGTATCCCAAGCGACACGCTTCTGACAGATGGGCAGGCATTATTCTAGTTACTAGCCCTTTGCGTCAGTAATTCACAAATTTGTCATCGAAGGGAGGGATGACGTCGAAATGTTGCAATATACATGACTTCGAAATCGGGGCGTACTTTAATAAGCTCAGTCGTTACATTCCGGATTATTTTGTAATTTTTTTTTTAACGCATGCAGTCTTTATTGATTACGGTGAAACGTACCTGATTTGGAATTTTACGATCCTGTTAAACAGTAAAATATAATTGCACTGCATACTCCGCGTGTATATAATTGCAAACGGGAAGGACTGTCGGTGCGGAGGGCTAGCAAATGATCGTATAATTGCTTCACACGTGAGGTAATCGTTCATTCCGATCCACTCCATACCTTTATTGAAACGTCATCAAGCCGAACGCTCAGGTTGCCGACGCTCCGTGCAAGCGCGCTCTCCCGTTGCCACTACGAAGGTGGTACGCGTGTTCGGTGAGCCGTCCTTGCTCCCATTTGATCAGTCGAGCACACGGGCGTCATGTTGAGAGCACGGACAGCTACAGTAACGTTTTGGCTTGGGTGGAAAGAGACGCCAAGTGTCGAAATTGTTCTCCCCGATTGGGGCGGGTATTTTCGATGGCGAGGCAGCGGCAACGACGGCGACTGGAGGGAATAACTGATTTACGTCAATTCATGAAGGCCTGCGGACGACCCACGGAACATCTCCCGTCAAAAAGCCTCCTGCCCCCCCCCCCCCCCCTTCCCCCCCCGCGACGATGTGCAACTTCCGTTCCGAAGGGGGCACCCATTGGCGCCTGACTTGCGCTTCCCCATCGGCTTAACGCCGGAGGGCAGCAAAAGAATCAAAAGAACATCAAAAGAAAACAAGCACAAGGAGTTGAACTGTGAGAACATCCCACGCCAAGAACGGCAGGTAGAAAGGCGCCATTGCCGAGGTTACCCTCGGCAATGGCGGATATCAGGCCCGGGCTCAAGCGTGACGTCATGTGAATACTCCCTATATGGCTGTTTTCTATCTTGATTTTAAGACCATTAGTACAGGAGTAAATATTGTAGTATTTGAATCTTTGTTTTGAAACTTGACAGGACAGTTTTAGTTTTAATACGTTGAAGGAATGGCTACACCGGATCAAAATGTAATAAAAAAAAAACTGAACAAATTTTTTGTTAAGCTCGCAATTGCCCTTGAAGGCTGATGACTGTAGTATACGTCAGCAATTTTTGAACCGATCGTTTTATTTCCCGTTTTTATTTTAGTTTACGATTGTAACTTTGAACGGCAAAACATCGTAATGCACTATAGTTTCATACGTAAAAAATGTGCGCTATTGGGACAAAATATATTTCACGAATTTCTTTCGTTCCCTTATAATTATTTATTTTCCGTTTTTTATCTCTGGGCACCAGTTGTTCTCGCTTACTATTGTAATTTTATAAGGTTCGTCACAGCGTTCAGAGTATAATATATCTCAGTATTGTGGGTTGTGGTTTAGCGCTTTCCGCACGCGAAAGTTCGAGGCCTTGCAAAGAATTTCACAAGGCCTCAGAAGGTCTGATGTTCACCGTTTTCCGTCGGTGAACGTCACTGTAAAAAGATTAATTTCACTTAAATATAAACACCCAACATTCGAGCGTATAAACTGCACATTAGACGGCGGAATGATTTTGCATCGCTGTTATGTTAAACTCTTGGCTGATTGCAGATCTTCCTAATTAAAATTTTATTTTTAACGGCATTTCCGGATGTAACGCTGGAAGTTAATAGGACATAATCGTTGTAAAAGAGATATGCGACTGCAGGTACCACTATTGATAGTGCAAAGTTAGAAGAGTGCATATGCGTTGTAATCTGGAATTTCTGGTCGGTATATTGTGTATCTAGTATAAGACGTAATGTATACGTGGCTTGCACATGACGTCATTTCCGATGTCCTCCGGAGAAAAGGGAAAGAAGAAGCTCCCCTCTTATCAGGATCCTCTTTTGTGCCTCTCGGATTTGCACAGGCGTCGCTATTCTCCTCCCAGAAGATTATAGAAGATTAACCTGTCACTCAAAATTCTTACAAAAGCAGCTTCCCTCTCCTCCTTTTACATGGTGGTCAGAAATATGCGATGTGACGTCAGTGCAAGGAGCCTATAGGGTATGCATTTTAATACAAATGGGCAGATGAATGAATGATACTGATATAAAAGTTTAAATTATAAAGCCGCCGAAAAAGAATAATTGGCTGAGCCGGTATTCGCACCCCACGTCTTCTCTTTACCGGTCGGTAACAAATGTACATTGCATATAGATTGAATTTTGTATAGCAGTCTTATATACATTGTATATATAATGGGAATTAAGACATACATTTATTATTGATTTAACTTTCGAATTAATGATGTATACTTGAATAGAATGGATGAGAGGTTGTAAAATATGCATTTTATTCTCTGTTAAGGGTAGCAGTCGATGACTGGTTATTCTTAGAGGCATTTGTACTACTCCGGAAAGAAACACAGTTATGCAGACGCCATCAAGAAGGACATAGCCATTATAACTCCCCACATCATTTATGAAAATGACCAGTATTCCGAAGCTTGAGTGGTCCACTGCCCAGACACGAATACAACGGAGGTTGCAGCCATGTTGCTTCCGCACATGCGCAGACTCGAGCACTCCGAGGATGAGCACCTCCAGCAATTCACGAGGGGCCTTAGAATTAGCCCCGTGCGCGACCGAAAGCGTCGCTGTGGTCGGCCTTCCACGATTGGCCGAACGCTGACTATGACGTCGGAAAGGGGATTTTCATCGACGGAAATAAGAGGAATGAAAGAACTTTAATTTTGACGGTGTTGGCAGTGTTCCTTTAAGAGCGCAATGATTTCAAGCTTCCACCATGCTAATAACAAACACCATCTAACTTGTTGTTTGCAAGGTAATGACATCACAAAGGGGAACCACAGGAGGGCGCCACCAAAACTTCTCGCCGCTAATAGCTTCAAATCCACGAGAATGCAACACTCCTGGCGAGATGCGTTGCCCAGCTTGCGCGCAGCAAAGCTAATTAAAGCCTCAGCGCAAAAAGCTGGAGGACGAAGCGGCCGAGACAGGGCCGATCCCGAACACGAGGGCCTTCCTGGAACGCCACTGGAACTTGAGCTCGTCTTGAGCATACTGACAAACTGGGTAGGATGGATGCTTGGCCGAGTTGGTGAACCATATTGGACGGCGACAGCGCAGGGAAAACCACTCTCACACCACTCAGGAAGACAAGCACACGCGCTGACTTACAACTCTTGTGTATTCCAGTACTTCATTTTTCTCTTCAACGTCCGGGATTGACTTTTCGAACGTGATAAGTAGCACGACATACAAGGAAAATTCTAAATACACGGCAAAAGAATAGGAAAAGAGAAGAAAAAAATAAAGAAACGAAAAAATATATATAACCTAAAAACTTTTACACATCGTCCCTCTCCCTCATCGCTATCATTTAGAGAGAAATTGAAGCTCCTTGGTCGACAGCGCTATAGAAGGACTACTGACACACTTGTCCTTCAGCTGTGCTATCCTTTCCGCTTCCATTATTTCTCTTGTCAATGCGTTTTGACTTCACGTTCCAAAAGTCAATCCCGGACGTTGAAGAGAAAAATGAAGTACTCGAATACACAAGAGTTGTAAGTCAGCGCGTGTGCTTGTCTTCCTGAGTGTATGGTGTGAGAGTGGTTTTCCCTGCGCTGTCACCGTCAAATATGACAAACTGGGAGAGGCACAGAATGTGTTAGGAATGATATGGACACATTCTGTGTGTGGTTGCGCAAGCCCCGCACGACAAAATCAAAGCAGGCTTAACAAAGTTTAGAAAATCATAGGAAAACTAATCACATGCTAGCCAATAATAGCTTGCACAACCTCATAATGCATGTGCCAAGTTCATCCGGAACACATTGTTGGGGATGAACTCAGATAAACTTCGAGTTTACCAAGTATGATCAAGGAAAGAGGAGCTGAGCCACGTCACGCTGCCGCTGAGAAGTACAGAAATGGAGGAGGAACGCCGGTGTCGTGGGCAAACATTTATGCTCTCGCGAACTAAAGTTCCTAGACAAGAGCTTGCTACAAGCTGCGACATTCTTTGAAGCGCCGACTGCGTGATGGTGTAGGTTTTATGAAGCGATAGGCGGCGCCTGTTGAACTGTAGGACGCCATTTTTTCAGCGGAATGTGCTTTGTCGTTGGTATTGGTTGTCGTTACTTGCAAAAAGAAGTATCAAAAGACTTTATCGTGAACCTCTGTCGCTGTCCCGGAGATTGTCTTTTCGAAGGTGTAAATGGGGGACAGCGGGGTTTGGGCCGCCGGCCGTGCGCCGCGAAGCGGCGCATACGGGTGGGCTAGGTGAGTTAATATGTTTGAATGAGTCATCCGCAAACTATCGCCGCGAAGTGACGTGAAAGCAGGCCGGGGGGGGGGGGGGGGGGTTAACACGCGGCCCAGTGATACACCCATTATACCCCATTGCGCCTCCGAAAAGCCCGACCCGCTGTCGCGAACGAACGTGCATCGCCGCCCTGGTGGTTGAAGTACTGCCTTGTTCAAGATGGCGCCCGTGGGAACGCAGCCGTAATGTGGCGAACTTGTGTCAAACAAAATAAAGAACGAGCGTCGAGACAGCAGAAAAGCGGGCGGCGATTTGGCGGCGTAACATCAAGCGAGAGCGAGACTGACTCGACCAGGCCACGCCAGGCGCAGCTCCTTACCTAGTGTGAGTCGGCATCTCGAAACTTCAGCCCAAAAGGTTCGAGTGTCGAGCGTTCGGGGTGAGAATAAACAGGCACTTTCGAGAACAAGTAGGCCGAAATATAAAAGTTAGGTCCCGAGTAAGGACAAACACGACTGTTCTAGAAGTCCGTGACCGAGCGTTGCTTGCTCGGCCCCGCGCGCGGCAATATATAACAGTATAGAGGGCTGCAGCTTGAGTGTAGTTTCTGGATATGTATTTACGAAATTACCTTTTATGTTGTATACCGACAAAGTATTGCTAAATCTTCACATGTCATTATTTCTTTGAGAAACAGTGGTTTAAAATCTTACCTCCTTCCAACGGAAAATTAAAAAGGTCATATTTCCTCTATCCCGCTACGTCAAAATTACATATGGTAACACTCACGCGAAATGGGTTGACATTAGAGCTGGGAAATTGACCGATTACCCTACCGATTAAGCGATTATTGCTTTAATCGCAATTAATATGTTTAACCGGTTAATCGGCACACATATGACGAACCAAAAAAAAAAATTAAAACCATTCAGCTCGCAGACGTGGACGAGAATACCTGTATGAAGGGCAACATATAGGTGAAATGTTAACCTAAAGTAATCTGTAGGGGCAAGATTTGTAACTCCGGACAAGTGCAGAAAGTTATACTTATCCCGGCCACTTAAACGCCTTGCGAGTGTCCATTTAGAGCAGCAGACTATTTCAAACAATAAAAGGAGGTCGCTCCTGCCGGGGAATATCACGAACCCCTTGGCCTCGTGCAGCTGAAGTGTGAGTGTCTTTTAACTTTCCTCAACTACACATCAAGGTTCATTCTTTATCAAAATTGTATATTGCTCCTTTTAGCACACATTCAACAGAAGAAAAAAATTATTTAAAAAATATTATGCAGGGAAATGGACGGAAGCGATTAATCGATTAATTAGTCGATTAATCGGTTTAAAATTTCTAATCGACGCCCTGCCCAAGTTGACATAAAAGCGAAAAAAGGGCTAGAGCCTAGGTGAAGAATAATAATTAACATGACTTAAATATTGATTAAAATAGGATGATTTAAATCAAACCTTTCCCGCCAAAATTATCCCAAATTTGTATTTATTTTATTTACTGCTGTTATTTATTTCAAAATATTATTAGTCCCTCATAGGACTATGATAGAAATGGGCATATACAATTTCTGGCATATTAGAAAAAAAATTATTATTTGATGCTTTCAATTAGAGAGAGAGAGAGAGAGAGAGGAAATTTGCTAAAGAGGAAATTCTAAGGTGCGAGTTACAGCCAGAGGCCGAACGGTCATCGTTAGTTTTTTTGTGTGGGGTGGAGGGGATAACAGCTGATAGAAGAGAAAATTGTGAAAGAGTGGAGGGTAGTGTTTCGCTAAAGCCGTCTCAGCGGGGCGCGAGGAGCCACAAACCGCATATGTTCTGTATTTAAATCAAAGAACCATCACACAAGAAAGATTTTTATCGGACTGAACACAAGCAAAAAGCAGTGGTCTTCGGAGCAAATCGATGCGCTGAGCTTTATTTCTACCTCCGTCTTCGTTCGTCAGTTACCTCAAATGTTTTCTGCAATCAAATGAGAACGCATTAAAATAGAAACGATAATTGGGAAAGGAATGTATTGCAAGAAAATCAGATCGCAAAAAAGAAAATCCAATACAACTTTTTCGCTAACAAAAAAACTGAGCTGTTTCTGTTCTTGTATGGCGAGGTTTGCATAAACAAAACGTAGTTAAAATTTCAGTAATTTCTTTTCTCGCATTGTTTTCAATGATCGGAAGAATTGATCAAACAACCTACCATGTTTAAAATGCATATAATGATAAATAATCAATATTTTCTAGCTACACGATATAAGTCTCATTTTAAAACAAATCTGACTTTTAAATTAAAAAAAATATATATAATGTTTTCATTGTTTCATTTTGCTTAGCCCTTACGAAAATGGCAGATCTGGACTTATATAAAAAAACAGATAGGGTTATATAAAAAAATTAGGCATATCTGGCCATATCAGGCACATCAGTTTATATAAGGCTTATCTAGCCAGATCTTCCCAATTTTTTATATATCCATATCTGGGTCTGCCAGATAGGGGTATACCTGCCTCCCATATCAGGGCAGATATGTCCCAATCAAATAAGGCAACCTAGACATACAGGGTGTTTTTTTTTTTATTCTTCCAGATTTCTTTTAAAAAAAGCCATGAAAGCTACACTTATGCGGTTTGTTCGAGTTAGTTATACGCCCAGGGCGACATTATGTGGGTGGCTAATCTTCGCGATCAGTCGGCTGATTAATTGAAATTCACTATTTAACTTTTCAATTAGTGAAAATAGACATATGATCCCAATTAGAAACTTGCTGAGCGTCGTCCAAAACCCCTAAATCAGTCATTTTCAAAAAGACTTTCAGCGCGTGGGAAGCATAGTAGTGCACTAAAGTTACCACTCGTGGAGCAGGTAGAAGGCTAACGGTTTCGGTACGGCGCCCGCGCAATTTTTCCGTCTCTTATGTAGCCCCAGCCTTGTACCTGCTCCACGAGTGGTAACTTCAGCGCACTACTGCGCTTCACACGCGCTCAAAGTCTTTCTAAAAATGACTGATTTAGGGGTTTTGGACGAGGCTCAGCAAGTTTCTAATTGAAATCATATCTCTATTTTCACTAATTAAAAGTTAATTAGTGAATTTCAATTAATTAGCCGACTTATCGCAAAGATTAGCAAACCACATAATGTCCCCCTGGGCGTATAACTCACTCGCACAAACCGCATAAGTGTAGCCTTCATGGCTTTTTTAAAAACAAATCTGGAAAAATAAAAAAAGAAACACCCTGTATATATAGGTTGCCTTATTTGATTGGGACATATCTGCCCTGATATGGGAGGCAGATATACCCCTATCTGGCAGACACAGATATGGATATATAAACAATTGGGCAGATCTGTCCAGATAAGCCTAATATAAACTGATGTGCTTGATATGGTCAGATATGCCCAATTTTTTATATAACCCTATCTGTTTTTTTATATAAGTCCAGATCTGCCATTTTCGTAAGGGGTGTGTACACTGCGTGACACTGTCAACAAAAACGAACGGTGGGCTTTTCTTTTTCCTCGTATTTTAGTGGCTTTTATTAAAACTCCTAATGCAGTGGAAATAGCTCATTCGGGACACAAACTTGCGCTATAAAAGTTTGACGTTGCTCAACCCCTTCTCTAAGAAAAATGTGAAAAATCTGTTGCACGGTGCCTGCGTGAGAGGCGCCTAAACCCTGGTAGCACTATACTGCTATTAAATGACAACGACAACTTCAAATAATAATTTAATTCCAGGTGAGCTTTTCTTTGGGTCTGCCAAAAGTCTAGTGAGCTTTTCTCCGGACCCGCACAAAAGTGGATGAGCTTTTCTCTCAGGTTCGTTGGGGCTATCCATTTGGTCTTTTGTTGACAACTGGAGACTGCGCTTTGCTCGTGCCTTGTTTCCTGCTTTGTATTTGGTCGCTTGGCTCCAAGTTTGAAATCGGTTCAGCTTTGCCCTGGAGTCTAACAATCCCTAGTTCCGTAGACTGTTCCGGCGAAAAAGGTTTACCAAGATTGAAAAGTGTATTTCAGATACTGAGTACAAAATAGTGAGAAAGGCTATTTAGATAGAATAGCAAATACTCTAGGCAAAATGTATTTGCAAGGTACCAAAATGCTACCAAAAGTATTTGAAATACAGTATCTTGAGAAGAGTATTTAAGATAGGCACAAGTCTGGTAGAAGGACGCAATTTTTGAAATATGAACAAGGTTTTATATCAAGTATTCACATGTTAGTCGTTCCATGCTGCCCGCCACTATTGTTCACTTCTTCTCCGCCGTTTTAAGCACTCTTCATCGTCATCTTTTGCATGAGAACGAAAATTTCAGCAAGGCTTGTTTTTACTTAAATCAAGCAAAACATGTAATAATTGGCAAGCACGGGTTTACATAGTTTCGGATTACCCATTCTTTGGGCAATATGTTTTCGGATAAATCCGAAAAACTCCGAAAAACACCCGCCGGTAATAATTTGTTCAAGTCGGATTTATCTGATAAACTCCGAACTCTGATGTGCCAACGCCCCCCCCCCCCCCCCTTTAAGAAAAAATTGGGAGAAAAAAAGGACGGTATTTTAAAATTAAGTTTGATCAGCGCACAGGGTCAGTAGTCCTGTGATAATGCCACCAGAGGTATCTTTCAAATCTCGGACCGTTGTCAAAAGGGGTCTCGGACCATTGTACTTTCGGGTCACGACAAAAGCCACGGTTTTAGTTTTCAGTTTCGGCCATGGTATTTGTGCTTTAGAGTAGGGAGAGGTTGTGTTTTTGTAACAGTGAAATCTATGGACCATAGAGATTGCATAAAATGAAGAGGGGCTTCTCTATTACATCCTTCACAGCTCCACCTCGCGTGGCCGCGGGGTAGGTTGAAGGAATAGGAGGGGATAAATACGAGCTTCCCGGCGACTACCTCTAGGAGTTAATTGATTTTAAGATATCCATGTTTATCGAAGCAACACATATTTCCAACTTTTGTTGTGGCACAAATTAGTATTATCAATGGCACCAATGCCAAATCCAGCTGAAAAAAATATTACTTGATACAAGTGCGTTTTATTTTTTATTTTTTTTATCTACCATGTTTACACCCGGATATTATTTATTTATTTTTATAGAAAACACTGCAAAGGTAAACTTCAAATTTCGGAGAATTAAGAATCAAACAAAAATAAACTCCGATAAACTCCGAATCTTCGACAAAAAAATAAACTCCGAAAAACATCCTCCGAATTTGACGAAAAATAAACTCTGAAAACACGGAACCCTAGCTAGAACCAACAAAAAGTGTTTGTGCAGCGCAAATGTTTTACTGTTTTTATATGTTTTTTTCTCGCTTCTGAATTTGCTTGTTAGTCGCAATGGTGCTGCAAGCTAAAACGGCAAGCTTGTCGCGCTGCATTGTGAAAACCCTATTCTATAAGCCGGTGGTGCAAGTATCGCTCCGCGTGGGCCTTCTTAGCTCTTAGGGGCCCCCTAAAGTAAGGGCCTCTTATTCTAAAACGATCCCTAATAAGAACAAAATGGCGCAACGGAATAATGACATCAAATATCTACTACATCATGATGTCATCTTTACTTTCCTATTTGTATCGAATATTTAATTTTTAAAGTCAGCGCCACGTCTCCCATTTTCCCAACTCCCAGTCGGAAAAAAAGAAGAAAAATAGCAAGTTTTATTTTGCTAAATTCGGCGTCATTTGCATAAGAAACTTTGCGATTCAAAGCCGTGATGCGGAAACGGGAATAGTCATGATTTTTCCTTCCTTGCTTCGTTTCGCTTTGGTTTGACATATTGACTTTTTATTTCAAACACCGCTCTATGCAAATTAAGCTGTCTTGCAGATTCTAGGAAACAGTACCAATGTATTATAATAATCTTCGAACAGTGCTCACGTGCGACTTCAATCAAGCGGCATGCACTGTATTCCACGAACTAGCGTCTCGAATGACTGAGTGGATTCAGTGGAACTTCGAAGACAAATGCGGAAACGGGAATAGTCATGATTTTTCCTTCCTTGCTTCGTTTCGCTTTGGTTTGACATATTGACGTTTTATTTCAAACACCGCTCTATGCAAATTAAGCTGTCTTGCAGATTCTAGGAAACAGTACCAATGTATTATAATAATCTTCGAACAGTGCTCACGTGCGACTTCAATCAAGCGGCATGCACTGTATTCCACGAACTAGCGTCTCGAATGACTGAGTGGATTCAGTGGAACTTCGAAGACAAAAAACGCGGTAAAAATAAGGAAAAAAAAAAGTGAAAGCCGTTTACAACTCCCTGTAACGCCGAATTGGAGCGCAGCTCTTGAGGAGGAGGAGGGAAGGGTACTCAGGGGAGGGTATACCCCTCCTCCTCCTCCTCCTCCCCTCATTCTTCAATTTCTCCGGGGGGGGGGGTCACGTGACCCCGGGGAGGGGGGGGTCGCGCGGTGCATTATGGGAAATGTCCCATAATGCACCGCGCGAGCCCTCCCCCCGGGGTCACGTGACCCCCCCCCCCGGGACACGTGACACCACCCCACCCCCCCCCCCCCCGAGGTCACGTGACCCCCCCCCCCCGGGTCACGTTACCCGGGGGGGGGGGCTCGCGCGGTGCATTATGGGATATTTCCCATAATGCACCGCGCGGTTACGCCGACGCCGACGCCGACGGCGACGCCGACGCCGCTCAAGCCGGAAACGGGCGCCTAAGAGCTGCGCTCTAAAAAAAAATGGCGCAACAAAGGATCAGTCGGCATGCTGCACTTTATACTCCGGCAAGCCTATACCAAAACGCAGTAAAAATAATTGGCAGCGACCTTTGTCTTCGAATTCCTATAATGCATGGAAGACCCTTTTAAGGAGCGATCGTTTCAATTTGTTTAAAATACATTGAGGGCCGGTTCAAACATAGAGCGCCGCGCTAGCTCTATGTCTGAATGATCGCTGAATCAACAGCAGAAAAAGATGCAGTGCTGACTTCAGCATAACTGAGCACTGAAGCAGCATTGAGCATGATATTGCTAAAATCCAGCACTGTATCATCATGGCCACTAATTAAGAGTATCTCCTCTGCATCGAAGCGTTGCACTTTGATGTCTTTGGACATAAAAGATTTGTCTTACTCTCTGGACAGCAAAACATTTTTGGGAAGGGTGACGGAGCTTTTGTAGTGAAATTTGGTCTCGTTTTATGCTGAGGCAGACATCTCGATTAAAACATCAGAAAGAATAAACAAAGGGGCGGACAAGGCGAGACATCTGGTTCGACCCTTTTGTTTATTCTTTCTGGTGTTTTACTCGTTACAAACGCGCTCACCGTAACTTCAGGCATCTCGGTTAACGGATAACAAGAGTTTCTGACGTGCTATCTGATATCAATTGTAGTTTACTTTAATAGTGAGTGTTTTGTCCAACGGAAAGGCGTTTGCCTTGGTTCGGCGGTGGCTCCATTGTTGTCGAAGTTTTTTTTTTTAACACGCTTGACAGAAAATAAAAGAATTTGTTGGTTCTTTGAGGGATTGATAACCTGTGGTTTTGGAGGTCTGTTGGTGTATTGATTTGTGCTCCGAATCAACACTTCGCGAATGAGGTTCATAAACTTTATTTTGAATGCTGCACCGGAATTGAAATTCACTTCTGGGTTGGCGAAGAATGTAAGCCTACAGTTTTTGGACTTGTAGCTATTTAATCATAAAGAGATTCGCTCGTCGTATGGGAAGGGAGCGGCTAGCAGAATTCTGTCCAGGTGGAGTGCTCATTCAAAGCTCGTAAAAGTGGGAGTAGTAAGGTCCCAAAGTGGTAATGCACTGAAGAAACTTTTTTTTCATAGTGTCGGAAATGCTTTTGGCATTCAAATCAATAGCTTAAAATCAACTGGGTATAGATTGGAGTTTATTAGTTCAATTTTGATTTCAATTATCAGCGCTAGCAGAAAATGAGATCATAATGACGAAACTAAACGAGGTAGCACAGAAACCTGATTTGCCAGCGCTCGAGGCAAGTGACGAGGTAGCTCTTCACAGACTGCCATCGAAGCCCGACAAAGTTTCTGGAATCATCCTACGCTTTGCACAACAAGGAAAACGCGACGAGTGGCTTCGGAATAAAAGAAAACTTTCATGCGGACAGCGAAGCATCCATATTTTGGAGAACTTAACCAAACAGAACAAGGCACTTCTTTCGATCACCAATGGGCAGTCCAAACTTCCTATCAGTTCGTATGGTATCACAGTAGAAATAGTCTTGTCAGGCGTGGGAAAGGTGAGCGGGCAGTAGTTGTCAGATGTGAGGATGACCTGCTCAAGTTGCAGTAGTCTTTTTGTTTTTTGCTTTGTGAGAATTTAATTGGCTGTTTATCGATTTAATGCTTGGTCATGATTGTTTTCTTCTATGTGACCTTGAAGCATATTATGGTACTGAACGCCATGTTTTCACGAAATATTTTCACGTGAATGCCAGTCTTCTAGAAATAAAAAGCTATAGATTTTGAAGTCTTTTTTACTCGGATTCTTTTTTTTTTTCGATATAGTAATGTTATCAGAAACATGGTATCGTAATGATATTGATGTTTTTAAGCTTACTAGACACGCCGAATTTTTCTTAAACAAGTACTACTCGCCGGGGTGGCGGGGTATGTTTACTAATCAAGGACGCAACAGTGAACTGTTATCACATTATTCTCTACGAAGTATTAAAAGAGCGCACGAAAAGTAAAAAGTGTGTTTTATCGGCCACCAGATGGAAATAGCAAGAACGTTTTGGAATTGTTTAAGACATACCTTCGATTTGTCGAATAATATTTATACCGTAATTTGTGGTGGGAATTTTAATATTGACATGCTGGAAGATACCACATTGAGAAGGGAACTAAATATGGTCACAGAAACCAATGAATGTATAAACACAATAAATAGTCCAACTAGAGTTACTGTAACCTCTGAAACATTAATTGATTTATTTATCAGTAACTCCAATAGGGCAAATATAGGATCTGAAGTTATAAGCTACCATTTAAGTGATCACCTTCGAATATTCATGTGTTTGAGAGCAAGAAACCCTAAACAAAATAGCAATAATGTATCATACCCGTTTCAACACATAACCACCGGAAGGTTGAATGCTTACAGACAAGAGATTGAAGAAACCAAGTGGAGCGTTATTTTCGATTCAGAAGATGTTAATGAGGTATATGGACATTTCTTAAAATTATTCTAAAGTATTTATAGTCGTCATTTTCCGCACAAAATGTTTAAGGCATCTAGAAAAATCAGAAAACCGTGGAGAACACCAGATTTACTTGAAAATATTAAAACAACGAACGCGATGTGCAAAACATGTTAAATCTAGAGACCCGCAAAGTCTGCGGTCGTTTAAAATATATCGCAATCAACTAATAAAATTATTACGTACAGGTAAAGCTGAGTATCATAACAAGGTGTTTAAGGATACAAATGCTCGTGACTCGTATACGTCCTTCGTATGCCTGAAACTAAATTCAGTGTTAAATCTTGGTTCAGGGCGTCAGCCTGTTGATAATATTAAATGGGATGATGTGTGTCTAAGCAGCCTTTCCTCGGCTGATGTTTCCGTGAGTATTATACGAATTTATCTACTACAAACATTAATACTGATCCTTGCAAATACATAAAATTCAGAAATAGTCATTCCATGTTTGTTGAACCTGTTACAAATGCTGAAATATTTTTGTTTACATTTATGCAATACAAATACTGCTCTAGCTGCGACTGCAATGATATACAAATACGTCCATTAAAGCTTTTTATTGATATAATGGTGTGATACGGAACCCATATTTTTAATCTTTGTTTTTCTTCTGGAGTATTCCTATGGCGATGCAAGTGGTGGAAGTGTGTTTCGCGCAAGAAAGCAGATACAAATAATTTCAGCAATTATCAATCAATTTCAGTCCCCCCCCCCCCCTTGTTTTCTAAAGGCCCAGGAAAAGTAATAGAGTCCCGTCTTGGACAATTTGCGAATAAGCACAATTCACTCGCATCTTCCGAGTTTGGTTTCAGAAAAAAAAAGTTCCACGGAATTAGCCATTTCGTTTTAGAAAGAATATATTTACGTACAAACTTTTGAGGAAAAAAGAACGGTTGCAGGCGTGTTTGTAGATTTTACTAAAGCCTTTGATTATGTAGATCAAAACATTCTGCTTTGTAAACTTGATTATTACAGGATTCAAGGGTTGCCGTTATCCCTCCCAAATCCATACTTGAGTCATCGCTTCCAATATATTAATATTAGTGGTCATTCTTCCGATAATGAACGTATTATCTCGGGGGTTCCACAAGGAAGCATTTTAGGGCCCCTTCTTTTTAACCTTTAAATAAATGATATTGTGTATATGTACCCTGTTGCTAAATTTGTGGTTTATGCAGACGACACCAGTATATTTCTTTCCTCTTTAAACAGTGATGAACTTGTGGATGCTGTCAATTTTACTTTGTCAAGGTTGGAGGCTTGTGCAAGGGAAAATGAACTAAGTATTAATACTATAAAATAAATGCTATTTTTTTCCTCCGAAAAAAAAAAATTATGTCGAGGCCTATGGTATTTGACTCAAGTCCGATAGAGATCGTGGATAATTTTAAAACTCTCGGTGGTTTTTTTTGTTTTGTTTTGTTTTTTTCTGAAAATATTGTTTGGGATAACCATGTAAACTATTTGGTTTCGAAATTGCCACGTGTTGTTGGTTTAACATACCGCCACAGCCAAATTCTGCCAGTTCGCGTGAAAATAATTATCTACAATGCATTGTTTTACTCGCTCCTGAGTTATTGCAACCTTGTATAGGGCACAACCACGGCATCCAACCTGTGCAAAATTTACCTGCTTAAAAAAAATTGAGAGCCAGCTTCAATGCACCTTATGACGCTCACACTGAGATCATATTTAGTAATCTGCAAATGTTAAAAATGTATAACCTATCTGATTATAGACTTCTGATCACCATTAAGAATAAAAGAAAAAAATAAAGTGTTCTTTTAAACGAGATAGTTGCATTAGAGAAAAAATAGTACTGTTTACTTGACCCGCCATAATGAATATTGGAAGGTTCCCACATGCAGGTAAATTAAGGGAAGCAAATGCTTCGTTATTTAATTCCTTACCTTCTAAACAGCTTTGAAGAAAAAAAAATCTAGAAAAAATATTTCCTAAAGAGTTACGCAGCATCTTTTTACATATTTGAACTTTCTGTGCCTTGTTTCTCCTATTCCATTTGCTAATGAATAATTCTCAGTATGAGATAGTTCTTTGTTTTCATTGCACAAAAACTCTATTTTTAATGGCTCTCGATGGGGCTGAAGGCCAGTAAGCGTCTTGTCGAAGCTTTTTCTCTTTTGCTCCATCATTTCTTTCTTTAATTGAAAATAAAGATTAATACTATTATTATCAAGTGTGTGTGGACAACTCGTAGGCGCCTTTGAGAACACTGAGAAGGTTTAAAATGAAAACATTGTGATGGTTCCTTCTTTTTATGGTTTCTCGCATTGCTTAAGGGCTCTATGTACAAAACCCAATGTCAGTGTGGTTTTTCGGTCGGGCTTTCGATTAAGCAAATTCTCCCCTTTTGCATTCCGGCCTGTACGTTTTTGCTGTAAAAAACATGAAGATCATTCTGTGAGCTGTGTCACAAAGGTGGTGTACATGCTTCCCTTGTACTGCTGGTTGGTTATATTGGGTGCATGAGGCGTTGTGTCAATGCCCGACTCACAGAAAACAAAATAAATCTAAGGAGTAAGTCGCAGAATTCGAAACTTGCTAAGCATGTCGGCTCGTGTAATATATGTTCCCCTCTTCGGGATGAACCTTCAGTTTTATGGAACGAGAAAAATGGGTTCAGAAGGCTAATTAAGGATACTCTGTGTATAGGCGAGCATGGTAACTGTGTCAGCCAACCATTTTTAATTAAAAGTGATCGGACGAAGCAGTTTTTGCTTTTGTGATGCGTAGTGCTATTTTTGGTTGTATTGAAAGCGGATGCTGTAGCAAGAAGATTGGGGATTTGGAAGTTAGAGGGTTTTCGAGTTCACCTGAAATGGTTTGACCTTTGCGGTAGCTGGTTTTGTTCGGTAGTTAGGGGCGTGTTTCTTGTCTAGGTGTTGAGCCTTGGCAGTGACTTAGTCTGTCTGCAAGAGGTCGGTGAGCTTTCTTTCAATGCATTTTTGGTCCCTATTTCTCTTTTTCCCTGTGTTAAAAAAGGAGATTTATTGGTGTGCTTGAACCAATACATTTCAGCTGCGTTTGAGACTGTGATTATTCAGTCTGAATTTTTATCTTCCCCGTCTCAGTGTTCACAAGTATGTCGTTTCCTAACCAGCTGGCCTCCCCTATCCCTCTTCAAGCAATTCAACCTTGATCTTCCAGCACGGCTTCAGTGCCGGCTCGCAGATGTCTCCCGCGTTCGTTTGTCGATCGATCAACCGTAATCTTCATCAGTCGAGTCTTCAGACGAGTAGCTATTAGCTTCAGGTGGTTCATTGGAAATCACAGACTCATCCCTTTAGTCATCTCAAGAGTTTCGACTATTTGTAGCATTGCCAATCCGGACAAAAACAATGTGAAACCATTATTATATAGGCGAAAAGCAGCAGCCGTAAAACCGAGCGTGGCCATACGGTAACGCGTAAAATCCAAGGACCGTTTAAACTTCAGAATATGTATTCTCGCCCAGGATTTTTATCCGAAAACAATTAAGTCACTATTATTGCAACTGCAGGTGAAGAACACCGAAATAATAAGACCGAGGTGGGACGAGGGACGGCGTACAATTCTTTAAACTAGCAACAGTAGACTAATCCCCACTGCGATCTTTTTTTCGAAATCACACCCACAGTAAAAAACAAACAAAAAACGAGAGACATGGAAATGGGGCAAAGTTCCCCAACTCGACCAATACGTTCGTCAGTCTATACAGGGTGTCTCCCGAAAAAAACATTACTGGGTTTTTTTCACCGCAAAAATAAACTAGGCATCGCCGAACGCTCATTCACCGCCCAAAGGTAGCGCTAGAGGTCCGAACCAGATGCCAAAGTTTCAGCAAGAACCGATATCTTTTTAAAAGATATACGTGATTATCTGCAAATTTCAATGGGAAAATGGCGGCCCATTTTCGCCCGTGCCCATACGAGCACGTCATGTTGCCAAATTGGTATGGAAGGTACTAGGTTAGGGCTTTCCACAAGCCGGCACTAATTAATTTTGAGGTGGTATCACTTGCAGGGCTTAAGCAGAGCCCTCTTTTATTAAGTTACACAAAAAAACAAAAACAATTTGGTTTAACCCCATATAAAATATGAAGGCATATGGGATGGGCTGACACACGTCACGATGTGGACATGCACGGCATTCATTGGTTAATAAATACTGCATGCATACTGCTTCTTACAAAGTGGTGATCCTGACGTGACGTTCTTGCTGGGGGCTACTTGCGACACGAGTGTCGTGTATGTATAGCCATATACCAAAGGCAGCCTCCCAAAGACTTAATCGAGGAAACGCTGAAAAGTTGGTGCGGTATTTCACAGGTAAAAGGCAATTAAATGAAGTTCACAGGTGCGATAATTGTTGTCTTTTGGATGTACGTCATGCAATTCCATGATATACATGAACCAGATAAATAGTCGGAAATATCACAGTGCTGTGGCATCAAGGGTTCGTTGCATGACCTCGCGATGCCACATGACAGACCTCATTGCTGTCGCTTTAGCGAGGCCATATTGTTTTAAGGAAACTGAGGGTTCTTCGACCCCGGCTTCTTTAGGATGAACATCGCGTTTCCTTTGATGACTTGAAATATGAACGGGCACGTTGCTTCGCCATTCAGATTCTCTCCCTTCGCACCATATACACCAACACGATGTTTACAAACAGTACCACTTTGCCCTCACCAGGTGTGGGCACTGCGCGTGGGCAGAAGCCAAATTCGGGTGGAGTGAACCGGTTGCGCATGTGCACTAGCGACAGCAGCGCCGCCACAGCGGCGTGACGTCAGTGAGTTGAGTTGGTCTATACCACCTGCAAAAAAAAGAACAAAGAAATCATTATTCTCTACTGCGTTTCAGCTCAAGTCCAGACGCAGCTGACGCTACGTGGTAATGGGAGCATTGAAGCATGCTTGAAAAGCCCACGTCACTGGGCCTTTTCTGTTTATGATCGGTTCAGCGATGATAGGGCACGTAGGGAAACATGACCAACACTATGACGGTGCGCTTTTGACGCTGTCTGGTTAGTCCCCTCAGCTTGCAGCGTCGGCTGCGTCTGGTCTTAAGGTGAAAATGGGTATAGGGAGTATTCACTGGACGCCATATTTGTGGGTGCTCTTTAGTGCGCATGCTCAGAACGAGCTCACATCAATAGGCTGCTAAGACCGGAACTCTTGATGGTGCGGAATTCACGTCGCAAAAGAACTGTGGAAGCTCGCCATCAGCACGCGCTCAGCATTCGCGCACACAGCTATGGCCGCCAGTGAATACTCCCTATAGGCCCTCTTCGCCAATATTTAGTTGTCCATTCAGAGATGACAGTGAGATGGAAGCTAGGCGCTAAATATCAGCCTCGCGTCACGTGACCCATGATTCAGGGCTAGAAGATAGTTGGTCCAGTCGGCGTCTCTGCTTTCAGCTTTGGGGCGAAAGAAGTCTCAGCCCATAGAGACGGAAGCAATTTCGTCTTCAATGAGAATAACATAACAATTGCGAGACACGCCGGCTACACGAAAGAGCGCCTCGGGGTGATTGCAACGTGGGCAATTGGTGATGCTGCACGGCCTGCCCAATGTGACCAAGACATTTCTCAATGTAGTCGAGGAGGACACACGATCGATGAAGAAAACTAAAAGAAGCCTCTGGCTCTTTCTTTCTCTTCTTTTTTTTTATAGATACTACATTTTACAGTCAGGAGACGTGGTATACGAGTAAAAAAAACACTTGAAATCATTATAACTATATACAACAATCGACAGTGCCGTTTAAATGCAGAACACAGAACACGGTGTATATACAATTCAAAAGCGAAGATGAAAAATGTAACCACGTGCAAAGCAAACGTTCAAGCAACCATCGACCAAAAGGGCTTGCTACGTCGTCTGTTCACGTAAATTGTAGTCCATATGCTCTTGTATTCCGCAGTATCTCTCCAACTGTTGCACCGTGAGTTGCATAAGCTGGAGGCCCGAGTGTTTATGTTTCATACACTTGCTCTGAGAACGGGCCCACGGCAGATGTGCTCCAATAGATAGAAGGCATTTTTTAGCTTTTTATGCGGAAGAGCAGGAAGCTGACAGTGTAACGAAACTTTCCATGACTATACGCGGGTGGATACTGTGTATATCTATACACCAACACAGTGTTTCCAAACAAGTCCGCTTTGCCCACAACAGTTGTGGGCACTGCGCGTGCGCAGAAACCAAATTCGGGAAGAGTGAAGCTTTTGCGCATGCGCAGTACCGACTGCAGCGCCACCGCAGGGGCGTGACGTCAGAGAGTTGGGTTGGTCTATAAACCTTTTTTTTTAATTATGCTTGATTACGCTTTTTTTCGTGCTTGATGTTTTCTTTACAAGTTGTGTATATTTTGCAACTGGACGTTTTGCCTTCGCCTTTAGGAATATTCTCTGCCATTGGCTCTTATTTTTGTATGTTTCCTATCACTGGCTAAACTCGCAGTACATGCGCCGTGGTCTTACGCTTTTTGGGTTAGTTATTGCTTCAGCCAGTGAAAACAAACATATAAACACGACGAGGGTCGTGACCATGAACTTTCGACGCCGTTTGATTGGTTCCATCAAAACGTAGCGTCGGCAGCGCTCGGACTGAGTAGGAAACAAAGCGTACATGGGTGTCCTCCAAACGTTTTTTTTTGTTGTATGTTTCCTATCACTGGCTAAACTCGCAGTACATGCGCCGTGGTCTTACGCTTTTTGGGTGCGTTATTGCTTCAGCCAGTGAAAGCAAACATATAAACACGACGAGGGTCGTGACGATGAACTTTGGACGCCGTTTGATTGGTTCCATCAAAACGTAGCGTCGGCAGCGCTCGGACTGAGTGGGAAACAAAGCGTGCATGGGTGTCCTCCAAATGTTTTTTTTTGTATGTTTCCTATCACTGGCTAAACTCGCAGTACATGCGCCGTGGTCTTACGCTTTTTGGGTGCGTTATTGCTTCAGCCAGTGAAAGCAAACATATAAACACGACGAGGGTCGTGACGATGAACTTTGGACGCCGTTTGATTGGTTCCATCAAAACGTAGCGTCGGCAGCGCTCGGACTGAGTGGGAAACAAAGCGTGCATGGGTGTCCTCCAAATGTTTTTTTTTGTATGTTTCCTATCACTGGCTAAACTCGCAGTACATGCGCCGTGGTCTTACGCTTTTTGGGTGCGTTATTGCTTCAGCCAGTGAAAGCAAACATATAAACACGACGAGGGTCGTGACGATGAACTTTGGACGCCGTTTGATTGGTTCCATCAAAACGTAGCGTCGGCAGCGCTCGGACTGAGTGGGAAACAAAGCGTGCATGGGTGTCCTCCAAATGTTTTTTTTGTATGTTTCCTATCACTGGCTAAACTCGCAGCACATGCGCCGTGGTCTTACGCTTTTTGGGTGCGTTATTGCTTCAGCCAGTGAAAGCAAACATATAAACACGACGAGGGTCGTGACGATGAACTTTGGGCGCCGTTTGAAAGGTTTCAAAACGTAGCGTCGGCGCGCGCAACTTCCATGATGAAAAAAATACATGGTTTCCAAAATTTTTTTTTTTTTATGTTTTTTTATCAAAAAAGTAAAAGCAAAATTACAATTACGTTTTTGGGTGCGTTTTTAAATGCGTTATGCCAAACAAAAAAAAATAAAAAACATAAGAACGACGAGAAACTTGACGATAAATTTGATTGCGTTTTATTGTCAAAAAAAATATTTCGCGTTTTGGACTGATGAAAACAAAAATATAAAAAACAAACAAAAATTTTTTTAAATTTTTTATCATAAACTAAACTTAGTAAAACTTATTGGTGGTCTTACGCTTTTTTTTGCGTTATTGCTCAAAACTTAAAAGCAAAATTAAACGACGATTGGGTGAAAATTTGAAAACGTTGAATTGATTTTAAATTAAAATACAAAGCGTTTGACTTTGAATCAAAATAAGTGGTAAACAATCGGACTGTTTGTTTTTTGTATGTTTCCTATCACTGGCTAAACTCGCAGTACATGCGCCGTGGTCTTACGCTTTTTGGGTGCGTTATTGCTTCAGCCAGTGAAAGCAAACATATAAACACGACGAGGGTCGTGACGATGAACTTTGGACGCCGTTTGATTGGTTCCATCAAAACGTAGCGTCGGCAGCGCTCGGAATGAGTGGGAAACAAAGCGTGACATGGGGTGTCATCCAAACGTTTTTTTTTTTGTATGTTTCCTATCACGGCTAAACTCGCAGTACATGCGCCGTGGTCTTACGCTTTTGGGTGCGTTATTGCTTCAGCCAGTGAAAGCAAACATATAAACACGACGAGGGTCGTGACGATGAACTTTGGACGCCGTTTGATTGGTTCCATCAAACGTAGCGTCGGCAGCGCTCGGACTGAGTGGGAAACAAAGCGTACATGGGTGTCCTCCAAATGTTTTTTTTTTTGTATGTTTCCTATCACTGGCTAAACTCGCAGTACATGCGCCGTGGTCTTACGCTTTTTGGGTGCGTTATTGCTTCAGCCAGTGAAAGCAAACATATAAACACGACGAGGGTCGTGACGATGAACTTTCGACGCCGTTTGATTGGTTCCATCAAAACGTAGCGTCGGCAGCGCTCGGACTGAGTGGGAAACAAAGCGTACATGGGTGTCCTCCAAATGTTTTTTTTTGTATGTTTCCTATCACTGGCTAAACTCGCAGTACATGCGCCGTGGTCTTACGCTTTTTGGGTGCGTTATTGCTTCAGCCAGTGAAAGCAAACATATAAACACGACGAGGGTCGTGACGATGAACTTTCGACGCCGTTTGATTGGTTCCATCAAAACGTAGCGTCGGCAGCGCTCGGACTGAGTGGGAAACAAAGCGTACATGGGTGTCCTCCAACTGTTTTTTTTGTATGTTTCCTATCACTGGCTAAACTCGCAGTACATGCGCCGTGGTCTTACGCTTTTTGGGTGCGTTATTGCTTCAGCCAGTGAAAGCAAACATATAAACACGACGAGGGTCGTGACGATGAACTTTCGACGCCGTTTGATTGGTTCCATCAAAACGTAGCGTCGGCAGCGCTCGGACTGAGTGGGAAACAAAGCGTACATGGGTGTCCTCCAAACGTTGTTTTTGTATGTTTCCTATCACTGGCTAAACTCGCAGTACATGCGCCGTGGTCTTACGCTTTTTGGGTGCGTTATTGCTTCAGCCAGTGAAAGCAAACATATAAACACGACGAGGGTCGTGACGATGAACTTTGGACGCCGTTTGATTGGTTCCATCAAAACGTAGCGTCGGCAGCGCTCGGACTGAGTGGGAAACAAAGCGTACATGGGTGTCCTCCAAATGTTTTTTTTTGTATGTTTCCTATCACTGGCTAAACTCGCAGTACATGCGCCGTGGTCTTACGCTTTTTGGGTGCGTTATTGCTTCAGCCAGTGAAAGCAAACATATAAACACGACGAGGGTCGTGACGATGAACTTTGGACGCCGTTTGATTGGTTCCATCAAAACGTAGCGTCGGCAGCGCTCGGACTGAGTGGGAAACAAAGCGTACATGGGTGTCCTCCAAACGTTTTTTTTTTTGTATGTTTCCTATCACTGGCTAAACTCGCAGTACATGCGCCGTGGTCTTACGCTTTTTGGGTGCGTTATTGCTTCAGCCAGTGAAAGCAAACATATAAACACGACGAGGGTCGTGACGATGAACTTTGGACGCCGTTTGATTGGTTCCATCAAAACGTAGCGTCGGCAGCGCTCGGACTGAGTGGGAAACAAAGCGTACATGGGTGTCCTCCAAATGTTTTTTTTTTGTATGTTTCCTATCACTGGCTAAACTCGCAGTACATGCGCCGTGGTCTTACGCTTTTTGGGTGCGTTATTGCTTCAGCCAGTGAAAGCAAACATATAAACACGACGAGGGTCGTGACGATGAACTTTGGACGCCGTTTGATTGGTTCCATCAAAACGTAGCGTCGGCAGCGCTCGGACTGAGTGGGAAACAAAGCGTACATGGGTGTCCTCGAAACGTTTTTTTTTTGTATGTTTCCTATCACTGGCTAAACTCGCAGTACATGCGCCGTGGTCTTACGCTTTTTGGGTGCGTTATTGCTTCAGCCAGTGAAAGCAAACATATAAACACGACGAGGGTCGTGACGATGAACTTTGGACGCCGTTTGATTGGTTCCATCAAAACGTAGCGTCGGCAGCGCTCGGACTGAGTGGGAAACAAAGCGTACATGGGGGTCCTCCAAATGTTTTTTTTTGTATGTTTCCTATCACTGGCTAAACTCGCAGTACATGCGCCGTGGTCTTACGCTTTTTGGGTGCGTTATTGCTTCAGCCAGTGAAAGCAAACATATAAACACGACGAGGGTCGTGACGATGAACTTTGGACGCCGTTTGATTGGTTCCATCAAAACGTAGCGTCGGCAGCGCTCGGACTGAGTGGGAAACAAAGCGTGCATGGGTATCCTCCAAACGTTTTTCTTTGTATGTTTCCTATCACTGGCTAAACTCGCAGTAAATGCGCAATGGTCTTACGCTTTTTGGGTGCGTTATTGCTTCAGCCAGTGAAAGCAAACTTATAAACACGACGAGGGTCGTGACGATGAACTTTCGACGCCGTTTGATTGGTTCCATCAAAACGTAGCGTCGGCAGCGCTCGGACTGAGTGGGAAACAAAGCGTACATGGGTGTCCTCCAAACGTTGTTTTTGTATGTTTCCTATCACTGGCTAAACTCGCAGTACATGCGCCGTGGTCTTACGCTTTTTGGGTGCGTTATTGCTTCAGCCAGTGAAAGCAAACATATAAACACGACGAGGGTCGTGACGATGAACTTTGGACGCTGTTTGATTGGTTCCATCAAAACGTAGCGTCGGCAGCGCTCGGACTGAGAGGGAAACAAAGCGTACATGGGTGTCCTCCAAACGTTTTTTTTTAGAGGGTTGTTTTTCACCGCAAAAATAAACTGCGCATCGCCAAACGCTCATTCTCCACCCAAATGTAGCGCTAGCGGTCCGAAGCAGACGCCAAAAATTTTAAGAACGAAAGGTTCTCTTATTCAAAGGTTATAAGGTATTTTCCTAAATGTTCAATGGGAAAATGGCAGCTGACGGAGAGCTCTCGAATACATGAAGCTGAATGGCGCCAGTTACCGAAAACGGCCCCATTTTCCTATATAAATAAAAAAATCACCTATAACTGTTGAATTAAATAGCTGTTAATTCTAAAACTTGTGGGATCTTTCCACATTATACTATGCCCGATTCGGTCAAGCCACTCAAGCCACGCTCCAGTCGTTCCCAAGGAAGTCACGCAACACTGCAAGTTCAATCCAACGGTTTATCAGGTCACATTCCCTCCGGGTGCTGCAGCAGCTTGTCGGCTCCCTCAATGAGGAGTCCTCTACCAAAGACTCCAATCGGGGACCGTCAAATCGATACTCTACAATTTTATGTGGAACACAAGGGGTGAGGCGTGTTGATGTCCGGGTGTCGCTTGGACTGAACCAAGCGACACCCGGACATCGACACGCCCCACCCCTTGTCCCCCACTCAAAATTCTATAAAGATAACCAGCAAGCGTCCTTTTGGCCCCACGTCCCGATGAAGGCAGTGGCACTGCCGAAACATCGTCGAACGCCTTTTATATCCACCGTTTGTACCCCTTTCTCTTATTTTTTTCTTTCTTTTCTGCATAATCACCTAAGTTTGTAAATTCAGCAGCTTCTCTGTGCAACCCCTTCTTTTGCGTGTTATATTACAGAAGCGTTTGTTACTTTTTTTTTGCCTCACAAGCTATATATATACATATATACAGGCGAAGGTTGCGAGTCCAATCCCCTCTCGTGGCCCAATTTTTCGCCAGCTCCCTTTCCCTTTCCCTGACTTTAATGCAATGAATTCAATAATCAGCTTCCTCCCCTCTTCGTTCAGAATATTACTACGGCTGCACTTGTCAATCTTCCCTCATTTCCATTTTCTATATATATATATATATATGTATATGTATTCCAGGAGGGACATGCGGCCACAAAAGGGTTGAATATTTTTCTCCCTAATACTCGTTCATTCCGAATAGTCAAAACTTTCGTGTATATAGTGTATATTTAGCTTTTACATGGTTTTATAATATCTCTCCTCGTTTCGCTTCTCTCCCTTCTGTTCTATCCCGTCCCCAACCCTACTCCTCTCCTTCTTTCCTTCGCGAAGTAGCAAATCAGCTATAAATGCAGGTTAACCTCTTCGTGTATGTAAATAAACATTCACCTATCTGAAATTGTTTTCTGTTCTTCATTCTTTAGGGGGCGAAGACCAATTCCTGCAATTAATTGGTCGGAATCCGAAAATTGTTGCACCGCGCCTTTAAAGTGAAACGGAACCTTGGCAACGTAGCACAAAATAGTTGACGCCGAATATAGGCATTAAAACGTGACATAGTTTGAACCCTGTAACCCCTTTAATCTTCCATGAGGCGACAGTGCCTTTCCTACCTTAAAAGCCCTTAAAAGCGTTCGGTGAAAGAAACACAACTTTCCTCTTTGGCGAGTGGACGTGCCATAAAGCATTTATATACTCGTTAGAAGTTTTACTTGCAAGTTTTTAGGTTGAATCTTAAAGGAACGATGCAATCAGGTCTGCATACTCTGAGTAAACACCGCTTTGAATTATTCCTTCATATCTATAACTAAAGAAACAGGCGTTAGTTTTTTTCTTTCCAGACAATGGTGTCGCAAAACATCTTGCAGAAAAACGAGCAGCGTCCACCACATCAACTCGCCGCCAAAATTAGCTGCCACGTGATCTGATGCCGATTATATGCCACCAATGATCACCATAGCCACGCAATGGAGTCAGCAATGCACGGGACATTGTTAGGTCTGGCTATTCCCCGTTATTGCAGCGACTGGCGACACCGGCGAACTATAGGGGGCGCGCTGGTCAGGCAAAATGGTGAACGAAAGGTGGTCGGTTCATTGTTCACCATGCGAAACAGCCTGATTTGTTGTGTTGCACCGTAGAATCTGTGCTACATGTGGAAGCAAAGTGCTTTTTGGACAGTAACAAACTAACAATCTTCTTATAGTCAGTGCGTAAGCGGTGGAAGCATAAAGATACTTCTGGTTTTTTTCGGAGGACTAAACTTCGAGGTGTACAACATTGAAAACCCCCCGAGCCTTTTCGAAGTGTGACAAGCTAATGAAAAACAACTAAACGTCGCCCTCCGGTAGGTCGTCAAAGCGAGGATAAGGTTTCGCGTTGGCTTTGTCCGATGTGCTTCGAACGTCCTTGGGTTCAGTTTAGAAGAAAACAGCAAATGACCTCAATAGGTTGGTAAAATTTTCTATGAAAGTACAAGTGATTAAAGTGCACAAACTACTGGTGACCGCTGTCACCAGCTCGTCCCGGAGGCCGGTCGTTTGAAAGAGGCGCCCTGCTTTTTTCATCCATCCTGTCAGCGACTGTAGGGCCAGTAAGCTTGCATGAAATGAGAAACATTAATACCTCGTTCGCACGATCATAAATATCCCTTTAGCTAAGGGACCTCTATGGCCACGAATCAGTCTGCGATCCTCCGCGCGTGGCGTGTGCTCGCGACCCAAGAGCGCGGGCTGATTCGCCGATTGCAAAGGGACCTATGTTAAAGGTACCTTTATGCTGTCCATGCATGAACCCAATATCGCTCCACATGTGGTTTCTTGGACTAAGGCACTTATGCACATCTGTTTCCTCTTAGTGCGCTGTTTTATCGTGAATAAAAAGAATGAAGTAGAGTGAGTTACCTTTTATTACTAACGGTAACGGAAGCGCGTTACCTTTATTTCGAGCTTACGTAGGACGGTAACGCCTGGCTATTCTTCGCAGTGAAGAGTGACGCATTTCGTTGCTATTTTTTCAGTAGCCCCTAGAACACTGTGCATTCAAAACATTGCGAAGTGCCTATTTTCGAAAAGGAGTCGTAGCACACGCCGAACTTGAAAAGTTGAACTTTTTTTTTAATGAAATCTCTTCGTGGGCTTCAATATTCGCCCGACTCAGTAAGATGACTGACCCTCCCCCTGCTTTGTGAAAACGCAGGGCCGCGGAAAGTGTTTGGAGCGTAAAAAGTAAAACGCTTTCTTTTTTTTTTTTCTGTGGGGGACTTGCGTGTCATATTAATGAAGGGCATCTGACACGCCCCAGCGAAGAAGGACCGAGGATTAATTTTGAGCATGTGCCGCTCTTTTGACGTGCAACCGACAGCTACTCACAGCGCCTTCCCTGCAATAAGCAGAGCGTAATATATGTAACGATTTATGTGGAAATAATTGAAACTTGATTGATTTTTAATTGCGAACGTCCGTGGTGAGGAGCAGTCCGGCAAATGAGGATCCCCAGAAACTAATTAGCAGCGGTAGGCGCAGAAGCGCTTTATTAGCCCAGCTTGGTGCGCACCGGACAGCGCCCGCGCAGCACTGGGCGTCCGCGGCGATTTTCAGAGACGGCCGTTTGCAGCATCCGAGGGAACCTAACTCGTTTCGTCTGCTCTGGTGGGACCCTCACACGTGAAACGTACCAGATGCGTTCCTCTTTTTGTTGAAAGTTAACACTTTTTTAAAGCGGAGACCTTTACTTCAAATAAACAGAAATTAAGAAAGTTGACACCGACCTTTATTTCCAAAGCCTTAAGCAATGCGTGGAACGCATTACTTAAGAAAGCGATCGTTTAAATTTGTTTACATGATATTAAAAGGTCGTTTCGGGGAGTGAAGAGGAACATATTGCTTATTGATTGCCACCACCCTCCTCTAGACCGTCGGAATGCCGTACGGAAAATACTGGCTTGGGGTAACAATACTCCTTATCAACTCAAGAAACGCATTTAAAGATAGTCCGACTCCCACGGATCATTGCTATATTCCCCTTTCTGTAGAGCAGAGGTCTCCAAACATTTTGGCTAAGGGGCCGGATTGGAGATCGGTTGCAGTCTCGACGGCCGGAAAATAAATGATACGTATAAGTAAGGAAATACTTAATAAAGTAGAACACTAATTAAATAAGCATTTAAATACAAAAATTCAAACTATAGCAAACATCTTAAAAATGTAAAGTGAATGAACACATATACTTTATTTTTAAACGGAACGTGATGCTAATTATGGCATTACCCAATAATGGTGACTGAGAAAACTCGCCCCGGCTAGATCGAAGCGCATGGGAACTTAGGCATATACACTCGAAGCAGAAGGCTAACAATAATGGTAGATCTGATGCTGACAATATGCAACAGGTGTGGCACAGAACACTAATCACGATATACAAGAAAATACGAAGGAATTTCATCATGTAGTTACACAGACGAAAATGACTACCAACAGTAATGCTGTTGATGACATGTGGAGAGAAGTAACTGATTACTTGTAATCAATTACATTTTATCGTGACTTTTTTAACGCTCCAATTGCTTTATTTTCTGCGGTAACGTTCGCTGTAATTGAATTACTATTTTTCTGTGATCAATTATATGTTTCCGAAAGACGTCAAATCATTGATGGTACGTTTACACTTGCGGATCCGCTAGCGAATCCGCCCAGCTTTTGCCGCTGGGGCAAAATGCTGGGCAGAAAATGCGGCTGCGAGCCGTATATAGGTCCAGGACCTATATACGGCTCCTCCCGCGGAAATTTGTTCCCGCGGCAGCGGATTTCTTCTCAGGTGTAAACATACCACGAGTTGAGCTTTTTACGTAAAAAATCGTTCTGTCTGTCCGTGCGTCACTCATCTATGTTGCACCAACTTTAGGCACCTTTTTAGACCCACAATGTAAAAAATTAACCGTAAAAGTTACGGTCAAATACCAGGCAGCTCATGCTGCCAAACTTGTACAGTAAAAATAACGGTGCACTGTAAATCTGGATTACGATAAATGTAAACGGCGACCGTAGAAATCTACGGTCGCCGTTTAAATTTACGGTAAACCAGATTTACACCGTACCGTTATTTTTACGGTGCAATTTAAACGGCGACCATAGATTTCAACGGTCACAGTTTAAATTTACCGTAAACCAGATTTACAGTGCACCGTTACTTTTACTGTACAATTTTGGCAGCATCAGCTGCCTGGTATTTGACCGTAAATTTTACGGTCCATTTTTATGCGACCGTAATACGTTGGAAACTATCTTACTGGACCACATCATTATAGTCATTTGAACCGCGTAAACCATACACCGTAAAAAAAAAAAAGCTCGCCGGAGTATTTTGGGGTTGTTGTGTTGCACTATTCAACTGACTTTAATTCAGACTTGTACGTAGTTCAACTACTCTACTCAAGTTACTGTACTTTAACTACTTTTCTGAGTAGTTTAGTAACTTTCAATTACATTTTTATTTCGGTAATTAGTAGTTTACTTTAATTACTTTTTTTGAGTAACTTCTACTCAAGTTACAAATTACTTTCAAATTTTAGTGGTTTGTTTGCTTATCAACAAACACTCCTGCACAAAGGAGATAATATGTTCAAAAATCAGCTGATCTTATTTGCAAAGAGGGGGAAGCATGTGGCGTAGGAAAGGGGGGGGGGAGAGAAAATTGTTTGTAGAGTACGAAACTCCCCCAAAAGTTTCACACACACACTGCTACGAGGCGCGGGGAGCGAACAGGCACGACGCAAGGGAGGCCGAGTAGCTGCGGGATTTGCGCCGAAAACTGGCGTTTCTTTGAGTCCCGAAGCTCAAGGAGACCCGACCCTTTTGAAGCAAGGGCTGGTCCCCGCTTCTCCCCAACGTAGAAACTCTCGCCCACTACAGGAGGTGCACACACTGCATCCTCACTCAAAGGAGGCAACAAAATGCAGCACCTGCTCTGAAAGTCATCTTGTGCTCCCGTAGTTTGGGCTGTACTCGAAGAATCGCGCGCTAAAGGGCAACGCAAAGATTACCTTTTCGCGTTGCCTTTCTTCCCAAAACTAAAAACATGGAGATCTTTAAAGATTCATAGATAGTTCGAGAAACCTGTCGTAATTCCCCCACCGTTTTAATATAAAAAATAATAAACAAGCAGTGTTGGGAAGTACTCTATGTATATGGTACTTAAAGTACTACTGTTTAGAAAAATTGTACTTTACTTGAAGTAAATTTTCTGAGCATGTACTTCTATTTTTCGAGGAAAGTAAAACTCCCAACTTCAATGTACATTTCTCGAATTTGAAACAAAAAAAAAAAAAAAAATGGCGGTATCGTCGTGTGAAAACGCGCTCTTTCGAGACGTCATCTGGTCATTTCTCTGAGTGAAGTAATAGCGGCTGTAAGACCGATGAAAATAAGTGCCTTTAAGTTGATTGTGTCAAATAGCTCGTCAGCGAGAGTAAAACAACTACTGTGCAGCTACTTGACCTTATACAACATTTGCTGCCATTTCTGTAAAAAAACTGATGAAGCCTCCAATTACCCCTGGAGCAATGCATACCAGTTAAAAAAAACACAGTATAGGGAATGAAAGGGCATCATGAAAGGTTGTGTTAAAAGTGCTTGTACTTTACCGTGAAATATATTGTATTTATATACGTTACTTCAAATACATTGCACCCGGTGTACTTACTACTTTACGTGAAGTACATAACCTCTCATTTACTTTGTACTTTACTTCAAGTCCTTTTCAGATGTACAGTCGGGGGCAAAAGTTTGCGGGGCACGGGAGCGCGTGCCGAAATGCATCGCCGCGCCGTCCGACGGCGCGCCGTCGCATTAGGGAGCCGCGCTTTGCGCATGCGCGCCTTTCGTGCTCGCTATCATATCTCTTTCGCTAGTTTCTTTCCGACGCACTCCTGATAACAGGAGTCGGCGCCAGGGGTGCAAGTTAGCGCTTCGCTGGCTGTCATGCTGCGCGTCTGCTTCAGCCGCCTCAACCACCGCGTTGGAGGGAGGGGGGGGGGGGGGTAATTAGATGCTCCGTCACCCAGCGCGGCTGCTGAGGCAGCAGAAGAGGACGCGAGGCATGACAACCAGCGAAACGGCAACTTGCGCCCCTGGCGCCGACTCCGGTTATCAGGAGTGAGTCGGACAGAAACGAGCAAAAGAGACATGACTGCTAGCACGAAGGGCGGGCATGCGCAAAGCGCTGCTTTTTAATGCGGCGGCGTTCCGTTGCACGGCGCAGCGATGCATTTCGGCACGCGCTCCCGTGCCCCGCAAACTTTTGCTCCCGACTGTACTTTATGCAACACTGTAAACAAGCAAAAACTGTCTAAAACTTCATGCTCAGACAGTGCTAAACCTCAAAGTAGAAATGACACATTCACAGTACATCATTGACCAAACAAGCAAGAAAGTACAAAACAATTAGGCACGCAGAAGCAGAACCAGCTATTAAGGCATTTCAGTGAAAAAAACAAGCCGATTCATATTTGGCTAGCACAATTTCGCTAACGGATCAAAACCTCTGTACTTTCTTTTTACCATAAAAAAACATATAAAAGTAACTTCAAAAGTAATTCGCTACTTTAATTAGTAATTTTCTCAATTACTTTCTATTTGAGTAATTTCTACTCTACTCAAATTACTTTTGACGTCAATACTCAGTAACTTGACTTAATTACTTTTTTGAGTAACTTGTACATGTCTGCTTTAATTGCGCATATCTAAAGTGAATAAGCAGTCATGCACAGACAATTTTGTCTGCAGCGAGGTCGGCTGCTCTAGCAGCACTCGATGCATTAATATTTCTGACCCGTGCTGTCAAAGGAAAGTAAAAAGATGTTATATTTATTTGCATTTCAATTTATATTCCGACATGTCGTCGATTCACTGAAGAACCTTCAC
Organism: Ixodes persulcatus; assembly: GCA_013358835.2. Taxonomy (NCBI): domain Eukaryota; kingdom Metazoa; phylum Arthropoda; class Arachnida; order Ixodida; family Ixodidae; genus Ixodes; species Ixodes persulcatus. The sequence goes on along the minus strand of JABSTQ010009129.1, from coordinate 168,820 downwards.
GTTTACGTATGTTCTCTCGTTTTTTATTTGGGTTCCTCGTTCAGGATTGATCCCAACATCTGTAAGAACGGATTTACGAAGTAGTTTTTTTACTACCGCAGCTCATAATACGCCAGTTAAAAAATGATTAGACATTAAATACCTAAATTGGCCAGTGACTAAAGCTTTTGAAGCACTGATCTTTTGAATATGCCCAAGTAGCCTAGCACCCAGTCTTGTAGGTTAATGAAACTCCCCCATATGAACTTCTAAATTCACATAGACACTTTTGTTTACCAATCTCACACCAGGTTAAGGACCGAACAGCCATTCACCTAATTACATATTTTTATGAGTTGTAAAATGCAAATAAAGAACGAAAGGGAATATCTGCCAGTTCTCAACTATAGTCTTTTATAAAGCAACACATTATACATTATAGCATTTTATAATTATAATTTCGAACAGCAAAATAGATCATTGATTTTTTTTTCTCGCTCTGCACTAATAAATTGCTCTAAAATTAGTTGTCTTTATGTTAAGCAACTTGCACATCTTCGAATGGACACACTGCTAATATTATGTAACAACAACATTCAATTGAACCACTTTTAACAAGACATCCACATCTTCGGGATATTGAAAATGTTAAAATTCAGAAAATATATCCCTACTGTATCTAAAGCTGCAACAGCAGCCCTTGGAAGTGATTTATCTTTTTGTTTTGTAAAAATTGGAAGTGGAAATAAAAGCCTTGTTATTTTGAATACACATTTTAAGTCTTTTTGAACGAAGACTAGTCGTCGGTGGCGCCGTGAGGCAGGACCAGTCGTTTCTTAAAGTATATAGCCTATCCTAAGTTATAACGGAGTCAATGCTATGAAGAGCTAATTATATTTCAATTTTAAACGAAAAGTACCACACATCAAAAATATCGTTTGGTAGCGTGTATTCGCACACTACCAAATGTATTTGAGTAAGCGAAGGACAGGGACCACGAAATAAAATGATCAGACTTGCTTTTTATTCTACACTATCTCACCATAGCATGGCTCTCGCATTGACAATAACTTTCGCTGCACAAGTTTTGATGCAAGCAATGGACATTCTAAAGCAAGGAGCTCACGTCTGGAGCAATTGCTGAAATGTATGTTAGATCAGATGAAATATACAAACGAACAAAAAAACACCAAATGATGCCAAGAAGCACAAATGAGGTGGTGCGAATCTCTTCTGCATGTTTACGCAATGTTGAAAACATAGTACGCGCTGAATTGTACAGCCAGTGCGTGGTCGAACATGTGAATTTCGTCCATCACAGATATTCCATCAATGAAGATCGAGTACATGCTGGCTGAGCAGATGCTTTCCCCTAGAAAAGAAAGTAAGGATAAAACAAAAGGCATGAAGGTAGATATAAGATGTAGTAAATTGCAGAACTATAATTGTAGTTCAAAATCATTATAAAATTATAGGCAATATTGATGACTTGGGGTTCGGAAAGTAATTAGTAAATGCTCACCATGAACTACAATGCTTGGGGAGATGGGTGGTGCATCTTGATTCATGTCAGTTACTGACTGGCCTTAGTAGCAGGCACCATCACAAAATTCCTCCAAAAGACCGGGTAAGTGGGATTCGTTCTGAGGCTCGGTAAATACCTGGCCCAGATTTGTTTTCTAGGGGGTATTTTAGTGTCTCTTTAACGGGGACATGCGGCGCAAACCGTCCTTTTGGCCACGACTACGTCCCATGTAGTACATACTCACTGTTTCCACATAAGGAAAGTGCTTTCTCAAATATGCAGACCTCATCTGTACTGCTAGAAAGACGGTAGCATGCAGGTAGATAACGTTGTACTCAATGTCACGCATAACTCGGGTAACCTCGACTGAACCAAGCACGTTTTGAAGGCTTTCAGCAAGTTTCCCGAACATGCATTGTTTGTACAAGAGATGCCGACATTGAAATTCATAAATGTTTTTTTTGAACGGTTGATACCGGCATAAGAAGCTTTCCGTTCAACTTCAAATGATAATAAAAGAAACAAGATTGTATTTTACGGTGTTTCTTTTTTTCTTCCGCAGACAGACATTCACACGTCTTAGCTATCATCAGGGGAATGCATCACGTTAACAGCACCGTCTTCATTAGAATCCGCACTAGTCGACTGAGTCGAAGGGTCCTCAACCTGAGCGGGGCTGCAGGCGATGAGCCGTACCCAATAAACCCGTCCCTCGTAAATGCGCCCAGTTCAAATGTGCCGTGAACTACGATTTCACACCGAATACCTTCTGACAGTTGGAGCACGGACACGAACCCAAAATACCGTCAGTGATGTGACCTTTTAGATGTTTTAGCAAAGCCTCCCTTGTGCGGCACTCCTCTAAGCATGCTGACAAAGTGCACTGAAAGCTTTCCAAAATCCTCGAAGCAAACCGAACTTAGCCTTAGGCGTTCGAATGCCTATGTCTTCTCAGAATATGACACATGAGAGCATCACACGTAACAAACTGGCGACAGCATCCTTCGTCCACACACGGAAGAATTCGAGAGCTGAAAACGTGCTCCTCAAATTGCGCAACCAGCAAGCGTGCTTGAACAGAAACTACAAAATCTGCAAGTAAACATCTTATTAGGGTGTTGTATTTATGCCACCAACACACTATCCTTGCCAAGCAAGCAACAGACTGATAATGAAATACCTGTCTCGAGTATCCAGTTGCCTTTCGCTCCAAATTTTCAGGTGCACAAAAAGCCGGGAATGCCACGAATGAACGAGGACAAAATGGCGCGGAAACGGGCGGGAAAATGAACCGACGTCCGCTTCTTCAACTTCTTCCCGCGTTGTCCCAACCAAGGGCGCTTTCTTTCCTCCGCGAATCTCGCCCGTCGCATTGTTGCTCTATTGTTGGCACTTAGCTGTTTTTTCTTTTTTTTTTGTTTGTTTGTTTCTTTCTTTTTTTCTTGGCTGGCGCGGCGTCGCATGTTGAAAGGAAGGACAAAGAAAGGAGGTGAAGGAACGAGAGGAGCCTCTCTGGGTTCCCAGAGCACCCGTGGCTGCTTCCGAAGGTCAAGCGTGGTGACCAATTAGCGATGCGCGTCTTTTCTTTCTGTTTTCTTGCTCCAAGGAGTTTTGCGTTTCCCTCTCGCTCTTTTTTGCTCGTTTACGGTGCGTTTGAGGTAATTCCTTTTGACGGCGTACTCGCAGTTTTTATTAGCGTATACCGCCGTAAATTTAACGGTTATTTTTTACAGTGCATATACACATTTGTGAGTAAGGCACCAGTGAGCGTCCATTTGTAAGTGCTGGTGGCTCCGCCTAGCCTGTGAGGTGTATCCGCGATGTTGGTGCGGGTGAAAGTGCCAATCGTCCAGCAAACTCCATCTCTGGGCGGTGGGTAGTGATCCGGAACTGTATTTGATTGGTTTGTAGGCGGTTGCGGCCATAGACAACCTCTGTGTATTTTTGAAACTTGTTTTCAATGCGAGCCGAGACGCAATGGCGTCTGCTTCCACGAGCGACGCCTGTGATCCTTCGTAATTTTCGATCCTTGATGGTAAGCACATGCGGTCGTTCTTTACAATGTAATACAATAGTAGCAGCACGTTGAGTGATGACTATCGTGTTTCCTGGTACCCGTTTGCAGATGCAACGATCGACCGCATCGCGGTTTCTAGAACTAAGGGGCGGCGTGTGTCGGGCACATTAGGCCTGAAGTACGTCTAAGTAATACGTAACAAGACATTAAGACTGCGAGATCGAGCCGTTCGCGCTTTGAACTGCCGTTGTTTCACACATTTTAGCGCGAATCCGGTATTCCGTCCACTCGCTCAAGGTCTGCTCGCACAACTGAGAGGGCGCAGAAATACTGCGTCTTTGTGTCTGTGCTGCGCCTTCGTGTCTGCGTATACATTCACGAGTAAAATAAAATTATGCACGCGAAGAGTTTTCTACATAGCGGAATGTCGCGTGTATGCGATTGGTCGTTCGATCGGCGAAGTTGCGATGCGGAGTGCGCGAACAATGTGCCAGGCGCACTGCCTTTTAAATCAAGCTTTGGCGAACCCATGCTGTTCAACGACAAAGAAAAAAAGAAACACGATAAAGCAATGCCACAAAGCAAGAAGGCGGGTTCAAAATAAGTTTTATCAATCAAGTTCTTCCCCGGCGACCACAGCAGTTTTAATCATCTTCGCCGTGCAACATACCACCAATTATTGTTAATCGCTAGCACAATTTGTTCACGGGTTCAGTCACAAAAGACGCAAACGCATTATTGAATATCGACATTAAGAAAACCACAAATGAAGCCACATCTACCATTAATTTAAAAAACAAATACTGCAAAATAAAATTATAAAGTAGTTTGTATGCTGTCTCAGAAATTCGGTGCCTAGTTTTAAAATTCGGTGTTTAGGACACACGAAGAGGACCCAAGACCGAACCCTGTGGGACTTTAGATGTAACGGTTGCAGTACTTGATAAATGAACTTTCAAAATCACACGTGGCTTTCCATCACAAAGATAGTTGTCAATCTAGAAAAACATCAGGATCCATATTCAAAACATGTAACGTTTTCAGTAACAAACCGTGATCCACTTTATCAAGAGCCCTGCAGACATATCTAGAAACACACGGTAAACCTCTTTTCCGGTCTCAATTCAAAGCGTGATGTCATGATGAAATTTAACCAACAAGGATGTGCAATATGCACGGGACCGAAAACAGTATTAATATTTTACCTTTATTTTAATCCAGATTACAAAAGCCAGGTAGTAGGAAAGATTTAACACGTGATCTTAATTGTGCGCAAGTGACATACGGATGACTAGCACGAGTTAAGGTGTCGAGGAAGCCCTGTCCTGGTAGCTCTAGCGGTAGTGTGTCGGACAGCAGTGCATAGAGTCGATTCCCAGCCGCTGCAGAATTTTTTTAGCGAATAAAGCATTCACCGCGCAGCGATTAAAATAATATCACAGGACCTTCGTCATGTGATCACATCTATGACGCCCTGCAAATCCACTTTCCCCTCGCCACAATTGAAATCCTATAGCACCTAGCGCCTACTGTCGGATGCAGCACAAACCCGGTGCCTTCACGTGAGACGCCCTCAAATCCACTTTCCCGCGCCGCAATTCAAATCCTATAGCGACCTCTGTCGGATGCAGCTTGAACCAGTTACCAGAGGTTGTCAACACATGGTGATGACATCCGCTGTGATTTACAGCCCACCATAGAATTTTTAATTTCTAGGCCCGGCCCGACACGGCCCGGGCCCGGCCCGGGCCCGATAAAATTATATCGGGCACGGGCGCCCATTTTTGATTGGACGGTTGGTAACACGCATAGGTCGATTCTATTGGTCATTTCGAACCCGGACAGATTCTAGAAGAAAAGAAGAGAATCACAATCTCGCTAATGCATCTTCAAACAGCTGCATGAACAAACAAATTATCTAGGGTACGTTAGCTTATCTTTGGTGGCATACATGTACGTAACGCGTTACAAGTAACGAGTTACTTGTACCTAGTTACTATTTTCAGTAACGAGTAACGTATTTAGTTACTTTTTTAGAAAAGGAACGAGTAACGTATTTAGTTACTTTTTTAGAAAAGGAACGAGTAACGGAATTTAGTTACTTTGAAGGCCAAGAAACGAGTAACGGTATCTCGTTACTTTTGAGGAGTAACGTGTACAACACCGCTTAAACTGCCTTGTTTTTATTCTAACCTGAGTATGCGTCTATTGTGACAAAGGCAGATGGGCAACCCGAAAAACAACTAACCCGAATGACAGTACAGCAACGTATATCGCTGAACACGTCAGTCGAACGGTTCGACTGACGTGTCCAGCGATAAACGTTGCTGTACTGAACTGTACAGCTGGGAATGTCCTTCACCCAGCGAGCACAATCAGGTTCGTTGGTTGAACCTTCTAGAAACGGGTACGGACCGAAGGTAAACCCGGAGGTTGCAAACACGGGGAGGCACACTCCCATTACCCGCTGTCCTCAATGAAGGCGCAGTTTTCGAAGATTCACCAGCTCTTCCTGAAGCACAACACTGCCGTTCCTTCGAGCGCGTCGGTAGAACGACTCTTCAGCGTCGCCGGAGATGTATTTTCAAGGAAGCGGGGAAACATAACTGATGAAACTTCTACAGGCAGCTGCTGCTGAAGGGCAATGACTACTAAAAGAAAACAATAAACCATGAAACAAAAACAGTTGTGTATTTGGTCGTCAAAGTAACGTGGAAAGTAACTCGTTACTTTTGAGGTAACTCACGCGTTCCTTTTGAGAATCGGTAACGAGTAACGTATTTAGTTACTTTTTGAGCGAGTAACGAGTAACGGTATTTAGTTACTTTTTTGGGGTAACGTGTACATGTCTGTTTGGTGGCATAGTAAGGCCCCCGCAGAAAGTAAAAAGTGGAGGTCACGTTTTTTCTTCTTTTTTTAGTTTGAAAAGCAAAGAAAAAGGACAATCATTCCGTGCCCTCCAACCGGAGTGCCCTCGTTTTCTTGCGCGCTCTATCCTACTATGCTGGTGGAGTCCATATGTTTTCTTTTATCCGCTTGGAAGCTTTCTAACTGCAAGACTCCTTCTGGTTATTATTTCTAACGACACTGTAGTGACTTTTCACTTCGCGTTTCTTGTTTTCAATGAACCTAAAAGATTAATGAGCAAACTTTTTGCTATCAACAATTTAGAATTTACGACAAAAGACTGACTGCCGAGGCACTTACGTGTCTTTCCCACGCCTGGCACGCGCCGCGGACGTGACTTCACACCTACACCGCGTACGTGACTCAATGGCGGGGACCTCGACGAGCTCCGATTGGTCACTGACCAATGCCCTGCGGGCGGGCCGTCTATGTCGGTGATCGCTCTGGCCGTGGCCATCGATGCCCACCGCCTGTCGCTGGTCAGTGGAATGGGAGTGGGTTAAGAAGCCCTGCCCTGCTGCGCTGTGATTGGTCGAGGTCGGGTTCGGCCCCGCCTACCTGCACTGTGATTGGTCGCTCTGTGTACTGGTACACTTTTCCTACTACTTTTTCCAACCGTAAAAACACGACTTCAAGGTACATGTATAGAAGCTTCCCAAAATGCTAACCTTATGGGAAGAAACTAAGTTTCGAAGTTTACGCCCTTGAAACTCCACTATTGGAAGCTGCTCTAGTGTCAACAATGAGGAGGAACTGGACAACAGCCGCTAAGGCCACATGACGTAAGATATATGGTGTCCGAGATGCACCATGGACAGCATTGTAGGTGGTTGCACTTGTTTGGGCTCATTCTTTTCTCTAGTCTGTTAATTGGTAGTCATTTACAGTACATAATTGGGACATTTTGTGCTCTAGAAAGAAAGAGTTTGGGGGTTTATGGCGCAATTTGGTACTCTAGAGACAAAAACAAGTACATGCTGCCTCCCCACTTTATATATGGAAGGAGAGACCTTTTTTCAGTAAGCTTCCGCGAATGCGTGCACACTCCCTCCTTGCCCTGCTTCCCGCCGTCGCCATTTTCGGAGGGCATTGTCCCACACGACCAACATATTATTCAACACCTAATATTTGCGCGTATTCAATCTTTTCTGACGATTCTTTTCTATTTATCGGTAGTATGAAACATAACAAGCAATAAACACCAATACAACGGCACTATGCCAATGTGTTCTGACTGGTGGAGGCATGTTTGGCTGCCCTTTATTTGCAGTTCGCAGACTCCACTCCAGATGGTGGTCGTTACTCTAAGAAGGTCCATTGTGTTCATGACCTGTACAGCACCAGTTTTCATTCGTTGCTCGGTGAAGTGTTACCGATCTGCCTTTCATCGTTGCCTTCATGTCCCTCAACAGTAGAGTACGAATTTCTCTGTAGCTGTAACCTAACAGAGAACACAAAAACACAAACATTAACAAGCGCAACAATGAACAGCATTCATGGCACATCTCGGATACAGCGGATAACACATTAGTATGTCATGTGCTGCTCCCGTTCAGTGTTTATAGTAACGCAGGTACAAGTCATGGGGGTGTGAGAACATCAACTTCACGATTCTTTTCTTGAGAAAAGGAAGTTGTTGGCGAGAGGAGTCGAGCCAGCAGGAAATGCGCCACTTAAAAATGAGGGGCTGGTATGACATTTAATCCCTTCACTGTTTTTAGTTTTAGGGAATTTCTGACCCTCAACTGCTTAGTAATTGTTGTCTTCGAAATTACATGGGTTGCCTTCATAATCACGTTTCTAGCCACAAAAAGAATGGGAGACTTAAAAAAAAAAATCAGTGCTGCCATTTGTTGGCACAGCCTCAAACTACGCCATGAGCGAGCCAGGCTCGTCCAAAACGGTTGAGTTCGTGAACTGGGGAAGGCAGACTATCTATACTCGGCCTGAATGGTTTGGGGACAGATCCACGTTGGCGAGCTAGGCTCCTCCAAAACGGTTAAGGGGTAAGCAAAACATTTATATACTGCAGTCGAAGTCTTTGACACCTGGAATAGGTGCGCTCCGTCAAGCCTCCTATGCCTCTCCTTCAGTCGTCTTCACTAGCCAAGGTGCATGGAATCTTAGGCCCCGTATGAAATAGAAGCGACATATTTGATTACATTGATTATGGTAAATTGGCATAAAAACTTTTGTCTAAAAGGTCATAAGGTTTTTGTTCTCTTTATGTTATTACCACATTAGTGGTTCGGGTTACTTGGGGAACAAGTAGTAGCCACAGGTTATAAGTGCATCATTATATTTTAATTTTATCCGGCGAAAACAGCTCAACGTACGGTGGCGCCATGGTGAGTTCAAAACGTGTGGCTCGTGGCACAGTGCTGACGTAATAGGCGAACCAGTTTGTAATTAGCGTTGTTGCAAAGAACCGTCAAAATTGTTTTATGCAGACGGAATGAAGTGTACTATGTAAGACATCGCTATTCATTCAAAAAGTTGTATTTATTGAGTGAGAGCTGAAAAATAGATAAATTTATGTTTAAAATGTGGAGAAACAAGAACAAACCCTTCATTGACACACCCGCCTCCAAGCGACAGAAGCAGTGAACCGTTGTGCAGTTGCAGTAGCGTATTGAACAGTAATTAATAGCAGATGGTGGCTACCCCGGAAGCTCTCGCATGAGCACCCCATTGGGAAATTAGGATGTCCGGACCAGCCAGGCCTGTGCGGGACGCTCATTTCTACAATTTTAATATGCAGCTCTTGCAGTGTGTTGTGTGCTGTTCTCGCAGGCCAGTTTGGCGTCCTAGATTTTTTTTTTTCTTTTTGCGTTGGTTTGTGCGTTCACTTGCTCGATCGGGCAAGTCTGTGTAGACGTGGACGGCTCTCCGAGGACAGCCTACTCCGAGAAGCTTCGTAGGCCCACTGAACCGGACGCACTTGAACAAGGCTCAGGAAAAAGCTAGAAGCTCAATGGCGTGCCAAAGATAGAGCTAATTAGAATTCAGGGCGACCTTATGAGCATTGTATAAGCATCTGTTAGTTGGTTTGTGCTGGCAGTCGTTTCCGCTCGAAATAACAAATGTCAAGTGCCAATGTTATGCGCACGGCGAAAGTAACACATATCTGAACTACATACCCCGTCAGAAATTTTCAACTGGGGTATTTCACCCTGTAAACGATGGAAATCGTGTGAAATAAAAATAAAGTTTAAGAAGTTGAAGCCCGGAATGTTTATTTGGGCTCCATAAAGTGCGGTGCATTTTTGACCGTGTACACGGCGAAATACAGGCACCACCCACTCCCTTTAATGGTATATCTCTGTTCGCGAATCAAGGTGAAAGTCTAGCTACGATGATTGTACACGAGCCCTTTGCGAGGAAAAAAGTTGCTGCGAAACAGAGGATGCACCGCATAAACATCGAAGCCGGCCGTTGGATACGCCGTAGTGGTTTGTCACAACTCCGGCATCTGCCTTGCGGCTCTGACGGATGCGATATTGCGGTCTTCTTTCTTCGCCGATATTTGCGTGAGATTTGGGAGAAAATAAATGCGTATTTGCGCTCCTTATTCTCAACATTTGCTTTTTTTTAAAACTAATTACGGCGCAGCTAACCCTTGCCCGAAAGGAAATAGTGGGGCCGACGAGGATGAGCTGGTCGTCCATTATCGAGGAGGCCATGCTCTAGACTTTTGTTTTGTCGGGCTCCTCTCAGCGCAGCGAGGCACAGCAGGGCACGCGCTATAGTGCACGCAAACATTGCCCTACCCTAGCGTGCAAACCTTTCACCGAGGCTGAAGTATAAACAGCCCAGTTTCATTGGTAGCGCCGATCGGGTTCGGATCCTTATGGTACGATAAGATGACGACGCATGTACTTACGTCCTCAGAGCGGCAGCCATAAATTTAACCCACAGCCAATTAATTGGCCAGCCGCTTCACTCCAACCCTCCAATCATATAATTTTGCCACATGCGTCACAGAGCGATAATGTTTTGCTTGTATTCGTAATTTGAACTTGCTCGTAACTCCCAAAATAATGTGAATTTCCGGAAAAAAATATTTTCCCTCCATATTCGCACATTCTATTAAGCCCGTTTCGGCGCAAATTCCAATTCAGTTCAGAAGGTATTAGAGGCCCCTTTAATGCAGACGTGTGCCTTTCTCAAATACTCTACTCAAGGTACTGTATTTCAAATACTTTTTGAAGTATCTTGGCGTCGTCCAACCACTTTTGATCGAGAGTATTTGATACTGTATTTCAATTAAATTTCTGAGTATCTTGTACTCATTATCTCAAATACATTTTTGACATTTCGACATTTTTCGAGTTCTTCGGTATGAGGTGGCGTGGGCGTGGCACGAGCAAACGGGAACATTCTTTCGAGTTACAAAACCCTGTTGCTAGCTCTGATAAGCTACAATGACTTATACTGACCTCGTGAAAACATCGCATTGTGCCAATTGCGACTCATATTTCATCCCAAAGTTCGTACAATAAAGATTTCCCCCTCGTCTTCCCAAAGGCGCATTTGTTTCTTAGAGTTTGTCCCAAAAGGTCCTCAAACCAAACGGGTGGTTTTACGGAAGTAAAGATAGCCATACTGAGGCGCAACGCAGAACGGGAAACGACCCACGACAACAATGCAGACTTCAGTCTAGAAAATAACAAATAATAAAAAAAAAATGAACACAAAAAAATACTTTTTTTTTGCTTGTATATTTGACGACACTACTGCAAAACGTCGAGGTTTTTTTTATTTTCTTTATGTCGTCTCTTTGGCACTTATTGCTCTCGCGAACACTGTCTGTAAGCGAACATTGCTAAGCAAAGAACAGGACTGGAAACGAGCTACAAGTAGGATGTCCTCTCAAAATGCCAACAAAGCGTCCCTCAACGTTGAGTGCCTTTCTGAAAGCAACCTACTTGAAGAAGGTGCGACCAGTGCCGTGGCTATTACGTGGGCTCTCTTTGTTATCCATTCACTCATTTCCGTATCCCAAGTTTGTTTATAGTGAACTCCCCATATACACGAACTCATCTCTGTGACGTCATGGCGCTGTGGTGGCGCGTCGGTCGCACTTCCGGTCTGGGGCTGTGGGCAGAAGTCCCCATGCCAGACGTGTATTCCTGCGTTGTTTTGAAAGGAACCAGACAAAAACCTGCCTTCTCGTCAAAACGCCGCGACTGGGGCCGTACCAAAAGTGTCGAGAAAGGTTTGAAGGTCAGTTTTCACGTGCTCGGATCGTCCGAGAATTTGGATATGTGCCGTGAAATGGGAAAAGCAGACGCCATCGGACAACGATTGCTTGGGCGGGAAGCACTTTGGGTTGAATTCACGGATACTTGTGGTCATCAGATTTATTTTTTTTTTTGTTCCAACATAAACGCCAGAAAACCGTCAAGTTGTGTGGACCGCCTGCGGACTACGTTCAGTGCGTCTTCAAGTTCAAACGGCCGCCTGATTGTTCGAACTGTCGTCTGCTCTTTCAAACGTTTCTGGTTGTCGTCTGCTCTCTTAGACGACGCCGGTCCGTAGACTAAATGTTGGCCCGGTACTTGCGAAAAGAAGTAAGTGCAGGCCTCAAAAGACTTAAATTTGAAGGTTGGTAAGCAGGCTCGATGTAAACAGTAGATACAAGGAGATGTTGATCATTGTTACCAGTGACCATCACCGACTTGTTATGCCTAATTCAGTTGGTCCTGATTCAGCTTGCGATTGTCAGTATCGACGTCGACCATCTCAGCTACGGTTCACTGCTTTTGCAGCCCGAGCGGCGTCGTGACTGAAAATTCCGAGCGAAATCTCATCATGCGAATCAGGCTTTAGCGTACATTCTGCGGCGTCCACGCGGAATGAATCGCCACATGTCACATTATTCACGCGAAGTTTTGCGGTGTAACGGTCCTCGGTAATTTCGCTGACGCCGCTCAAGATAGTCAGACATCGCCAGGAAGACGTAGAACCAACAATTTGAACGCGAAAAAGGGCAGGGGGACTCACATTGACGCCGACAACATCGCATTTCAATGGTGTGTTTATGGGCGACGGCGAGCTTCTTGCCCACACTCCCATCGCGCATGCGCGGCGCCGGTGGCGTCCGCTAGGGGCGCACCGGGCGCTCCGGTTTGTTTGTAAACATGAGTTGGTGTATAGCGAATATGGATGCGTCTATGGTTAAACGATGCGTCTAAGGTGCGCCGCAGGACGCTGTATTCAGCAATGTCACATAGCTAAGGCGACCTCTTTTTTTTCTTTTTCTTTTTTGTCCCAGAAACGTTTTGTAATATGTGTCATGTGTAACATGTAACATGTGTAACACGTGCGCTCCATATAGTAGAATAGCCCTACGATGTTTTTTTTTTTTTTTTTTTTTTTTCGTTTTGTGCTGTTGCGCGCTAATAAACCATTAGTGGTGCACGGAAGCACCCGATGTCAAAAGCCCCGTGTTAAATTCCCCGCGGCAAACACCCCGTCCTTTTTGTCCCGCTTTCATAATCCCCAGTTTCAGAAGTCCATGACGCGAGTCCCCCGTGTCAGGTGGCCGGGTCCTCAACGTGACGGCGGAGCATTCTGCTTTTAACTAAGAGACAGTGTGCACGTGAGCTTGTGTAACGTAATCATGAGGTACCCGGAACTCAAATAATAAATAACTGGACAAAGCTTCCGTTCTTCGGGCGTGAACTAACACATTCACGTCTTGCAACGTTAGAAGTTAAAATACGCAGACAATATCATTCACTGGCAAAACCTCTAATGTTACAGCTATTATCAATAAGCATTGAACCGAAGCGTTCGTCGACCTTGAAGCCCGCGCAGATTCGCAGTTCCGACGAAGTAGGTTCTGTCAAAAATGTTAAACCGAAGCACATGGCGGCATACTTATCACAGCACCAAACACCAGTTCCATTCTTCTTACGTCGTTCTAAAAAAATATCTGTACTCATATAGGTAGATAAAGTTCATAACTCTGCGTCTGAGTATCCCTCTATGACAGCGGAGTTCATCGCTGGTGATGCAGATTTATGCAATTGGCCACTCGTACGTCATTCTAAGTGTTTCGACAATTGAAGTTAACCTTATTTTGTTTTTCTTTCAATTACAAGACACGTATTAGGCGCTCAACAGATTAAGTTAAGACTGCGAACAATGCTGGTTGAAGCGGGAGGAGGGTGGGACGAGGCAGTGAGAACGGGGCTTTTGGCACGCGGGGAATACGGGACGGGATAATTGAACACGGGCTTTTCCAAACGTGGGGCGAATGAAACGGGGTTTTTGCGACGGATTCGGAACGCAATCGTGCTACACATTAAACCATTCTGGTAAACCAGATTTGCGCAACTGTATAATTGCGTATGTCACTGACGTCAATACAAATTACGCCATGCGGAAGTATCCTCAAAAGTAATTGAATTATATTTCTAAGTATTTGTACTGTACTCAAAATGCTTTACAGGAAAAGTAACTTAAGTAGTATTTTAAATACTTTATGAAGCAGGTATTTAGTAACTTCACTTAAATACTTTTATCGAGTATTTTGTCCAACACTGCTTTAATGTAATATTAAGTTTATTTGTGTTTGGAAGCAGACAAACATAAAAGACGAGGATATAAAATGAAGTAATTTGTGAAGCCCACGCGTGAGGGTAATATTGGTAAGAATATTGCCATCCTACATAGCAGCGAATAGATGAAATGTAAATGAGAAACATACATGAAATACACTAAACCACGCAGCCACTCACAGGAAGGGCAGCCGTCGGCCTCAAGGCTGAAGTTGTCTTCAAAATGGGTAGGCCCGTTGCCTCGTTTCAAAGGGTTGTCATTGAAGATTTAAGCATCAGCCGCACTCATGTCGGAGGTGTAAAGTAGCCAGCGTCGATCCTAGTGTAAGTAGCTGCATCAGAAGGCGGTCATATAGACGAAAATTCCAAATTGCCTGCAAAATGTATGACCGAAGATGGGTGCAAGCAATGATGACAGCACACTTGGCATCACCTTAGCCTTCAACTCCACACAAAGTCTGCACTGACCGACGAAGATGGAATTGTCCCACACATTTGCCATCTGAGTTAGGGACGCTTCGCTTCGAACAGACTGGCAATGGGCTCCATTACTCTTCCTAGCCAGCGTCATACGACCACAAAAGCAAAAGATACTACTGACGGGGCGAGGGCACATCTTTGTAGCAGCTGTGGTAACGGCTTTCGACTTTTTTTTTTAATGCGTTAGCATTAGAACGCTCATTTCCGCGAAAACCCGCCGGTGTCAGTCCGTTGGTCCGTTTGTCAGCGCCATGCATGACGTCGCGAGAAGAGTGGAGTGGTGAGGAGGTATCGTGTTTATAGATTCAATGTCTCACCACGGCGGCGGGAAGAGAGGGAGAGGGTGCAGCGTGCTGACGCCAGCAATTCGGACCAATACGAGCGTCGCACAGCTGGCGCAGAGCCAGAGACGAGCAGGCGCCGCGCCGCTTTGGAATGCGGCCCAGCTCATTTGGTGCTCCGGCGATGGATCTGGTTCTTTTCTCGGGTGATATGTCTGACCGTATACAAGAGCGAAGACAGAAGGAAGCCGAGTCCACGCGTCGGCAACGTCAGGCCGAGACCAAGGAAGAGCATAGAGGCCGACCCACGCAGGGCGTATTCTCGACAAATTTACGCGCGTTTCAGCGGGCGTAATCACGGCACTTCGCGGAAGCTTTTTTCCCAGAAGGGAAAAGGGGAAGGTCGACAAATCACACACGGCGCTTTTCGTCGGCGTCTCCTTGGCGTTTAGTGCAGAAAAGCGCGAGTCGGGCCGACTCGCGCTTTTCGTGAAATGGGGCAAAATGTAAATCGGCTGATTATCGTCTTCCCCAAGGGGACAGAAATAACTGAATGTCAATCAGCACCGAAAGCCTAATTTGCTAGCGCCTGTCTCAAACATTCATCTTGTTATCGCCAGGTTGCTAACAAGTGCCGGAAGGCGGACGGCCACGATCTCTGCTCAAAACCCTTCCTTTTACAATTTTTTCATATCGCCCGCCACATAAATGGTCTTTTCTTCTATTTCAATCGTTCATCGTCCGTTCGAATGAAATACAGCGCTGTCGTACAATTCGCCGATAAACCGGTGACCACGACAAGCGATCTCTTAAGCGCCCATTTCGGCGACTTAATCAAGCCAGCCAGCCGGCCGCAGAGCTAGGCAAGCCAATCCTCGAGCAATTTCCGGCTGTTAACTCGCGAGCTGACTGGCCGGCACCGCGTCGTACGCTTACGGATACGTCACGCCGAAATACGCCGGAGCGCCGAGATCTTTCTCGGTCGGACCGCCGAATACGCGAGTATTTATGCCGACCTTGAGGCGTCGAGGAAGCGCTCGTCCCGGCGCCCGCTATAGTCGGGATTACGTCCGCCAAAACGCCCGTAAATATATCCAAAATACGCCCTATGTGGTTCAGCCTTAAACGTCGTTTGACAGCTGTCGCAGAGGCAAGGTGACGGTATAGCGTGCAGCGAAAAGTGAAGAGGAAAGGCATTAATAAACGAGAGGAAAGCGGTGTTAAACGAATGGCAAGGGGTCCTAAACGAATGGAGAGGGATGAAGAGGGGGCTAGAAAAAACCAATGCTAACGGATTTCCATCGGATGAATCTCATTGATCGTCGAACAATTTTTCGCACGCACCATACGGCGTCAGCCTATTTTCGTGAAACTGACGCAGGGTGACCCCCCCCCCCCCCCCTTCTCTCTTTTTTAATGGAGTGAGAAAATAACTTGAAGTTGTGGATTTTATCCTGCTTGTTTCCACCTTTCATTTCGCAGGGAACTGCAGGCCGCTTAGTATCGGTCTTTGGCGTGCCCACGCGTCTATGCCTCGGAATACTAGAGTGGTATTGCTTTTTGTTCTCCAATTTCTCAATTCCTAAGGTACGAAGTCAATGTATGTCCTAGCTCTTATCACCTGGGGATATTCTACGCGGTTCAATGCACTGCTTCATGTTAAACAACTTCCAAAAGGCTAAAAAATTATTGCCTAGCAAGAAATTTGCGCATTTTGGCAGCTCTATTTTCCCGCCCGCTTCGAATTTTCGTCGGCTTTAAAAATAAGAAATAAGAGAGCATCGTTAACTAAATTTGAATGAGTTACTCTTGAAGTCAAACAGAACGTTCGACTGGTATTTGGTGAATGGGAAACGCCTTTCTTTAAACGACAGTGACGAAATGTCTCGCGGTCGCCGTTTCTTTCGAGTGGATCGGGTGTGTATACTAACAGAGGTGACTATAGTTCGGATCTGTACACAAATATTGACGTGAGTAAAGCAAGCTAAAGTCCTTATACAGTTCCTTTTAAAAGTTCTGACGTACTTTCTTAGAAATTGAATAAGAATCTGGGAACTCACGTTTAGCACGCGTCAATATGCCAGCGATAGACGCGGTACTTGATATTTCCAACATGGCCACCAGAGCATTGGGTCTACATCCGGGTCATTCGGGTCCATGGTGATGGACTGCCGGGGTGCTTTTCAAGGAGCTCGTTGGTATTTCCATGTCTTTTGCGCGGAAGGACGTGTATTTGTGAATAAGAACCACATTCGTACGATCTTAGGTGATAATGGTGACTAATTATTCCTTGCCGAGCATGTAAATATTTGCGAATTGGTCCAAATCCCTTTTTGCTTAAAGTGTAGAGTGTTATTCTTGGCTGTGGCACTAATGACATGTTCCTTAAAGAGCTTTATATCACTCCGCCAGCCGCCAATCGCTTCCTTCGTTCTCTTGACGTCACTGACGTAACAACTTGACAAACTATCTTTCTTTTTTTTTTTCTTTTTTTCTATATGGTAGCGAGCGCAGTTGGCAACGGTGACTCCGGGGACGCCGGGTTCTCGCAGTGATTTTTGCTCTTTACCTACCCGGGTTTACGTCGCAAAGTCGTGCCGGTATCCGCTTTTATCCGCGATGGTGTTAGCGTAGCGAGGCGAGAGTCTAACAATCACGTCGCCGTTGAAATGTTACCTACATAGGCCTGTTTCTTTTGGCCAGAGGGCGCTGTAGTGTCCAGGAGACGCGACCACAAAGGAGGCACCTCCGCTAGCGTTCGCGAGGCGCGACCATTTAATGCTGACGCGAAGTGGCGTCTCATCCCATTATGCACGATCCACGGGCATAAACTAGTGTCTCCCTCTCCCTCAGTGTCAATCCACGAGCACTAAGAGAGCGTTTAAAAAGATGCAATGCGACGCTAAAAAAAAAAAAAATAAAAAAAAAGACAAAAAAGCTGGACCTTCAAATATCCGATTTCACTCGCCAGGGGCGCTGCTCAAAACTTGAGAGGTAGGTCAATGGCCGCTTGGTCGAGCGAAAGCGGTTAGGCACCGCGAACGTCGTGTACGTTTCTCTAGGTGCTTCGTTGGCGCCGATGGTTTCTCTTTTTGGATTTGCTGTTCGCCCTATGCCTGCTATCGCCAAATCGCAGCCGCATGACCATTTCTTTACCGTAGAATTTGTGGGGTAACGTTAAAATGCTGCGGCCTCCACGGTACGCTCCGTAAGATGATCGATCGACGCCAGGGCCGTGCTGCCTCACCGGGCTCCGTCTGCTTCTCTGCTGGCTTTAGTAGAGAAAGAATGGCTCGAAACGATACCTATCGAAGAAATATAATCGTCTGCGAAACGTGGCTCCCTCGCCAAGTGTCGTCATTGTGATCATTTTCATAGTAAGTCAAGTAAGCAGTGATTGTGTCTTCCTACCACTGTCCATGGGTGAAGGCGTTGTCTGTCCAAGTTACAATCGCGTCATGCCGATACCCTCGACGACACCAGCTAGAAAATATTCCGTCCCTCTTCTCGATACCAGTGAATAGCTTCGCAATGATGCAATCAGCAGCAAGCACCACTCCGCTCGTTTCGCTCGTGCCTGAAACCGACGTTGCCGATGTCGCCAGGTCACGCACAGCAGACGACGCACTATGCGGACCGCAAGTTCGTCTGCTTCTTTGCAGGGGTTGCGTGATGTCAGAACGCCGAGCTCTTATTAGCTGACTGAAAAAAAAAAAGAGTGGGTAGACCTCGAGGCATCTAGCAGTGAGGTCTACCCACTATCCTTTCAAACAAAGCCAATCAGAGCTCGGCGTCGTTCTGATGTCACCGCAACTCCTGTGCTAGAAGCAGACGACTTTCTCACCGCATTTTGTTCGAAAACAGAGCGAGCGCACGCCCGTAGACGGAGCACGCCCTAAGTTCTAGACCTGTCACTGACTATAGTCACATGTCGCCATGACACACCTGGACGTCCAAGAAGAGAAGATTTATTTACCCGTGTAGCGGCGTCGCAGCCACGACTTCAAAAAAGCAGAAACGCGTGTTCGTTCCTCATCGACTCGGGTCTTGAGAAGATTTGGGCCCTCAAACATGCCACAGTTTTATGTGTTCCTTCTCTCTGCTCAAATTCAAGCGACTATTGGTACGTACTGTCTGTACGAGTTGGGTCCGAAGGATGCGAATGCACGTTTCCATCGTTTAAGTGAAGTGAGTTATAGTTAGTCCTAGCATTATTGAACGCTTACTTTGTCCGTGTGATCTGAAAATCATACCTCGCAGTTAGATTCAGTACCGTGTCTAAAATAACATCCATGATTGTCGCAAACGAATGTGACGAACTTTCTATTCGTTATAAAGTTGTGTTCAAGTAAATCATCGCCCTGGGACAGCGTAATTACCGTTCCTCTTTTTCCTTCAGCCCCGAGAGTCGCATCTTAAGAAAATATAAAGAAATTAAACTTGCATAATACACAGAAAGAATAAAACACAGGAAGGACGAACACAGACACACACAGTTCTTTCAATGAGCAACGAACATTTATGAAATGCCCATGACGCTACGCTACGTTGCTCATTGAAAGAACTGTGTGTGTCTGTGTTCGTCCTTCGTGTGTTTTATTCTTTCTGTGTATTCTGTAGTTTTCAACGCGCTCTGCATGTATACTTTAAACTTGCATCTTTACAGACAATTGTCACCAACCTTTATCTTGTATTTGTGTAAAAACCTTCGAGAGATGCTGAATTGACACTTACAAACTACGCAGGATATTAAGAAATTAGTCGGATGTCATCAAAAATACCTCTACATATGTGAATCGAACGCTTGTATTTTGAACGAATGGCTACAAATAAAGTGCCACTGAACTTCCAATGTATTATGCGTTTCTCGTCCATTGCGTGTTTATCATTTCCTGTTGTTGTAATTGGCACTCCACTCGGTAAATTGAAAACCAGTTCAAATGAACTGCCAATAAGCTTCCAAGGTTGTCAAATATCGAGTAGTCATTGGGACCCCACCCGTAAGATAAAATGGATACCATTTCTCATGAAATGCCAATGGGCCTCCAATGTTGTCCAGTATTTTGCAGTCACTGGCACTCCATCGAAAAAATTCAATACCAAGTTCCAATGGGTTTGCAATGTTGGACGTTAATAGAGGGTGTAGTAGCATTCCTTGCAATGAATTGGATACCATTTTCAATCTTGTTTTATAGGTTTCTCATCTCGCTCGCTATTGGGGAGTCATTTAAAATAATTTTTATAAACTAAATACCATATTCAATAGGCTTTCAAATTGTTTCTATAATTATACACGATTGCTAATTTACCGTATGTACTGAATCACTGCTTTCTAATTGTCTTAAAAGGTTGAACATATTTTACTTTTGATGGGTAACTGATTACTTATTGGTATATTTCTAAGGTTGCACAATAATAAAAAATCACGACATAACCGGGATCTCGGTGTCCTAGTTGCCTTTCAATATTCACGACATCAGAAATTGTTTGAGAAACGTCAGTTTAATATTGTGTCAATATCGAACCTAATTAAATACTGCATTGACGTTTCCACGAAACATTCTCGGATCTCTAGCTCAAGCGTCAACCTCTTTTTTCTAACTCATGACAAAACTAGGTAAGACGTTCTGTACACCATGATATTTTGTCAGAGACTTATGGCCTAAACGCAACAGTAGCTGCGCCGTAAGTGAATCCAAAACCCCGCTCTTCACCGCAGCGCTCGCGCGATTGTCTTGCGAGTTGCAATGAATCTTTCAAAATTCACTCCAGCAGCGTAATACTCGTAATTTTCCTGAGAATCTGAGAACCTGCAGTATGTCAGAATCTCAAAATCTTAGAATCCTCGAACCCCGTTTTCCACCAGGTGCACGAGCCAGTTAGTTCTGAACTGGTGGATTTTGATTCTGGAATTATGACCTCGATGCGTCAATAATGGTTTGAGCTGATGCTGAAAGGGGAGCAAGGGGATGGGCTTTGGAAGCGGTTCCGTGGACACTCTTTTGTTACCTGTTTTTACGTCTTCACCATCCTAACAGTTTGAAGGTACCTCCTTGCTCCTGACTAGGAAGTCAAACTACTCGCTCTTGGTTGTTCATCAGCGACAGAGGCTGCTGTCCTCAAGCTGATGTTCCTCCTGAGCGTGCACGTTTGTCGTTCCCTCGCGTACTAATGATCAAGTCTGGCTGCGTAATCAACTTCTAGTTCGGCTGTCAGAGATATGCAAGGCCGGACGGTGTGTCAAGTCCCCCGAATCGCGGAAATATTACGAAATTATTCCGAAATGCGCCGTGAGTCGAGCCTGCCGCCAATCGGAGGCACGCTATAGGTGCCATTTCGACAATGCGCGCGAGTTCAGGCGCCCGTTTCCGTGTTTCGCGGCGTCGCCGTCGGCATAACCGCTCTAAATTTATCAGGAAAATTGACGTCACGTGACCTCAACACCAATTCGATTCCCCTCTAGATTTAGTGGGGAATCGATGTCACGTGACCTGAACACCAATTCAATTCCCCGCTAAATTTAGCGGGGAATCGGATTGCTGCTGAGGTCAAGTGACGTCAATTTTCCCGCTAAATCTAGCGGAGAAACTGACTTTCTTCATAGGTGACGTGACAGGAAGTCATGTGACGTCATTTTCCAGCTAAGTTTAGTGGGGAAATTGAATTGGTGTTTGAGGTCACGTGGCGTCAATTTTCCAGCTAAATTTAGCTGCAGGGAGAGGAGGAGGAAAGGAGTGGAGGAGAATAGGGTACAGAGGAGGAGGAGGAGCATACCCTCCCCTCTGTATCCTACCCTCCTCCTCCTCAAGAGGTGAGCTCTAAGTTCGCATTACAGAGATTTGTAAACGTCTTTCATCTTTTTTTTTAATCTTTTGGCACTCATTATGGTGCATATCCCGAATTATTTTGAAGTAAACTTTGATTACAGTAGCTGATCGCGCTTTTTGAAAGTCATAAAGATCACAGCAGAATCTGATTTTCAGCGTCATCACAAGTAGAGCACCCACTTTTGACTTCTTTTATTCATATATTACCAGCTTTCAACCTACTTTCCAAGTATAGCTGAAAGTAATTCAATTTCTTTTTCAAAGTATTTGTACTCTACTCATGATAGTTCGTAGTAAAAGTAACTTTAATGCTATTATAAATGCATTTTCAAATGGGTATTTAGTGTCTTATCATAAATTCTTTTTTTTTTTAGTATATTTGGTACAACACTGCTTTTGGTTACCACCTGTCCCCGACTCATGGCTTCATTCCTCAAGCCTGTACATCGTCCTCTACATTTGCACACCTGGATCATCACAGAGGTGACGGTCGTTTCTTCGGCACGTGGAGTGACTTTACGTTTTATTATTTCCTTGGTTCGTGAGAGCAACATCGTCAACAGCGCCAAACGGTCGTCTGCTCCCAAACAACGTATAGGAACCAATGGCCGTACTGTTTTGCTTTTTTTTTTTTAATATTTGCGATGTGTTATGTGAGTCAACAATCACACCGTCACCGATAACGGATCGATATGTCTGCCCTCAACCGGTCTCCTCAAATCAAAGGAAAGTCCCTTCTACACGTAAAGCACAGCATATAGTATATAGAGCTTCTCCACAACGCCAAAACCAAAAACACATTCCGTAAAAAAAAGTATTTATAAATTATTTTGTTTTGGCTCCAGGCGTGATTAAAATGCAGCGCGGTCAGCCACGACATACACGCAGACATTTTGTTCCCCCAAAACTCGTTTTTTTTTTTTTTTTTTTCACGTATGAATATATCTTTGAAACTTGGTTTTTACACAACCAGAGGTATACTTCCAAGCAAACTCAGCGGAGTCTCTCTCTCTCATTAAATGCAAATGCACTTCGTGCTCAAATATGGTATTAAGTTCCTCATTTCTTGTGTGAATCAAAAGAAAGCATCTTATATATAAAAACAAGCATTTTTTGTGTACTAACTACTTCTAGGATGACCTAAATATTGTGGTAAAGAAAACGTGGCTTTTTTTGTCGGATGAGGGACTTTTTTTAAGCTAACGTTCTTGGGAGAGGAAGTAAAAAATAAAATATGAATCTCGTAATATGAAAAAAAGACGTTTCGTCTTTCTGTGTCGAGTTCGGGGCGCACTTTTAAGTAAACGTTCTCAGTGAATTATCCGGCAAGTACAAACTCTCTCTCTTCTACGGAGCACTATATCCACTTCCTCCAGTGCCGATCTGGCCGCCTCACCGGCAATGACTGCTTAAGGCTCGTTCACACACTTGTAACCGAATAGAACCGAGGGAGACAAGACCGGTTTTAAGCCTCTTGCGACGTCTTAAGCCGGTTTAAGCCTCTTGCGACGTCTTAGGACCGGGTGCGCTGCTGCAGAGCTGGTCCTAAGACGTCGCAAGAGGCTTAAAAACCGGTCTTGTCTCTCTTGGTCGTACACGGTTGCACATATGTTAACGGGCCTTTAGGCTACCCCTTCAAGGAACACACGCACTGGTCCTGTCCCAGGGTCTCAACCTCCCTCACCCGTCTCCCTAGCTCCCTACTTTCTTCCCTTCTCAGTCCCTTATTCCTGGGCGAGCTGGGCCGCTCACCCAAATGATCTCCAAGCCACACAGTGGCCACTCCTCGTTGCCCACATTGAAAAAAATTCCTCCATGCTTGGACGGCGAACCCACCGATCGCATGAAGGATGAGGACAGCGCATCCTCATTTTCCGATGAAGATTAAAAAGACTCGGACTTAAGTCGTGTAATAAAGTTTATTCCCGCTCCATCTCTCTCTCAGAAAAACAAAACAAACAAAAAATATGAAAAAACGCTGGGCATTGTGGAAAAAACAAAATAGATTCATATATCTATTTTAAGGCGCGGTGCGGAGTATACGAAAACAAAATATCAACGAACGGACATTTTTTGCAACGTATAACCCATCCACTTTCAAAACAGGAAGTAAAAAGAGCGACAGAAAAGAGAAGAGGATATAGTCCTCGCAAATGCGTTTAAATTAGCCTAGGAGAATGTATTCACTGTGGTTCTCGAAAGCATCGCTAAGTACACTCTAAGAAATGCCTGCGCGTATACTTACCGCAAAACACTCGAAGAGCCAATCTCTGCGATCTAGGAAATCAGCTCAGCGAATGATGAGGCGGAACATCCGTTTAGACCTCAAAATGAAGTCTGCGCTGTGGCATTGCTTAATGCAAGCATGACGCTTTGCATTGCGTAATGCCAGAGTGCAGCGCATGGTGAGTCCCGAGTCCGTTATGATGGCAGCCAAAGAGCGCATTAGCCAAGCGCCGGAGAGCCAGTCGCGAAGTAATATGCGTGGACACGATAAATCACGCATTTTTAAAGCTGTCAGTGACAATGAGAACGCTACAGAAGGAATTACGAAACAAGAGTTGTTGGTCAGCGATGTGCGAGCGTCCATTTTTTGTGTGCTTAGTGCCCCAAGTGTGTGTGCATATCGTGTGCGTTATTACCTCGAGAAGCATCCTAATATCAACGATAAAATAAAGCGGAAAAGTTACGTTTCGACTTCTTTGCAATCATTTCTCCGCACATCATTTTGGTGTCGTCGCAGGATTTCAATGCACCCCAATTTAGGGGTGTTCTTTATTGCACCGTTTTTTTACTACCCTCTTGGCTGCAATACACCCTTGTGGAAGGGTGTACTGCACGCATTGCACCCTTCTAAAAAGGTGTACTGTGAAATCACACTCTTATTTAAGGGTGTGAGCAATTACACCTTTTGTCTAGGGCGTTTTTGTACGCCAATGCGGGTGTTAGTTATGGTTCAGGCAATCACCAATAAGGGTGTGAAAACGTTTAGTGCGTAGGGTGTCGCAAGCGGACCTTCGGCTGTAAAACGAGCCGGAAAATGTGCACTGAGCAGGTCAGTTTTACTGTCTGCCATTTCAAGGCGTAGACCTGCTTTTGCAAAAAAATAAAAAAATAAATAAATGAGCGCAAAAAACTTGCCAAAGTGAAGGTTGGACGCGTCCGCAGACGATCGAGTCAGATACACTCGCTGCGCCATCTGCCGATAGGGGCAGCGAGCAGACAACGCATGTTGCCTACTCGCTGCGCCAATCGGGAGATGGCGCCACAAGTAAATAGGGTCGCTAATTTGGTCGTCTGCGAATGCGCCCAACCTTAACTTGGCAATTTTTTTCAATGTCGCTTTTTAGGGGAGCGAAACTACGCCTTGGAATGTCACACAGTAAAACTGACCTGCTCAGTGCACATTCGGTGAAAGCTTGAGCATTCTATGTGCAGGCGCCGACTTTTCCGGCTCGTTTTACAGCGGAGGGTCCGCTTGAGACATCCTATAGATAAAATGTCGTGAAAACAAGGACTCCCAATTCAATCACTTGGCAGACCCATGCATGGCCCGTGCAGAAAACCCGCACCCTAAAAGAAAGGGGCCTGCGAGTTCGTTTTTCTGTAGAACACAAGAAGGTCAATCACGGCTAACAACAGAGGGATCTCATCGAATGATCATGCTCAGAATTTAAATGATATCGCAGTTTAAACAAAATATTTGCATAATGACATTAAGCATGACCTAGTCGTAATATGAGCGTCGTCATTCGTCGGCATCCTTCTATTGTTCCCCGTGATTGGCTGTCTCCGTGTTCCACAAGAAAATGAACTTGCAGACCTTTTTATTAGAGGGCGTGGGACACTTCAGGGTCCAGGGGTACGATTTCGGTCACCGCAAGATCTAATTTGCCTTTTGCGAAGCAAGCGAAGATAGCGTTCGTGGTCGGTTGGCCTGCTAACGTGAGCAAAGAACGTGGTTCTTCTGCTGCGAAGCGTCATTCACAGACGGAAATAAAAAAAAAAAGAAAGCACTATACGTCGTCTGCTAACGGAGGGCAAAATATGTTGATGGTCTGCTACGAACCAAGCGCCGCGGCGTAGTGAGATCGGACGCTGACAGAAATTGTGATCGTCTGCTATTTCATGTTGGAAGTCAGTGACAACCCGCGCTTCTTTTGCAAACCTCAAGTTGTTTTACTGCCGTGCACAAGCTGATATCGACCGGTACATGAAGGAGTACTAAGGACCAGCATATCGGAGGCCGCGAAACCTTTCTCGCTATTTGGGAGTTGGTGAGGCGATCTTGCCAAACGTTTGCCTGATTTTAGACTCGCGAACGGGTAAAAAAATATCAGTTTATTACTTGCAAGCTGTGGCCAATTTTGTTCTTTGGCATTCCGCCGCTTAATATAACATGGAACAATCTTAAACGAAAATAAATGGGGTTTAGCCACACAACCTTACAGTGGCGCCACGTCCAATCAGAGGCCGATAACGCTCTCGCTCTCACCTTCACTAAAATCGGACCCAGGGGTCCGTTCACAGTAAATGGACACATCGTTTGCCCCGAAATATTATGAGCTGGCACTTCCGAAACTTGTTGAAATCTTTCCCACTGAGTCTAAATTGGGACTGTGTTTTTGGCCTCTTTCATTCGCTGGACGAGTTCCACAGATCACTGTGATTGGACCACAGAGTGGTGTGCGGTAAAGTAGGCGTGTAAACATTCATACAATGTTCAAGGTGTCGCGTGCATCGGGAAAATATCGGGACGTGGCCAGCCTCGTTGTCGCTGGACAGCCTATCGGATTGAAGCATCAATCGGTTGGAGCAGTCAGCAAAAAAATAGCGAGGCTATTTATGATGTGAAGCTATTATAATTACCCGCTTTCATTTTGCGGAATTCGTTTTCTGTAAGACAAAAAAAAATTACTTAAGAGTCCTTCTTGTTCGTATTATAATGACCATAATGTAGAAACAGCGAAAAAAACATGGACGGAGCAGAAGAAACACGCCAACAGAACGAACGCTGTTTCGCAAGTTTCTTCTGCTCCGTTTGTGTTTATTGCTCTGTTTCTACATTATGAACAACGAATATCCTACTCTAGACGTTAGGGGAGTGTGGGGAGGAATAGGAAAGTTTTCACACTATAATTTGTTGTGTAGTTTAATGGCACACAGAAACAACTTTAATGGTGCTAAATGTAAAGTGGAAAACCCTTCACATCAGCTGAACAGCACGTTTGTCGTAACTTTTCAAGAATTGCAAAAAAAAAAAAAAAGAAATTACACGAACATAATTGTATTTCATTCCACCCTCCCTCTAGGGAAGAATGGGAACATGCAATGTTGCGCTAAAAATTGTAGGGGAGAGTGGGAAGGAATGGGACAGCTTTGACACTTCAATATTTTTAGTAGTTTAATGGTCCCATAGAAACAAGTTTAATGGTCCTGAATATAGCTTGAAAGACCCTTTACATCCCCTAAACAGCACTTTGACCTAAGTCTTATAGAAATGTAAAAAAAAAAATACATTACTAGAACAAAAATGTGTCCCATTCCACTCTCTGTCCAGGGAGGAATGGGAAACATGCAAGATTGGGATAAAAATTGTACTCTACTCGGGGACAACTTTTTTGGGAATGCAGTGGAAGGTACAGGCACGCGTTCCCTCTCTCATTTTGAGTGCTGAACAAAGCTGTGCGAGGGCGCTCCTCCTCTCCCCGGAAATGCCAAGACACGTTGTCCCCGAGCATAGTGAATGATATAGGCAGACGTGTCTTCATCAGACATGATGCCCGATCGCAGTCGTATTTTTTCCTTCGATTTTCTGTGGTTTTGGACCGGGGAATAAGAGTGCGGTAACACTTTACACAAAAGAAGAAATTGGCGGCCTAAACGCAATATGAACTAAAATTAGATGATTCACTTATTACAGGTCAATCTAGTTGATCTACCATTCAGAGCACCAATCTCTATAAAGAGAGAACTGAGACGCTTTCCCAATCCTCCCTCCATCTCACTGTCCCATTCCTTCTAAACTGCCTTGCACATGGCAAGTTTTCGATTGTGGCAACATGTGAGATGTTAATTTGAAACTAGCGGTGGCTCAATGCAAGCTAGTATTAACACATCTTTTGAATGTTAGTTTAGTACAGTCGTTGGCTAAACCGTTTTGGTTGATAAATCGAGCAAAACGAACTTGTGCAACTTACATTTGAGTGTCGAAGTAGCCTACACTGACTAAACTCATGTACACCACGTCAAGCAGGTACACCGTTATAGAGTTGAAAGTACCGCTACGTCGGCGTCATAAATCTAACAGTTCATAAACTTTTTGGAACTATTCATTGAAGAAATATGTTGACTGCCGCACTCCTCCCAACGTCTCATTCCTCCCCACTCTCCTATACTTCAATCTATTATAATGATTTTTTTCGCCTATTGGAAGGACCTCTTATTGTCTGGACAAGACTGATAAATGACGAGAGGAAAAATTAAAGGGACAAGCAATACTGCCTCAGAGCGAATCTCCATCAGTATTTACAGAATGAATACCCCATTTTGATTCTAAATAGCTGACATGACAATACAATGCCGAAGACAGTTGAAAAAAAAAAAAGAAGGATGTATAATTCTTCTAAAAGAAGGGGAATTCTTGAAGCTTTTAAAACTTAATGAACATATCAAGAACGAGACATGTTTATATACAAAAGAAAGGAACTACAGGGTATCACACTGTTACGTAAAGGATTTGTGTAAAATTGTCATCATCTGCCTATTTAGTAAAGATGAAATCGCTTTGTAAAATTCGCAATTTCAGAGTTCTTTTAAAAATTATATATATATATATATATATATATATATATATATATATATATATACATATATATAACGGGCATGGTGGCGGGATGCCGAAGGCGTGGGTATATAACTGGGAAGAAAAAAAACCTTGGTGAAAACAGCAACAACGGACGATTTAATCTTCGACGTTTCGGCCGGAGTCCGGCTTTCGTCAGGAAGACCTGACGACTTCCTGACGAAGGCCGGACTCCAACCGAAACGTCGAAGATTAAATCGTCCGTTGTTGCTGTTTTCACCAAGGGTTTTTTTCTTCCCAGTTATATACATATAAATAAATATATATATATATATATATATATATATATATATATATATATATATATATATATATATATATATATATATATATATATGTATGTATATATATAATGTTTTGGCCCACCACGCCCGAGGATATCGCGGCACTATGGTCACTTATTGCATTCGTTTTCGGGAAAGTTTTCACAACTCAAGGTGAGAGCTCATCTATTCAAAGAACCTCCGCGGGGAACGACGTCGAGCCGAAGGCAACAGCAAAAAGAGCGAACAAATGCTAGCCTACGTCGACGTTCAGCGCAAAAGCACGAGACACAGGTGCTCCTTTAACTAGTGAGAGACACGAATGGTGACGAAGGGGCAAAGGACAATCAGTGCAGCGTCAGATAGGAGCTGCGGGGCACCTTCCCGAAGGTGTGCTGCAGCCACTGCGTTTCGCAGTAATGCCCCGGCAGAGCGGCCTACGCGCAGCGCGCGCAGCCCACAGCTGCGACCATGCCGCCACGCTTGAGGTCAAGTTTCATCGGAGCATGCCTTTTCCCCGCATGCCCACGCGACCGCACACTCTTTGTGCTCTCTGAACACGCTCCGAGTCCTCTCGGAGCGTTTGTTCCATGCTTTTGTATACCGCAATTGCTTTCTGCCCCGCCTTCGACGGTGCTCTTTGTTCTGCCACGCATAGCGCGGCCTGGTGAGGTCGGCAGATACGCTGCAGGCCCGGCGGACATCGGCCGCGGCTTAATTAAGCAGCGAACCTACCTCTCCGGTTACGGCACAAAAACGCAGTTCCTGCATGATTTCGGAGGGCCATTACGATAGGTGGGAGTCGCTCTCGGGGCCACCTGACTCGAGTAATTATAGTCGAGCGTGGCACACCGACAACCGTGCAAAAAAAAACAAAAAAACGCATGCTTGCTGGCGCGTTGACAGAAAACTACAATAAGAATCCGTATCCGACAGAACAAAAAACCGCAGGAAAAGCCGAAATTCCTTCCTTTGTGTTTATCTGTTTCTTCTTCTACGCTGCTTATAATGGTAGCCTGCGTTGCCGCGGTGGTGCCGCGACTCCTAGTTGTTGTTTTGTGTGGTCGTTGTAATTGTGTCGAATGCAAGCCGCAAAGCAAACGCGGCAGTTTAGGGGCAGCTTACTTTCGGAAGTTGCTCCTGGTTCGAGGTAATTGCCGGCGCTTTAACTGGCGCGAGGTGCGGCGCTCGAGCCTCCCTCGGGAGCAGTATTCAGCGATCCAGATAGGCTGGCCAGTAACCGCGGTGACGGCGCTGCAGACGGCCTGGTCGGACGCTCGGCTTGTTTGCGCGCGACGGTCGCCGCAATGAAGGAAGGAAAAAAAAAAAAAAAAAAAGATGTACCGAGCGACAACGAGGAGGATCGTGCCGCCGTCCACGCGGTCGAAGCCTCAGGCAAAAACACACACACACACACACGCACACGCACACGCTGTGTTGTCTTTACGATTCTGATAAAACCAACCCCTGCATTATGCCTGCATTATGATTTGTTACGCTTGCATGGGGAGGGGAGGGGGGGGGGGGGGGGGGGGGCTTTGGGGTGTTTTCGGATTCGTTGAACGCACAATTGACGCTCGTGTGTGTACCCTTACTTGATCAGAATGGTGAAGACAAGTTAAAATTTATTTGGGAGTCGCTACTGCGTAAGATCATGAGGGGTATGCTTCTTCCTTCGAAATCCAGCTGTGCGCGACGAGGGTCGAGGCTGGCGTGTCATAAAAGACAGAGAGTCCCCTGTCCAAAAGTGAAAGTCGTAAAAATCGTGGAGTTCCGTTTTCAGAGATACCGCTGCGTAAACAAGTGAACTCCATCGTGCAAGATCCCGTTGGCCTTCAACGCGCCGCCGAAGATCTCTACACAACAGCGCAATCTGCTCAGTGCGATCGCTTGTTGGGAAGAGTGTAGGGCAGTACGGATAAAAGGAGGCGGCACGCGAGCGTGTCCAGCAGGTCCGCAAGGTGGGCTTCCCGCGCAGCTCTCTTGGGGATTAACGGCCACCCCAGCGGCGTCTTGCGTGCTCCTCTTCCACCGGCGCGCCGACGAGAACCACATAAAGGACGGGGGAGACCGACTCGGCAGTGCTCTCGGATGCGACCCGAGGGAAGCTGACCTTAATCCGTGTGATGCAAAAGTAATTTGTTTTATGGAAGTTTGGACTGCGGCCAAGGGAGAGTTCGCCGTAGATGAGATTTTTGGCCGGTGCGTACTCTATAGGAGCGCTAGCCCAGGCTATATCTTTAGCAACGTGGATCTCGTAGTACTGGGCGCGTTAAGTTCGCGCTCCTTTACTCCTACTCTGAAGCTCCGAGTTGCATACTCCGATCCCAGCAACTAAACGGAGCACAGCGTACAGGAGCGCGACCCAACGAAACTATTGACGAGATACAGGAGCCACTTCCGACCGCACGGTGATGATGAACCGGGCTTTCTTTGGATACGAGTGGCAGAAACCGAAAGTATTACCCAGGTGAATTAATTAGACCTCTTGCAACGACATAGTGTAAATAAAAAAAAAAAAAAAAAAAAAATGACGGTGACGTTAAGAAGTTTCTACGAATGTTTTAATATTCGTGAGATGTTTGAAGCAGGCACGCAGCCAGGATTTTGTATCGGGGGGGGGGGAGGAGGAGGTCTCAGCAAACTGGAAGATTTCGGGGGAAGCCCGGCTCGCCCCCTCCCCCCCTTCCCCCCCCCCCCACCCCCTTGAAGGCTCGCTTCAAGAAAATATGCAGAAAAATGCCTTGACCGATCTATTTATTGATCATGCATGCTGTTCAAATTTATATGAAAGACAACATTCTTGAACCCTCTTGTCGACGCAGGGAACTGTCGAACTTGTCCGATGTTCCGTGGTTCCGTCTTGCAACGCGAGACGGAACCCGTCGATGTGCTACGCCGTTACGGGCGCACCACGGTTTAATAGATAGCACGACAATTCGTTTTCAGGTGAGATGCATGAACAAACATTTTCCGCTATACGCTAACTGATGTTTCGGCTTTCCAATCGAAGTGTCTTTATATGCTGGGACATTTTAATATAGCAGTGATCCGACTGTCTTCTCATCTCGACAGCCTTTCTGTCGCCGAGCTATTGGCACGCTATTCGCGTCTCCAGCTGATTGCTCGTCCTCCTGCAGCGGAAACAGGCCGAAGCCGAAGTCGAGTGCTCACACAGTTCTCGTTTCCAATCTATAACGCGTGTGCGACTGTCGTCAGCGGCCAGTTTCGATCCCACAATTACGTCATCAAGCTTTGCGAAGGCAAGACTGAACGAAATAGTTCCCTTTTATCTTCGCAATTTCACCGTGACCTAGAAGCTTCTGAATCTGTGGCCGTCCGTGCAAGTATGCTTGAGCCAGACTAGGACTAGTGCACCTCTGCAAAGTCATGAACATTCCCGCCCGATATCGTTTCATGACAACTTTAATGGTTTGCATTGCTGCTGAAGGCAGGCACTTCAAGCATTTTCTTCGACTTGGCCTTTCAGACAGACACAATTTATTGATTGTTGCTAAAATATATAGATTTGTAACTGAAAAAGTAAACCAGTCTTTCCCGTGGCACATTTTATTTTGGATAGCTTTGGTCAGCAGGGAATAGCCATCCGGCGTCGGCATAAGGGCCTAGGATATCACACGTATGCACCACTGTAAAAGGGGCAAATATGACGACAGAGCCTGTTTCAAACAGTATACGTTATGATAGTATATTAAGAAAACACTGGGCGCATAACAGCGTTCATGAAATTTGTACAATAACTGTTTGCTGCGACTAAGACAAGAATACGATTAGAAACATATCTTCAACTAGAACGCAACTAGGCGTATACAACTAGAACACCTTCTTGCAACCTGCAGTGGACTGCAAGAAGCTAGACATGCTGTTTATGTCGTTGACTCTGGATGTTGGGTGCCGCGTTATGCATCTTGCTCGCCACTTCTACACCCAGTTTTGTGTTTTGTTCTTTTAGCTTCTTTTTATGGCACCTTTTTCTGCCATGGTTACTTTCTTCGTTGTGGAGAACCGTCTGCTCCGCTCATTCACCTAGCAGTAGATGAATGACCCTTGTGAAAAAGCCATTTGTATGAGAAATGTCTTGTGCCCAATAAACACATATGAATCATACGAGATATATAAGAACATATAAGATATATAAGAACAATATAAGAAACCCGTGAGGAGTTTCTTATAAGTTTCTTTTATGTTCTTATATAGTTATTATATAGTTCCTATATGGTTCTTATATGTTCTTATATATCTTGTTAGATTCATGTGTTTATTGGACACAAATTTCTCATAGAAATGAGATTTTCCAATAGGGGAGCGCACCGAATTACAATTCACCTTTATTAGCCACTTTACGCTCAATTTCTTTTCTGCCGGGATGATGCTCGTCGCCTTCTGTTGCAAGTCGCGTCGAAGCATTCACTTTCTGTTAAATATTTTATGTTCAGGTTTTTATTTTTTTTAATCCGATTTGTCTTATAGACATCGCGCAGCAAAGCAGAGCAACTTGTCACGGCCGATAAGGTGGCTTATAGCTTTAGCTTGCCAGCCACGGAACACCGACTGCAATCAGCTCCGACGCGCTGGGACACAAAATAGTGACGCAAATTTTGTCATGAGACAGTAGGGAATTGTAGTAGACCGTTCTTCTCCTCCACTACGGTATCCCTGAAGAAAACGCCGCAGCTGCGCATGCGCGCCGCCAGCCTTGTCTGCACTGTTCAAGGTCTCGTGGCGGATTACGGAGCGCTATCCGGGTGCTTAGCGAGCTGCGGAAACGGTCTACTACAATTCCCCAATTTTAGTGGACCGTACGCTATAGCTTTGCGTACGCAAGGAAGTTGCGGGTCGTGAGTGCGCATGTGCAGAACGCAATAGAAGGACTAGCGTATTGCATACGCACGCAACGCTGGGGATTTTGCGTCGCGGGCTAGCGGGCTTTGCGGCATGCTCACGAGAAATCTCGGGCCCAACGAGAGCGCCAGTTTCAAGATGGCGGTTACCTCGACTGGCGCAGCAGGGGCGACGTGGTGTTCTTGAAGTTCTGTGTTACGTGAAATTGCGTGGTGTTGAGCTCGGCAATGCTTTCTGGGACCTACCGCCGTCATATCAGATCGCCGTGCAGCTGAAGGAGTGCACAGTGAAAATGTTCACAGCTCCGAATGTGCATCGACTCTGCGATCTGCTCAACGCTAAGCCTATTCGCACAGTTTATCGCCGACGGACGAACGACTCTAAAAGATATCGCCGAAGTTCTCGCTATGCACTGGACATCAGTAGGTCATGAATTTCATTCCGCGATAGCATTGATAAAAGGTGCCGCTTCCACGAGACGTCTGACGGAGGCTCCGTGATCGAATTTGGCTACGCACTCGTACTGGTAGCCTCGGTAACCCGCAGGAAACCGCGCTTGACGAGGCCGCTGCGGCTTGGTTTAATTTGAAATAAAATGATTGGGCACGTTTTCATTTTAATATTTCTTTCCAGGAGCATGGTGGCGCTATAAGTACGCGAAATTTACGGCTCTGGCAAATTGAATAGAAAAGATTATGCCGGATGTTCACTCGGAAACGTAACGCACAACTAAATTCGGTCCGTGCAGGTCATTTTTAGCGTACGCTATACTATTGCGTAGTGCGTACGTAAGGGCCAGCAACGCTATACTAAAACTGTCTATTAACTCGTGACCCTCCTGCGTCAAACGAGCTCTGTTCATCCGGCGAGCATCGCGCGTTTGGTTTCCGTATCGACAGATTTCCAGAACAAAATCTGACAATAAATAAGTCTAACTGCGTACATGATCCAGGATTTTTAAAAACTGGGCTGGCCTTCAACATTAATGGCCTTCACTTCTTCAATGTAAACATGTGTCCTAGAATGTCTAAAATAGAAAAGTAATTGGTGAATTTTTCTTTAAAGCAATCTTTTGGTTGCATTATTTCTTGAGCATAGTGTCCGCATGGTCGTATAACTCACCTGCACAAACCGCATTTGTGTAAATTTCACGGCTTTTTTAAAGAAAAATTTTTATCGGATAATAAAAAAAAAAAAACACTCGTATATTGAAAATCGGCAGACGTTTTACGGTGCTTTCTTGATTGGTGTATTTCGGCAATTTATTTTGTTCATCCGCAAAAAAAATACTTTTATTATCAACGAAAAGAAAAAAAAAAAAAAAAACTAGTAAAAATCTAAGAGCATTTACTTGTAAGGGTTTTAGCGTTTAATTTAAAAATTTAACTGTATAACACTTTCCGCTTCCTATAACGCGAGAGTGCTTGCGAACGACGGACAACGAGTCGAAACACTGGTCAAAATTTGAGTACACTTTCCCTTTAACCATCCCTTTTCTCTTTTTTAATGCGATGGCATTATTTTCTGCAGCCTCTCTGGAGGCTGCAGAAAATAATCTCTTTTTCTGCGTCGTTACACTAAATTAGTGAGAATGCGTGGGTGAGTGGTAAGTGGATGGCTATTGCTCGTCGTGATTGGTTGTCTCCGCGTTTCACACACAACTCTCTGGCGTCACGTCACTGCGGTGGTGCTACTGTCAGTACTGCGCATGCGCAACTGTTCCTCTCACGCGAAGCTGGTTTCTGCGCAGTGCCCACACCTGGTGTGGGCAAACGCGGACGTGTTTGCAAACATTTCCTGTTGTTCCATAGAGAAGTGGTGCCGTATGGCATAGTGACCGCGAGACGCTAATACATGCATTTCAGATTGCATGGGGCTTTGTCCTGCCCTCCCTGAAGGGGTAACGGATTTGGTAGGAGCGCAGGGTTTTGCTGGCGAATATGGAAGGACGAAAGGACGAGGAATTAAAATCACAAAATGGAGGTTTGAGGATCAATGAAGAGGGTATAGAGAAGGATGATAATACAAAAAAATTGGTTTTGTAGATGATGATTTAACGAGACGGAATTTATAGCAAAATATAAGGCGGAAGGTGTAAATGTTTTTAGGCTACGTGGCCCAAGCTACTGCCCGATATAAAGGGTGTAGCAAATGCTATCCATCCTTTCATCCATCCTAATACAAGACATACGAGTATGCTTGCTGGAAGGGCTTATCATCTTTACGATTCCTCGCAAGAAAAAGAAGCAGACTGAAGAGGGCAAGGCTGAACAGAAGCGGCGGCCCACAGAGGCTCCGCGTGTTCGTCGTGGCAGTGAGGCGCAGGAAAACAAGAATAGCGTTTGGCTGGGGGAAGGGAAGCAAGGGGGGCTCGTTCTGCTGCCACCAAGGACTAAGTGAGAAAACGAGGTTCGTCTCAATTTAATCAGCAGAATA
Organism: Ixodes persulcatus; assembly: GCA_013358835.2. Taxonomy (NCBI): domain Eukaryota; kingdom Metazoa; phylum Arthropoda; class Arachnida; order Ixodida; family Ixodidae; genus Ixodes; species Ixodes persulcatus. Next base: position 132,809 of record JABSTQ010009129.1, on the reverse strand, counting down.
TGACCTTCTTTGAAGAAATAACAAAATGCTGCCGCATTTCGACGTAGTCTCCAGCGAAGCACCGCAGACACGCAGCTTGTCTTTGTATCATATAGACCTTTTCAGCCTCCGTCGCATGGGCGCTGCCATCTTGGAATCACGTGACGCGGCCGCCATAAGGAGGCTTCAACTCGTCGCTCCACTCTCCCCTCCGGGACTTGGCGAAGGCGTTGCATTCGCGTTTTTCGTCGCTCTTCACCGCGTTTCTCGCCTTATTGTAAATTGCCCCCTGATGTTTACATTTAAAACTTAATTTCATGTCATCATTATGTGCGCGACGACATGTGCAGTTAATTTTGTAACCGATTTTGACTATTCTCACCGTCGGGAAGGGAGGAGATACAGGAATCAGCGTCAGACCTGGCGCATATTGAGCCCAATTATTCATGACAACTGAAGTTTCCACAGTGATAGTGGTGGAATATTCGAAATAAGTATAGTGCAATGTATATGTATAACCGCGCATTTAGTATCTTAAAGAATGTGACCAAAATACTACTCAGCATATGAAGCTACGTGTGTTTCCTGAAAGCCTCCGGCCTTGCTTTCATAACAAATTTAAAATAGTTGTTTTGGTTATATAGGACATATAAGATATACATGTGACGAACGTTTAACTCACATTTTATCTGATGCTTGGGATAATGGTAACGTCCACATCGGGCGATTTGTTTGTTCACGACATTACACCTAAATCCGTTAGACGGTCTTAAATCGTTTTTGCAATAGAAACGTTTGATTGATTTGTTTATTTATAAACTTAAAGAAACTGTACACGATGCTCGGTTACATATCTGCCGTCATTAATGGGTGTTAACATTTTTTATACAAAATTTAATTAATTAATTTTATTTATTTTAAACACAAAGACCCCTGTGAAATAATCTGTCACAGGCAGCTTGAGAGTGCCTAGGGCTCGCATTATGTGAGGCCGAAAAGAAGCCCTCTATATGGAAATCGTACAAGTTTAGGGTTGTTGATTTTAAATCGCACCAGTTTGCACGGAGATCTGTCATGAAGGTTCATGAAGTCGTGCCTAGCATTCGACTTCAACGAAACGTACGAGAGATCACTTCTCTCGCACCGTTAATTTTATTTGGCAAAGTTACAAATTTCAGATTTCAATTGATGGGCCTCGCTTATCTCATGTGCCAAGCACGTCGTAATCATATATCAGTAAAACAAATAGTTAATTTTCTAACACCAACGTTGTGAAATGCTGTTAATAAGTACTTTAGCGAGGTCCATGGCTAAAGGAATTTCCCACCCGACCTAGGACGCGGACTATCCAAATATATTTCGAGTACTTAATTTTTTTAAAGAAAACAGCCCGAGACAATATCGCTTATTTCTTAGAATATCTGCGTATTATAGGAGACGTTTCGAGTTTCTAAAGTTCACAGAAATTTGGTGTCCGCGAAAATCAGTCAGTGAACTTGCGACTTCATGTGTCTTTCGCGATCTTGGAGGTTTTTAATCCGGTTGTGGACCTGCATTTTTACTATATATCTACTCATTAGTCTCTTCATTAGTTTATTGTTTTGGAAACTAGCGTCAGTGGGTCAGGCCGTAGACGATGGGAATCCTCCTTGTGCATCATAGACGTTTCGCCGCCGAACCCGACCAAAATTAACGACGAACATGATCAGATGCATCGTAAAGCGTTCGTTAAAGTCCGCGAATATGACTTGAAACCACTTCGTGGTTCACTAATTGACTCAGTACCACAGTTTTATTACTTGTGCGCTATAACGGGCACATTTGTAGATCGAAATTAGGCGAGAATGACATAAGACACCAACACAGCCGAGAGCGCGCTGAAACCGAAACCAACCAGATTGAAGCCACCCAATGGCGCCGAGTGCGTCAGCGCCCTCTGTCCGCCGGTCGGGTAACTACTGAGATGAAAAGGTCTATAAGAATACACCGAAGGCTACGCTGTCACGCGTCCAGGCTACATTTCAAAAGAAAATGTATAATTTTGATCGGTTCCCCGTTCACCCCATATCTAAGCGCAGATAAAACATTCCTTTCTATAAGTACCGAAGAGTATTAATTGTGCGTTTTTTTTAAATTTTTCGAGTCGTTCTACTGGGTGATTCAAGGAGCGGCCAGCTCTTTAAATCGGCCGAAAAATTCGGTTTGTAACCTATCGCGTTCCGATTTTGTACAGCGTTGGCCACAGGTGGTGCATTTTTTCTACAAAATTCGCAAGAGCGAGCTTACCTGAGGAAAAGGTAAAAAAAAAGGCTTAACTCCTATGGAAACGCAGCGAAGCCTCCGGTCTTCAAACCATAGGGCGGGCTATGGTTTGAAAACCGGTGGCCTCGTTGAGTTTTCATAAGAGTTAAGCCTTTTTCTTTTTTTTTACTTTTTCCTCGGGTAAGCTCGCTCTTTGCGAATTTTATAGAAAAATGCACCACCTGTGGCCAATGCTGTACAAAATCGGAACGCGATAGGTTAAGAAGCCGAATTTTTCGGCCGATTTAAAGAGCCTGGCCGCTCCTTGAATCACCTAATAAATGTTGAAAACTCCACAGATGCGCCACTAAACAGCTCTGTTCTACAACTTGAAAGATTTGAATTGATCTCAACAATCCGCTTGTCCCGTAAATAGGTGTTTTTCTCCTAGCACTGAGGACACCTTGTTCGAATTCTCTGAATGACGGAAATTGGTCGGTGCAGTTTAAACCGTTTAGTTATGCTAAGCCTTTCGGCGTGAACCCTTGCAGTCATATTTCTTGAACTTAGACACCGATCGATTTCTTATGCTCAAGCTTGTTTTTTTTTTTTTTTACAGCTCCGGCGCGTTGTTTATTGAGGTGTTCAGAAGATTCCTGATGTTACCATTTTATTCTTATGAAGAAGATATACTACTTCTTTATGTTTTGGTGTACCTCGCATATGTCGCCATGTTTATAACAAAGGCCTTCACCCCTGTCATGCTTAATTGCTTTCTCAGCACGTCCAGTGAGTTTTACGTGTTTGTTCTTTGTCGTAGTTCTACCTCAGACAAGAGGACACAGCTAATCTAGCCGCCTGCAGACACCCAAAGAAATAAAGCATGCTCTATAGGCGTGAACAATGTATGATGACCACAAAAGGCACTAATGGATACCTTCGGCCAAGTTGACATCAACGACAGCCCAACGGAAGAACTCGCGTTCCCAAGAAGTGCATGAACCAATCTGTCTGCGGCACTCTTTCTGGTGCTGGGCCTGATGGATGCCGCTCGACTATCTTCTAGACTTTGAAAAACAAATTGAGAACCTAGTCAGTGCATATCCCAACATGGAGATTGCCCACCCTAATTACTCTATGCGTACCACCTGCAGAGCTATGCACAATCTTCAATATTCTTTTTTTTCTCTCCTGCACCTATATATTCTTACCAACTCTCCCTCCTTTCAAGACGGAAAAGTTAAGCTTTACTCAGCTAGGCTACCATTTTGTCCTACACTTTTCATTTCTTTCCAATTCATTCAAATTACTTATGTTTTTTTCCAAGATACACAGCAACCTGCATGCGTGCAATTAAAAATAGATTTGCGAGAAACAATTTTATCTTTTTATGCGGTTAAACTAATTTGGCTGCGCATAACAAAACGCCCAAAAAGTGCTCATGAACAAAATGTAAGGGCGCAAACGAGCTGGTGTACATTGCACATGGTTCAAAAAACCCCGAGACTGCGGGTAAATGACACACACTAAAACGTCTGCATGACGCAGAGTCCGTTGTCCTGTTGTTTAGTCAGAGGATAGTTGGTGGAAAGAGGCATTCTTTGGGTTCTCACCCTCTCCCCTTTTTTCTTTTGTACGGAAGTGCCTATATAACCGGTTTCGGAAAAAAAAATTTCAGCTGTGTTAGAGACTTTTTAGTGTTGTGTCATTTACCTGCAGTCTCGGGTTTTTTTTCAACCATATGCTCATGACGTCTTGTCAAAAAATTGTGTTTACGGTGACTACTGGAATCAAATTTTCCTGTGGCCAGGCGAGCAGGCCACGATCTCAGAAATTTTTATTTCTTCAATGTTTTGGTGACACCAAAGTCAGGCTCATCGCCTTCATTGAACTGGCTGTAAAGGACGACACTACAGCACGAAGGGTGTTCCATGGCAAGGGATTCATGCCAGGGTCGTTTTCATCGCTACTTTCATTGCTTGTTCCCCGTCCCCCTGTGCAAATTGGCAAACCGTCACTAACCTCTCAGGTACAATTTCTCGCAGATGTTTCTTAGTTTTTCTTCTTCGATACCCACTATACTTATCGAGAAGGGTTACACGCTTCAGCCTGACCTGATAGGCAGTACAAATAAAAAAAACAATTTTAAATAAACAGGGTGTTTCACGAAAGGCGGAAAAATTCGATATTGCAAAACTACACGTCGCAACAAAAAAAAATGGATTGTGTCCTTTTGGTCCTGGGCCAGAGGCCTAATTAGGAAAATTATTAAAGTCCGGGATAAATAGATTGTTAATTATTTTTGCGTAATTAACTTTTTTAATATTAGATTTAAGGGCGCGGTTTCAGTTAGAAAATTGCTCAGCATCATCAAAAAACACTAAATCAACAAATTGCAGAACAATAGAAGCCACGCCAAGCATTTTACGGCTTTCTAAAAAACCGCACAAATTCGACGGGTTTTTAAGTTTCGGTTTGCTATCGGAGCGCATCTCGGCACCGGCGGCACCGCGCCCCGTGGAGAGATTGTGCGACCAGCCTCTGCAGCGTCGCGCGATGATAGCGCAGCAGAGCTGGTCGCACTATCTCTCCACGGGGCGCGGTGCCGCCGGTGCCGAGATGCGCTCCGATAGCAAACCGAAACTTAAAAACCCGTCGAATTTGTGTGATTTTTCAGAAATCCGGAAAACGCTTCGCGTGCCTTCTATCGTTCTGCAAATTGTTGATTTGTTGTTTTTTGATGATGCTGATCAATTTTTAATTGAAACCATGCCCTACACCCAATATTAACAAAGTTATTACGCAAAAATAATTAACAATCTAATTATCCCGGACCTTAATAATTTTCCTAAATAGGCCTGTGACCCAGGACCAAACGACAAAAGCCTTTTTTTGTTGCGACACGTAGTTTTCGCAATATCGAATTTGTCCACCTTTCGTGAAACACCCTGTATATATATTATTCAAGGACATACTTCTCCTTACCTATTTCGAGCCCTTACCACGTAGCCATTGCTGGTATGGCATATCAATGGCACGTACAGTCCGAACGTAGAGCCTGTTGATAACGCTGTTGGCGATTCTAGTTTTTACTTTGGCATCGACACGTTGCCGCAGAGGGGAGAAGCGTCCGACACATAGGGAGCATGTAGAGATAGTAGGAATATACGTCTACCTAAGTCTTTCCATTTCTGTATCTTTTAGGACAAAGCTATGAGGGACTGTCAAGGGCAACTAATATGAAGTGAACGTCCTAACTCTTAAGCCAATTAACTTAACATTTCGACAGTCGTACTTGGGTATCAAGCTCACTCAGAAATGACCAGCAATGTAAATGTCAGTGAAGCACTCACATACCTGTATATGGCCAAAAAGGGGCCATGCAAGCACTGTATTTTCTTTAATATTTATATTATATAGCAATCAGAGTCCCTTGCAAGACATAGGTGAATACCTTCCGGAAACAAATTACTTTCACAAAATTCAATCTTTGATTTGCTGTTTTAAAATGTTGCTCTAAATAAATGAATGTAAAAAATTATAAACATTTAGTTGTTACGTACAACAATATATTCACCTTAGTTAAGCAAAAAAAGGTACGGATGTTCCGTAAATATATGAGTTATACTCAATATATAAATTATATTTTGTGTATTTGTTCCTTGCAAGTAACCTACAAGGAGATACATGAAAATAATTTAAAAGTACGATGGTTCTTGAAATTAATTAAAAAAAATAACAATACAATTAAGTTTTGAACAATTGAGAGACGTTCCTATGAATGCGCCGTCCCCACAGTTCCTGTGTGCAAACGTTCTTGCTTTAAGTTTTACAGCGTCAGCTGTTAACCATACGCTCTTCGGAGATCTTTGCCATTTCTGCAGAATACACTCTCTCTCCTCTCTCCACGCCTCGGAGCTGGGATTACAAATCCCACTTGTAATGTATTGTTTACTGTACTCAAACGCTTATTCGTGCTTTTTTTTTATAAAACTATTATGCGTAAAGTGCGTGTTTTTCTCAGCATGGCATTTAATGAGTCACATGCAAGCTCTATTTGCATCTCGCATTTTACCAAAGTTGTGGTGATAAATTTACCAACGCAATCAAATATTTATTGTGACTTAAAAACCCGAAAACGATCAACGTCTACAAATTAACCTTCTAACATCACGAAATTGCTAGCCTTCATGAAATTTGACGAAGAGCTTAAAGCGATTCGATGAAACGGCGTTGGGTTAAGTATGTTACGAGCGGGCAACAATCTGCTCGCTGAAACCGGTAGTGACGTTCAGAGCGTGCTGCAGGCGTGAGCGCGAGCTTCCGTTGAGCTCGAGAGGCGGTCAAAGACTGGATGTTGAGCTTAGAGGTGTGTTTGTGTATGTATTGCCTGTCTTGTCCTTTCTCTGGGTTAGCAGCGTGCACCAATTTTCACAAATGTCATCTCATCGAATGGAATGACCTCCGATTTCATGTCTGGTACCCAACGCAGAGCGTGTATATTTTACAGTGTAAAAGTCTATGCATTATATTAGTTACATTCTGCATGACTTTACAGAAAGCAGGACAAATAGTAGAAGGTTTGTGTTGCGTGCTCTTGTATAAATGAGTTACATTATGCCTGCAATACTTGCTCCACGAATTTCTTTAAGTTCGTTTCCTTCAGCTTCGTCAATCCAGAGGCCCCAGTTTCAGTTTTCAGTTTTAGTTTTTTTTTTTTTTTTTCAGAACGCACATACAAATATTTGAAAATACAGATTTGCCCATTGCAAAGTGGTTAGTTTGGGTTCATCAGAAATCGAATATCTTAAATGCAAAGAGTTTTAGATATTCAGGCCAAGGCAGACCTCGGAACAAATATAGTACTGCTATCCCCTGCGGCCCACTCAGCTACATGATGCGTTCCACTTCACTATCAGCTAACGCTGTAGTGTGCCTGATATGGACATTCGCCCAGCGCTATTAGCACTCGATGAGCAGAAGTCAAGATTCAAAGAACTGACTCGCTTTTCGTTTCGCCAAACCGTTTCCCAATCACCCGAAAATCGCCGAATGACATTTTTGTTTGTTTCTGGTTCGGGTTCATTTTAAAATGTTCAATGTACAATTCGGTTTTGTTCCGGTTTCGTCAAAATACTTTTTTTGTACGGTTTTCGGCTCGGGTTTGAGTTCGGTTTGAAAGCCCGTTAAAAACTTCAAGTTACCTGTCTCTGCTATCAAAAAGACTGTAGCACTATGTTCTTTGCGTTCATATTCAGCTGGTAAATAACTTGCGGAACAAGCTCCAAATTCAGCCATTACAACAAACAACTTAACTATTGAGTTTTCATTATAGCAACAAGTATAGCATTACCCAAGGCACAGGATAAAGGCTTGTACAATTACTGAACCTCGGTAAAGGGTTCAAGAGTTGACTTAATATGCTCGTGGAAATAACGAAATTGGAAATAATATAAAAATATTCAGACACACAATAACTTTGAAGGATGACAACAAAATATTGAAGCAGGGCAATAGAACCATCGACTACCGATTATAAACCTACCTGATGCTAAGTCTCCTAATTTATTTTTTAAGCTTTCTCGCTTGACTTTTTGGGTACGCTTACTCTAGTTTGCTTCTCAATATTCATTTCTGTTTTTTCACGAAAGCACACAGAAGAAACGCAGAGAGGTCAGCTTCGGAAAACAACAGTGAAGGAGAATGAACGGTAAGAACTGGACAACCCACCGCGCCAGGACAAGACGCACACAAACAGCCTAGCCCTACGATTGAATAACCTCAGCGATTGATTTTGGATGCTTTTCTTTCACTGTGTTCCTAACATGGATAAACACAACTGTAAAATAGACCTTTAGAATGAATCAGGTTTCTTATAGAAGTTTTTGTCTTTTTCGCGTCATCTTTCTCCTTTCTGTTTTGTCCCACTACTTTTGCGCCTACGTTTTCGCAATTAGCGGACTTTTTTTTTTTGCTTTTACAATTTTTGCACAAGACGCAGCACGCGGCCGCACAAGCAGATGGATGGCGCGAGAAGGAGAGGGCACCGGCGGACCATAGCAGGACGGTGAAAGCAGATACAAGAAAGGAGGACAAGATTTTGATCGGCGTGCGTAGCTACGCTTTGAAAATGCTTGAAAGTCGATTCGCCACGGGTCGCTCAAATCTGGATCTAAACCGCCGTGTCCAGGAAGGTTGCTCTTGATCGGGTCATTGGAGGGCAACTTGTAAGCTGCTATCTGTTAAGATGATGGCACTAGTCTTATTTCACGTACATCTGAATTAACTGTACTCTTTCTAGCTGAATTAACCTGACACTCGTTGGCCCTGTGTTATAAGAATGCTATAAGAATTGATTTGTAGTATGTGTATGAAAGCGCAGTCACATTTGAAAGGCAGCTGCCATTTCCTTTAATAAATACCATGAGATCAGACAGGTTTGTTTTCAAACAAAGTGTCATTGTTCCTTAATGTGTTTGATACAATCGTTGAAACCGAGAAACCTCTCTATTTTTCCTCCACTAAAGCTCATTGGATATTATTTTAGCTACCGCAGCTGTACTTGTCTGTACGTAGTTCGTGCGTGTAAACTTTATTATAATATAAAGAGCCTATTTGGGAGGAAAAATAGAGCAGACGGAAATCACTTGATAGCAAAATATTTCCCTGATACTTTCAAAGGAGATGAAATACTTTTGTTAAAGATAGTCATGGCAGCTTCAAAGTGAGTCTTTAATAGAAAGTCATATGTCCGAATGATTTTTTTAAGAGAGACAGACATATCTTTATGATTTAAAATTAATAGCTTATGATACTTAGATAGCGCCGTTATAATTTTGATTCTTAAGAATAAAAGACAGCTTCGCAATCTGTGCAAAAACAACAAGAGAGATACAGGAAGCCATTGAAATAAAAACAAAAGGCACAAGGAAGTGTGTTAGCGAGCCATCATTGGCCCTTCTTGATAAGGAATTTGTGTCTTTGCAGAAAGAGTGGGGGCTAGAGGAATGACGTACTGTCACGAACCGTATATAAGTGTGTCTCTTTCAAATAAAGCTTTCAGATGCGAGCACGCCAACGTGTTGTCTCGTCTTCCTCTTTTCCTTGTTTTGGGGCGTTCAGTTCAGAAAAATTAAAAGTCCGCTTTACACATACGTATGTGGCTTCCCCTCATGGAGGGTCCTCTAGAGGTAAAGCACGTTTGGCAGGAGACCCAATCGGCCCGCAGTCGGCTTCGGGCATTCGTCGGCATGAGATCAGCATTGAAAATATGCAGGTTCTTTTTTATTACGAAAGCATTAACTGTCCCATGAAGCGAAGCCGGCGTTCTCTGTAGCCGTTGTCTGTATCAGCGAAAGACGGCCCTTAAATTCCCACTGAGTAAGCAAAACAGTACCTAAATTCCCATTAGCTGCGACGCGTCATGTGGGTCCATAGCAAAGGCGTCTTCTTTGCGAAGGAGCCAGCCGAACTGCTGGCGGTGCAGCAGGAAGGGAGGCAGAAGCGGGGGGGGGGGGGGGGGACGCGGATGCGCGCTGGCCTGACGTTAGCCCTAACATTAGGTCTGTCGTTACGGTTCCAGGTTTAACGTCGTCAACCGGCACGCGCAACTGTTTGACGTGAAGCGGTATGCAGGTATCAGCTGGCCTGACGTTAGGCCTTACGCTACTCTTTGAGGTCTATCGTCGTTAAACAGTACCCGCAGCTAGGGCGATGATGGTGATGAGAGGACACGTGATTTTAGCACGCGCCGTGCCGAGCTTCACACTCTGGCCGCTACCTCACCAAGTGGCGCAGCAGTCACCAGCGAGCCAGGGCGGTCTACGCGGCGCACCGCCGCACTCCCTGCCGGCGCTGCGGCCGCTTCTGCTTCACTCGGTGCCGAGGAACATGGCGGCGCCTGGTATATCTATGTCTTCGTCGGCCGAAGCTACGGTAGTAGCGAAACGTGGCCGTCCATGCCAGGAAATCACAGACAAACTAAGAATGCGGAAGAACGCAGCAAAACGAGTAAATAGGGAGGCAGCGAAATCCACCTTCGTTGTCAAATCTCCGAATACACGGTGGGCGGAACGAGCATCGGTGCAACGCGTTAAGAGACTGAACGTAATGTTTTCGCACTCACACCTCATGAGAAGTGATTGCTATGCTTTGCAGATTTTTCTAAAATGTCGTGACACCTACACTGATGCAGTCAGTGCACGTGAGGCTTACGCCCAGGGGGATATAATATAGCTGGATAACCATCTCCACAAGTCAGATGAGTAAATCAAATTCATCATTGTGTAAGATGTGGAACAGTGGTGCGGAAATAAATTAAGAAACTTTCAAGACTAAGAAAAAAACGACAGAAGGAGAACGTGTCAAACGCGGCTAAAATTATTAATTTCCGTCGCTCCTCATATACAGGGTGTCATAAAAAACAAAAAAAATATTTACAGTGTTTTTGTCTACTGCAAGAATAAACTAGGCATCGTTAAACGCAGATTCTCCGCCCAAAGGTAGCGCTAGAGGTCACAACCATATGCCAAAGTTTCAGCCCAATCCAATACCTTATTCAAAAGTTATAAGTGCGCTTCTGAACCTTTCAATGGGAAAATGGAGTCCATTTTTGCCCGTTTTCGGTTTCTGGTGCCATAGAGCCCCATGTATTCAAAAACTCCGTCGGCCGCCATTTTCCCATAAAAATGTTTAGAAAATCACTTATAACTTTTGAATAAGATATCGGATTGGGCTGAAACTTTGGCATCTGGTTGTGACCTCTAGCGCTAGCTTTGGGCGTATAATGAGCGTTCGGCTATGCCTAGTTTATTTTTGCGGAAACAAAAATGTGTGTGAACTTTTTTTGTGACACCCTGTACACCCGGTCCTGACGTCACCGACCTTTTCAAAGATGCGCTTTTTGCGACCACAACAACCGAAGGACGTCTTAACATCGAGGCCTTGATACAGGTAGACAGATTAATCTAATTTGTACAGCAATCCTTCGCACAATGGCTATTACCTTGAGAAGCTTTATTTCACAACGAACAGCAAAGTGCTCTAAAAAAAACGAATTGGAGTTCAGACTGCAATACAGATAAACACCAACCTTGTTCACTGAAAGGAATAACCGAATGGCACCCTCCCCCCCTCTCCCCCACAAAAAAAAAGAATAATTATTATCAGCTCGCCGGTACACTCACTGTTAATTTGTTAACTCAAATTAGTTTCTTACTTTCTTGTTAGTAAAAGTATAGGCGAAGTGCCTACGCATGCGCAGGGCCACCAGTAGCGTCACCACAGCAGCACGACGTAAGAGCGGCGTGTTGTCGATCTATAACATTCTGTTTCTCTTAAAAAGCTTGTTGCGCGTAATCGAAAACAACTTAATACATCAATTGTGGAAAGGATTGGACTGGGAGGGCTTTAATTTTCTAGGTTCCTAAAACGTACACAAAACTTCTATGCGCCAGTGTGCTTTCTACTTGTCTTGTCGTCCACGTTTTTGCACCGTCAGCCTGCAACACTATGCGCGTGTTACGCTGAAGTGGTAACTTCAGCGTAACACGCGTCCTTCCCAGGCACTCTAATTATTTTTCTAAAATGTAATATTTAGGGGTATTCGATTATGTTCAGCTAGTTTTCGTTTGGAACCGTATGTTTATTTGTATTTATTATTTTTTTGTGAATTATTTCACTGATCCCGGAGTTTAGCCCTATTTATTATGTATCCCTGGACGTATAACTTCTATGTAGGGACAGTATTGCTGTAGTTTTGAAGGCTCCTTTTGAATAAATGTGTAACGCATAAACAAAACACCCCATATAAAAAAATAATTCACGCAACCACTCCTCCTATATTGAAAGGTTTCTAGTAAACTGATGTGGCTTCGAACGGGTATGGCAGAGGACCTCCATAACAAACGTAATTTTAATTTTATTACATTACAGTTGTCTCCACAATGTCAAATTCCTAATAACAGTAGTAAGTTGCGAAGACAAAAAACAATAACCATCGCGTTCACCTTTATAGTTTTTGACAAAAAGGCAAAACTAGTGACAGTCAATATTATTGAAAGTGATCTCATTACTTAAGACTTCTTCAGTAAAAAATCTCGGCTATTTATTAAGTGATTTTTTATTTCTTTTAGTCGAAAGAGCACTACAATGAGGAATAACACGAAATGATGAGAAACAATTTTGTTTTCGAGACGGTTAATGTTTCTATGCATATCCATAACTTTTATTTTTACTAATTCGTGTAAGCGAACACAACTTCTGCTAAGCGAGTTGTCCCATATTCATACCTCCATTCACCTTAAGTCCAGCCGCAGCCGGTGCTAAGAGCTGATGTAACCAATCATAGTGTGTCACAATCGCACCATCTTGGTGTTCGTCATGTTTCTGTGCATATTCTCTCATCACTGAACCAATCATAAACAAAGAAAGGCCTAGTGAGTAGCGCCTTTGATACCACGTGACTGGTCCTATTTCTCGCAGCGTCGGCAGCGTCTGTACTTAAGCACATAATAAGTATAAAAACGAGCTCATATAACGTGAATTTCTAAATTTGTATTTTCAAGTGTATGGTTTCAGAATACTATTACCATGGTATTCGGATATCGTGACATCTCTATTTCTTTTTAAGACAATATTCTGAATTGGAAACGTAGCTGGTGAACACCAGCTCGGAGCACGTGGAGCGAAAGCTCGCCCTGCATAACCAAGCGATCATGTGTTCAATCCCCACCCCTGCACTTTTTAATCCGGATAAGCATCGTACCGGCGTGCAGTTGTGTATCACTACTGCGTGATGTACGTTAAAAACTCCATACTAGCAGTTGTAGTGCACTTATTAGATTCGTCACGTACAGCCGAGACACCGAACACCCATTGAGGCTGAACAATTTCCGGCTGAATAACATACACACAACATTATTATTAGTAAGTGGAATAATAAATCTCTAATTGTTGCACATCATGCCCGCCAGCAAAACTAAGAGATTAGAAAGGTCGTATAGAACTAAACAAAACATGAAGAACTAAACTTAAATCCCCTAGATAACTGCCATAAAGTGAAAATAATTTCTAAAAGCACTGAGAAAACGTAAGTTTAGGTTGTGTAGTGGGCATTGCTATTGAAATTAGTTCTCTAAAAAAATCGTAGGTTTAGTTGAACAACGTGCCAATATTAAAATATACAGAGAGGACCTTGCCAAAGAGAAACTTGGCATGGCGCTTTCAGCTGGTGTTTAGAAGCTCACTGAAATGCTTTCCTTCTGCTGATTGTTGTTGTTTGAAAAATCAAGAAACCTCGTGAAATCCATCAGGAAGATCTTTCAAAAAAGTCTCGTCACGTTTTGTTGACGGTGATCCAAACTCTTTCGCCAAAACACCTTGCAAACAATATTGAGAAGTTTTAAATGTTTCCCTGCAACTATAAGGTCCCGGGAAATGTGAGCCTGCACGCTTTCCTTTATAGAAAAATTTTTTTTTTGTTGCGGCGCACGCACAAAGGAGCATTCTTCTGGACGAAAAGCAAACTCCGCAAAACAAAAGTTCAAACAAGCTTGACAATGCACATCAAAATGCGCGTCAGAACAAAAAAAATACAACAAATCTTTCGGTTCAATGAAGTAACAGTGACATATCCTCAAAATTGACACGGAAGCGCGGTCTGTCGACCAAACTTTTCAAACTCTTTCTGTCATCCTATGAAAGAGGGATATCTCGTGCAATTTTGAATCTCGGGAAAAAATGGCGAATCCATTTTTCGAGACTGTTCGTCCCGGAGGTGCCGATCCTTGCTTCCCCTTTTGTATTGTGCGACAAATGCTGCTTCTATTTCGCTATTTGTGCATGCCCTCTCCTCCTTAAAAAAAAGAGAGATATCTGTGCGCTTTGTTTTTTTACAGGCGATCGAAGAACAACCATCAAAAAGAGGGAAAGGACGGAGGCGGAACGAAGACAAAAAGCGTTCTGAAAACAGGTTGAAAAGAGAAACGCTTACGGCCCTCGGACAGTGTGGGAGAGGTCGAATTTGTACCGTCCTGGCATGTATTTTATTTTACCTGAGATTGTATGTTTTATAGTTAACGCGGGAAAGTTTGTTCTAGTTTAGCACACCATTATATAGCTCAATGATTAAAGTCGTCTACATTTGACGCGAAAGTTGGTACTAGGCACTGCTAGAAAACGGTTAATTTTTTGTTTTTCTTTTTAAAGAAAGGAGGTGGGGGACTTATTCCTAAAGCGAGTTGACGGATATACCCTTCTTGATGTCATCGCTCAACGCTGAAACCTTCTAAGCCCTTAACGAGTTGGGATACTAAATGACTGTCTTGAAATCGTTTTATGTTTTTTTCGATTTATTTCACCTTCAGGACCCAGTTGGGGCATTACATAAAAAGGGGGCTGGGGGGGGGGGGGGGTTAATACATATTTATAGAAGTCAAGACACAAATACAAAGGTTATTTTAATACGTTCAGGATGAAATCGCTTAAATGTAAGATGGAAAAAAAAGATACTAGTTGCAAGAAAGATGAATCCACAAACTTTGGTCAAAAACCCCTCGGTCTACCATGGTTACGACGGAAGATTGTAGGCTGTTCCAGTTGCAGATGGCCTCAGGGACGAATGACTGATTAAGTGCGTTGGTAGCACATGATATATGTTTAATTGTGCAGCAGTTATTAAGGCGGCATAATGTTTTATCAGGAAATGATAACAAAGAGTTCTTGAGATCGGGCACTGTTAGTAGACTTTTATCAATTTTTAATTCAAAAATGGCTGATCTCACTGTGTTTCTGACCAACAGAAAAATAGGTCTAAGGTTTTCCGAAACGGCAGTTCGCCAAGACAAATTAATTCTTCCTGAGCTGTTATTGAATGTTGCAAACAGAATTGCTTTCGGGTTTCAGGCGACTAGCTGAATACGTAGTTGCCAATTGACGAAGCCATGACAGGGATCATAATCTGCAGCAGTGCGGAAATTAAAGAACACCTGCTTTGGATGGTGTGACGAAATCCCAATTATACAGTGCTCCCGACTCAAACTGAAAAAGAAAACACTGTGGCGCTTATCATGCATTCTTTCGTCAGGGACTAGGAGGGGATTGCAGGAACGAGCTTCAGTTGTCCTTCCTCTCCAGGAAACATCAGTCAAGTCTTCAATTTAGTTGTTCGAGTAAATGACATCAGGCAAAACGATATTTGAACTTTCCTCGGTGGATGAGGAACTGGAACGAATTTGCAGTGGCTTCACCCGGTTAGTCAAATTGAAGTCGAGCGCGACGGCCAGTGGTCGCCGATGCAGCAAACGTCGACGAGAAATCGTGAGTTATTGGTGGAGTCCCCTGGATAGGAATGGCTTCCCCTGATTATGTTAGTAGTTGAGAGCCCGCTTCTAATGGTCGAGTGACAGCGTTGTAACAAAAAAGTAAATAACATAGTTTAGTGACGCTATCGTTAATATAAAATTCGCGCGTAAAAGACAATTCAGCTTCGATGATGGTTTTTCCAAAACCAACTGTCAATATCTTCCAGTACCTTTTAAAGAACGCGATCGCGAGACGAAGATAAGAGCAACCCAGGTTTTTACGAGTAAAGTAACACTATTCCAGCACTCGAAAAAACCGTGTAATTAAAAAGGGTGTCTCAGCAGGCGATTTACTTAAAGATGTCTCTCAAAATACGACAGACAAGCTGTAACTTATGCTTTTTTATTATTTTCTTACTGGTGAAATAAATACACCGTGGTATTAAGTAACGGGCTGTAGTTGAGCTTGTTGGCGCATAATACTAAAATAGTGCCAGCTGAACTGAGCTCAGCTGGCCCTATTATAGTATAGCGTGGTATTTATGAGCAAGCACTTTTTGTTGGTTTGGCTGGTTTACCACAGGCATATACGGTATATTAGCGCAACTCGTAAACAAAATAATTATTGACCTTCTACAACATAGAGCTGTGGAAAGCACGCCGGAGTACTTACCATTGTCGCAAAAAAAAAAAACACAATTGGTGCCGATCTATGGTGTACAATGAGGACATTCCGCCATAAAACAAAACAGAATAACAGTAGCGTAAAAAATATGGAAAAAAAAAACAAAAACATCTAAATAGTTTAGGAGCTTGCAAAACATACCTCATTTTTAAACGGGCTACGAATGGAGGAACGCTAGAAAGTATCGCACGAAATAAAATAAAAGAATGCCCTACGGTCACTAAGAGCTGAAGAACACAGTGCACGACTTAATATCCTCAAGCTTCTTGCTTTGCGATTCGTTGTTCGGCCATCTTACTTACTCATCGCTGAAATCTGGTTGACTGCGCAGCCACAGTAAGGTGCTCGAGACTGACTACGCCCTGCGTTTATAAAACGGTCGGTGACTGTGCGGAGCGCAAGCTTGTCTGCTTTTTTTGCAAGAGTTGCGGTGACGTCAGAAGGCCAAGCTCTGATTGGCTCTGAATGAAGGGTAGTGGGTAGACCTCAAGGCAAGCTGCATTGAGGTCTACGCGCTATTCTTACATCACAGCCAATCAGAGCACTGCGTACTGACGCCACCGCAACCCCTGCAAAAGAAGCAGACGAACTTGCTCTCCGCAAAGTGACATCGAAATGGAACAGACGTGTGCATATAAGATGTACGTGCACTTCGCGACATAGTTGGGACGACCAGATATCGGTACTTTTAGAGCGCAGCTCTTAGGCGCTCGTTTCCGCGTATAGCGGCGTCGCCGTCGGCTTAACTGTCGGCGTAACCGCCCCGCTAAATTTCGTGAGATAATGAATTAATGTTGAGGTCACGTGACATCAATTTTCCCGCTAAATCTAGCGGAGAAACTGAATTTTTTATTGGGTGACGTGATACGAAGTCATGTGACGTCATTTTCACCGCTAAATTCAGCGGGAACTGAACTGCTGTTGAGGTCATGTGACGTCATTCTCCCCGCTAAATTCAGCGGGAAACTGAATTGGTGTTGAGGTCACGTTGCGCCAATTTTCCAGCTAAATTTATGGGTTAAACTGTGGGAAGAGAGGAGGGTATGAAGTAGGAGGAGGGGAGGAGGAGGAGGGGAGGAGAAGGAGGAGGAGGGAGAGGAGGAGGAGGAGCAGCAGTGAGGGAGGGAAGGAGAAGGAGGAGAGGAGGAGGGGAGGGGAAGGGAGGGTACGGAGGAGAAGGTGGGGCGTACCCTCCCCTCCGTACCCTTTCGTCTTCCCCCTCAGGAGCTGCGCTCTAATATCGAATTACAGAGATTTGTAAATGACGTTCGTTTTTTCAGAAGTTTTTACTAATGGACGAGCCACATTCTAAATAAAACTGTTTATTGCCGCAAGTAAGCACTATCCACCATTTTAGTAGTATTAATGACTGCCTTGTAGTTACAGTCGACACCACAAACAGCTGGTAACGGCTTGTTCGAGCCAACAATTTCTTAACTATAAGTGTACAGAGTGCCGCACTGTTACTGAGAAACAAGCGACCCGAGTTTCTTATCTTTCTTTTTGTATCGCTATGTCTCTTGCAACAGAATTGCCGTAACCAAATTTATTAGAGCAGTGAAAGGAGCACTTAAGTCTTAACACTAACAGTGTCTGTCGTAGAGTATTCCTTCAGGTAGCAGGTGAAGAAGCGTCGTTGCACCCAGTTCATTGAGCTACCGAACAAAGTGTCTAGTTCAGAAAAAACGCCTGGTACGTTTATTTTGCGGAGTGATATTTTATTTTGAACTAGGAAACAAGGCTGTCCCAGCATTAAACCGCTTTGTAATCGGTATCTTCCTTTCCCAGTTTCTCTCTAGCTCAAAATTACTCAAAAATAATGCAGAGTATAAAACAAGAAATGGCCGACACTTTGATAAAATATGTGTTACAACTTAGTAGAAAACCTCTTGTTCCTCCAACGAAAAAAAAAAGATAAAAACACGTTGGAAATCTCTAGAGAAAGTTTCGCTTGAGTTGCAGCTGACGGCCAACACTGTCGAAGGTTTCTGGTCGGAGCACTTTGCAGGCTTCTGCTCTTTTCAGTGACGTGAATGGAGGGAGACAGCGTGACACATCGGTCTTTTCGGTGGCCATGATGGGGACAGTCGACCACCGGAATTACAGGAGCCCGGAACTGATAGCCCGCCCCTATCCATCAGTAAAAGGGCGGGAGACATTTCCGATTTGGAACACCGACAGCTCTTGGGACATCCTTTGCCATGTTTCAGTGTTCCTGCAGAAAACAAATTAAAAAAAAAAGCGAAGTCAGTATATTTATTTTGTTTTAGAAAAGTTTCTTGTATTGATGGCACCCATATTGAAATTGCCTTTTCAGTAAAATAAAAATAAAAATTGACTACTGTTTGGTAGATATACTACCTTTAAGATATGCGGTTCCATAACACATAGAAAGATAAGAAAATACGGAAAAAGCTATTTTGTTGTTCTGCTACTTTTTTGTGTTTATGGCTCCTATTGTTTTGAGATTATGTTCCATTTGGACAAATTAATAATTTAGCACTAATACCAAATCACCATTTTTTGTTTATTTGGTAAGGTTGCATTTTTTTTGTGAACAGGCAGCAAATTTGAAGTGGTGCGCCAATGAAAGCGGTATCGCGCAAACAACGATTAGGAAACGTAAATTTGTCCGAACAACAAGAAAAAAAAATAAAGGACAAAATCAGAAATAACCGTGTCATAACTACTAGGATTTCGGTTTTTTTTATTATTTACTAAGGCTGCGGTGTTTGTAAACAGTCAAGAGACTTGGTGAATGCAGTGGTGCGTCACTGAAAACGAATAACAAAAAGGACAGAGGAGTAAAAAAATACTCAGTCATGCAAAATAAACAAAGATCGTCCGGAGAATCCCCTAATTTGGACCTCCGAAATTCGCCTACACAGAGAGCTCCATCTAGTCCGAAATTCTAGCAACGATGAGCAGTTTTACCTTCGTGCTGACTGAACCCAATCTCTGACGCAAGCGTTGAAGGTATCTGCCAAAACACAATGCGTTTCCGAACACTGTTTTAAGCGACTAAAAAATCACCTTCGCCACCAGCGCCGCTGATTGACAATCGAACGTAATATTCCGTCTTCGTTGCTCTATATCTTCCTAACTCGCTAAGTGTTCGAGAGCAGTTAGCACGTACGGCTCAATACTTCATCATGTATTGTTTTATGGGTTAATTTTATTTATTTAATCACGTTTTACATTCTATTAGGTTTTGGCACATTACCAACAATTGTTGTTCATGGGCAAACATATAAAGAAATGATGATGTTGATGATTATGTTTAGGCTTCGTCATTGGTTAGGAAGCGAGCCTTCTGTTTACAGCGCTGGTGTACGAAACGTGTCTTCTGCATTCTAAAATACGCTCGTATAGCTTTAGGACTGTAAAATCGTCCTTTATAAGGGCATATCCAAATATTACTTTTTTTCCCCTCATGGCATGTTCCTTTATATTGAGACCGATTTGTTAAAATTATGAACAATTTAAATAAGGTTTACAAAACAAGCGATATTTCACCCTAAAATATACAAATCCAGTTGAAATCTTATGTTAAAACTCATATTAAAAAAACCCACACAAAAAAGGTTAGAATACTCGAGAACATAATTTTACATTTATCCGTTTTTTATTGAAATAAAGCTTAGTTAAGCTCTAGTACAGCAATACGCCATTTCTCTGTGCACGTTTGTTCATTCTGATCTTTTCTAGCACCCTCTGCCGTCCACGCCTCACAGCTTCGCTTGCTACATGACCCACTTTTTGTTTTCTGTGCGTGTGCATTTTTTTCTAAATATTTTAAGTTAAATAGGAAGTTCAAAAGCAAATTGTTGTGTGTATGTTTATACAGCCGGAAGTTAGTCTGCCTCAGTGGGCGTCTGGTGTCTCAGCTGTAGATGAGCAATTTAGCCAGTGCGGTACAACCGCTAGCCTGGGGTCTTTAACGTGCACCACGCAGTATACATACAAATACATATACCGTATTTTCTCTAGAAATAGCCGCACGTTTTATGACTAAGGTAATTGAGTCTACTTTCCTGCAGAACACAGATGCAACCGGTCATCGCGTGCTGCATTAAAAACCGCAGCGAACAAGGCTGATAGCACGATTCTCAGCAAGAATTTAATCTGAGCAGATAGCCATTTCGCGTGACGACGTTACCTCTGAACAAAAGTCGCTGCCATTTTTCTTCCGACGCGGTGATTCACTGTCCCCATGATCTGCGGGAAAGCAGACTTACAGGCTTTGTCATAAATAACGCGGCTATTACTCGAGCAAACACGAAATATGTTTATTTGTACCCCAAGTGTTCCTACACTTATCTGTTCCATGTTTTCAGTATCAATTCGTCCTACACTTATCAGTTCCATGTCTTCAGTACCAATTCGTGCGTCATGCCGCAGTTTTTTCCTCTAAACACATTTTCCTATTTTTTTAATTGTAGCGGTTTTGTTCTTTTTGCACTGTTTATTTTAGTTGTTTATATTTCTTCCCACTTTTTGGCGTTTTGAAAAACAGTATTGCGATTTGATTTTCTTCACATTCGAATTAGAGATCTTTTGTCGCGAAGCATTAGAGTACTGCTGTTCTGCGTTTTTTTGGCATAATACTTAAGTGCGAAAAATTTTTCACGATTTATGGAGAAACGGAACCTGAAATGTGTCGAAGGTAAGCGCAGTAGCCTGCCTCAGTTTTCAACAAAAAGCCTGTAGTGATTGTGATTAAAATAAAATTGAAGCCGGAAGCTGATCGGTTTTATGAAACTAGAGATAATGTACTTGTCATTCATTTGAAAAAACGACAATCTCAAGCTTTGTTTTAGCGACAGAGGTATCCATTTTATCTAAGAACAATTAAAAGTTTGCAAAAGCCGCGTTTGTATTTGAACTAACAATAAAAAAACTTACTGACATTATGTTAGTCC
Organism: Ixodes persulcatus; assembly: GCA_013358835.2. Taxonomy (NCBI): domain Eukaryota; kingdom Metazoa; phylum Arthropoda; class Arachnida; order Ixodida; family Ixodidae; genus Ixodes; species Ixodes persulcatus. Next base: position 111,681 of record JABSTQ010009129.1, on the reverse strand, counting down.
TAGAACTCCCTAACCGCTCTCACTGGCGTTGACTTTCTGTGGGCACCGATAACAAATCCTTGTGTTCCAGACAGTGGGGTAGAGTTCGCAAAAAGGCTGTGTAGGGTTCGTGACAATGAACAAGAGCTTGAAAGCGCTCGCCACTATTTTTGGATTGTTCAAAGCAGATCCCATTCCTAGGGTAAGAGTATCGCCTACATGAAAACTAACCTAAACAAAAAAAACGCGAAAAAATAAAAAAAGTAAATGTGACGTCTATCCCGTAGGTGAAGGGGTCTTGTTGAAGAAAAGCTAAAGAGGTTCTTAAAAAAGAGTTACATGTGAAGTTTTGTCACAGGCGCGAAAATGTTGAGATCCCTGTATATTACGTCAAATTTTCCTCCAACAGAATGTGCCAGAAAGGAGAGGCTTAAAATCTATTTTCATAGGTTGATGTGGCTACTTAGCATATCAATCTGAAGTATAATAATTATTTTTGTGATCCTGGAGGTCAAGAGAAGATGATTTAAGCGGTTTAATCCGAAACATTCTTTGGCTTGGTGTTCGGCATTTTGTGAAGCCCAGATATAAGGGTGGCCGCGGGGTTCGACACTGATTGGTTGACGGGTGCGAGAGGAAGAAAGAGGTACTTGGCGCTGATTGGTTAACGGGGAGGTCATGTGACCCGAGAGGTGGGCGACGAGGAGTGAGGCAGGCGAGTAGGAGGTCGACCATCTGAGCTCAGTGAGGGAGGGGAGCTCGCGAGTACAGAAATGCATTAGTTTGGCTCTATGCAAATCGCGCCGTGTCACATAAAGCGGCTGCATTCTTATGAACAGACTGCCGTAAACGTTGTTTCCACCGTCACGCTGCACATCTCCTTACCTAGTTTTTATGTTCGTCTTCTTATGCAGAAACCGCTAGCTCTCATTCCGGTGAGACTAAGGAAATATTTTACCTGAAATGAATTCCATAGGTTGGCTCATTGTTTTAAACAAGTGCGTCTGCGGTCAGGAGCTGCGAACATGGTGCATGTGCAGGCACCTGTTTGTTTAATAGCAAAGCATCTACGCGCGTTTTCTTCCACAGCCAACGTTTCCTTCAAATCACGCGATCCACACCCAAGCTTCTGGTTTTCAGCCTGGAACATCTGACATAAAACCTCAAACTCTATTTAAATATTGTAGCCTCAACATGCATGCAAGCTAAAAAAAGGTAGTCTCACAGCTATGAACACTAACATCCTCGTATCTCCTGCACGCACAACAAATTTGCACCCGAAATAAAATTTTACTTCAATGCTGTAGCTTCAACATAAACGTAAGCCCAACGCAGCCTCACTGGTGTGACCTCGAACATGTAAGTGAATAGAACCACACTGTAATCTTCAAATCGAAGGTACGAACTAGAAAGATTGAACTCAATCCGTCACCATAAAAGCCTCAAACACCTAATGCCAACATTTGTTTTTTGTAAGTTGCGTTTTTCTTAAATTGTGTTCGTCATCCTGCGATATCCTCCTCAAAATGCTAAGGCCTACATTAAGACCTTAGCAACGATTCTATAATGCCTGTCTTTTTTCACCAAACAGACAGGGCCAAAGGGTTTTCAGTCTTCGACAAAATACGCGAGTTGATATTGCATAACGTTTTCCGATCGACGAAAGAACCGAAATCCGAAATAGCCGAACGACAGAAGAAGGCAGATATTTAAACACCTCTTAAGTATTTGGGGTGCTAAGAGCACTTGAATTAGGAGAAATAAAAACATATGAGCATCTAGGTATTTAGTCAGCCATGGTTCCAATTTAGGCCAGGTTTGTTGATAGAAAATGTTACGCCTCTTTTTAACAAAGCGAAGAAAAACGGGAAAATCTCGTGGAAGTATAAGTTTCACAATGGGCTGCTTGGTGTTAAAATAGCGATGGAAAGTGGAAAAAATGATTTAAGGATTCGGAGAAATAGGAGCTGAGATGGCGAGAATTGTTTTATCACGCATCAAGCGTAGATTTCAGTTTGGTGAAGAAATTCATTTGCAAGCTTTCCGCGATGCGACACGTCCAAAAAACCTACACGGAAATGGTGTCTCTTGAAACACCGAGTATAAGTCTTGGAATTATATCTCGTATAACTTGAAAGCTCAGACACGCTGCTTGAGTGATTCGTTTCGCACTCGCTAATATTATTTTATTAGTTCAGAACCTGGTAGCCCTAAGTGTATTTTGTTCCGCGGACAACGTACGCTTTTTGTCTATGAGGGGATGGCCGTCCGGCTGCTTTGACCTATACGTAGTACGACTCATTGTCCGTGTAACGTGCGGTTTTGGTTTATTTTTGCCTTTTGTTGAGTGTCAATGCTTATATACCACACCACCTTCTCTTGATTTTTTTTTTTTGGTGGGGTGGGGGGGGATTTGTTTGCCGTTTTTATCAGTGTGGTCAAGTTTATGTGGTGAGTTTAGCTGCGAGCCTTATAACACATACACCGCATCAGTTATTTTTAACGCGTTTCGCGCTTATTTTTGAGAGCGAGCCTCCGTCTATGACGTTGTGGTGAGTTTACCTGCAAGCCGCTTACTCCTGCCCTCCCAACCAAAATAAGTGTCCACCTGTTATTGTGCTTTCAATAAGGTATGCACGTCACGTGACCGGACACGTGGGACCCGAGTCCCGACGACGAAGAATTTTTGTGTAAACATTCCATATGAAGGCATGAATTAGGCCGAAACATCGACCAATTTATAAAGCTCCCTTAAAGGCTTTGAAGTACGTTTTCTCTTTTGTATATATATATATAAATAGAGAGAGAGAGAGAGAAGGTGAAAGATGAGTTTCTCGTGAAAACAATACTGTTTTGTTCATCTAAGAAAGACAATAAATATAATCTAAACTTATAAGTACCTTAACTTTCCTAGGAAACACGCAGGAGGCGATTCTGTGCAATAAGCGAAGAAATTACTGAGCAAAGAACAACGCTCAGAATATGGTTGGATAGGGCAATTGCATTTTGCACAGTCATAATGCGAATGATACTTTAATCATTCGTTATCCAGGTGCACATGACATTCTCTTTCAGGTCTAATTGTATTTTGAGCTCAGGATTCGCTGAAAGTTTTCCGCTGTTCGCAATAAGTGGCTATGTCCGTGTTGCGATGGAATGTGAGACCTCAGGCATCTGTAGATGCCATGTACGCGAGAAAAAAACATACAGATCTATACTATATGCGTATGCATTCTGATATAGATATACATGTGTGTGCATTTTATTTGCACAGGCACTCCTTCCCCGACTCGTTGCCATCAAGGCAAACTTAGATAAAAATCTTCACATCGATCTTTTTTTCTACACACAATCCCCCTGTTGACAGAAAGTTGTGCTTCACGTACCTTGATCGTTCTTCTACCTGAATCCAGAATAATTCATGGTCTATTGTGAAGGATTCATCTATGCGCTAAGTTATAAACGTAGTGTTCCAGTTTTGAATCGATCATGGTAACTTGAATTCGGAATCGTTAGATCCACTTAAATTAATTCAAACATTAAGCCGTAGAAAGTTCGGAATATATTCCAACTATAGAACTAATGATTTCCAAAAACTGTTATCATTCTTCTAACTCTTAAAATAACTGATTATTTAGACAAAAATAAATGAGGAAGGCCTATTGCGGTCCTTCAACATACATTTTCGGGAAAGGGAAAAAGTCCAGCTCTCATTAGGACACAAGGTATATTTGTGCAAAGGAGAGATTAGAACTTTCCACGACGAGGCATTCATTTCCCCTCCGTTAGGCTGGTTGTATCGACTTACAAGATAGCTAAGATAGCCAGGTAGCTAAGTGTTTTTATCCATTTGTTTTTATTCTTGAAATTTAGAGACATTAGAACTTTCCAAAAAACGAGATCTAACCTTATTTATTATCCTTCAGCCCGAGTCTGAGTATGTTGTCCCAAAATGTCCAAACAAGTGCCAGAGTTTGGCTTCACACCCTGTTTTCTCGGTTGTCACTTCAATTTTGTTTTTGGGCTCAGTTACCAAGGAAATGCCAGAATTTAGGTTAAATTCTGGTTGCTGGTTCCTCGCCTGGTAGCTTTGTGCCTATATTGCCAAACAGCGCCATAATTAGGGTTCACTGCGGGTTGTTTGGCAGGTACGTTGGGCGATTCTACGTCAGTTCATACAGTGATTGTCCGAGTCATAGTTTTTTATATTTTGTAAAAAATATACACGAACGTCCATGTTCTTGGGAGGAACATTCAGCTATAGATGAACGCCGTAACAATTTTGTTTTCGTTCATATAAAAAATAGAGAAGCTCGAGGCGTGGAAATTGAGAAGATATCACGATGCTACTTTGCACTGTGGTCATTTTCTCATTGAAACTTTCACAACACAATTACTTTTTCATTAAACTAAAAATATCAATAATTTTTTATGCAAAAAAAAAATCAAATGGCATAAAAACGCGTTTTAGAGATATATTCGCACATTTTTTTTTGCAAATAAACTATTGTTTATAATACTCCACAAAACATATCAAAATGCTCGTCTTTAAATTATAATTACGCTTATATAAATATAATTTGCCAACCCTTAATTGTCTCCTTCTTATTAATGCTAAAATGCACCTGATTTCTCAAAATATGGTAAGATTGGGAGTCGATATATTAAATATATATATATATATATTTTTTTTTAAGTTGCTTGGCACTTTGTAGTTCTTGAAAAAACTTGTGATGGCAAAACATTAAGTAATACATGTATGTAACCTCCAAACGGGAAAAGCTACGACAAACCTTCACTGGGACCGAGCCGACGTCTTCGTCATAGCGGTGTTGTCGCACAGCTCCAAACATTCTGAGAGTTAGTATGGCAGGTACTTTATATTTTTCAAATTCATTTTTTTCTAAAACGAGTAAGTATAACTGACGCGAAAAGGGACTTTGAGATGGAATACCATTACTTTATCGTACAATTCACACCAACAAAACCGCCCCACTCTCCAAATTCTCTAACTATGCATTCACACGCTTAAACGTCTCAGTCACGCAAGTGGCCATGTATATATTCGGCCTCACAGCATATGATGATTTCCACAGATGAGATGCCTGGATTTCTCTCACAGGTTTTACGGTGGTCCACTCTGCTTGCTTCACCACACGAAGCTCTCGAACGCGTTCCTCAGGCAGGTGAAACAAACAGACATGTGTTACTTTTTCACGCTGCACTTCCACAAAGACTCTAGCTGTGACCATCGTTGAGTGAACAAAGATCTCAAGTTGGTGAGCGTTGTGTGGTGTTTAAGAACACCACCCACTTCATCACAAGTGTTTTTTTTTTGTTTTTTTTGTGCCCAGTGATTGAAAAGATCCATTTTGCCAGAAAGTACGCCTCCCGAGAAAAATCGTGGAATTGGAAGCTATTCTTGAAATCCGTCGCCCCTCCGTCAGATACAATTTTTTTTTTTTTTCAGTGAAACTGGGTAATGTTTATCAACATATTATTCTATGGCCTCTGTGGCTTGACGAGTGTAAGCTGTGTTATTTGTCATGTCATCGCTGACAATGGCAAAGCTTTGCGTGCCTTGCTTGGACGTAACCACACATGTAAAAAGAAACACTTGAGTTTTTTCTTCTAATGAAAACTCTGCAATTCGGTTGGAAAAATTACTGTCCAATTTTTTGCCAAATTGAAGTGGAACATCACTGCCTTGGGTGGTAAGGCGGTTCTTGTGTCACATATCAGTCTTCGTAGAAAATCATAGATCTAAGGATGCCTAATATACTTTTCGCTCCATGACTCCAGTTCCGCAGGAAGGCGGAAGTGTCCATCACCTTTTTGACGAGTGGGCTGGCATCCCATAACGCGAAACATATATTTTCGTCTTCGTCGAGATGAAGCGAACGCAGCGAGATGGTCTGCATTTCTGGGCGCTTTACGCAACGTCGCAAGAAGCAATCGTTCTGTGGAACGCTGCAGAGGTACATGCGCTTGAGGTCGTCTTCAGTAAATGTCTTTTCGAGGCATTTGGTATTGCCGTTAAAAGCAACTGAAAATTGACGCAATATATGCGTGCGCACACCTCGTGCGCGGAACTCTTTTTTAGCCACTTTGGTCGTAGGGAATAAAATTTGGAGATTCCTAATTCTCGATTGGAATGGTCCTTCGTAAACAGCTAGTAAGACTCCGCAATAGAGCGGGTCATAAACCTCTTTACGACTTTTGTCTTACTTTCGTTGATCATGGCTTTGACGACGTCCTTTTTGTTGGGGCTTTGAAAAGAGCACGCGAGGTCGTCACGTGTGTAGTACTAAAGTGCAACCTTCCCTTCTTCGGCATTCGCCTTTCTCCCCATGTAGGGATCAGTGGTTGCCCATACACCAACTTTACGCTTCAGTTTTCTTGTTTGAGCAATTATGTAGGCAGTCGCTTCTAGCACCAGACGCAATATTTCTTTCTTCGATATGTTTGGCGGTAGAAGCGGGTACAATCGCTTGCGTTCCTGGTGGGAACTGCATGCTTTCAGCGCTTCGTGGAACGCGTCAAACCACTCCGCGCAGTGCTCACAACTGTCTTCGCCGGTTTTAACGCCAACGCTTGACAGCTTTCTTCTAATTGAAGAACTAACTTGAGCTTGTTTCTTTTTCAAATATGCTTCGCGCATCTTTTTTTTTAATGATTTTCTGTGGTTTCAGTGGAGTCACCGACGAACTAGCCGCACACAATTCTTCACTCACCTCAGTCAGAAATCCGTCAGGGTCCCGAAAAGAACAGTATGATGCACGCACGCTGTGAAGAGAAGCAATCTCATTCTGGAGGTATTTGTAGCAGTGTTGGCGTAAGTGGTCAGATTCATTCCCTGTCTATGGATAGAGTATCTTTTCCAGCCGCACTTCGATGAGTCTCCTTAACGTTACGAATGCCTTATCGCTATAGACATTTTTCTAATGTATCCGCAGATAGTCCACACAGAACAAACGCATGGTACTGAATGGTTGGGCCATGGCTGTTCGGTGTGAAACTAAACTCTTACTCGTTTCTTAAATGACGGAACTTGAAACGTCCTCGCAAACGACTACTTGAGAGGTTCTGAATTCCTCTCTCCCCGCTACGAATTTCAGGTGAGATTTCCGAACGAAAATGTCCTTGTGGTAATCAACTGGTGTCTTCCCTTGTAGATATAATCGGTGCGTCGCAAACGGCTAAACTCTTTTTCGTTTTCTTTTTTTTTTTTTTGTAGTTTTACTTTTTGAGCACCAAACACAACAGAGTCTTTTGTAAGCGTAGATTTAGTCAGCCGTCCTTTGTTTTGAATCACCCTGTGAACGTTTCCTTTATTGTAACGGTTACGGCGTTCTCTCTCGGTCGGTTCACATAGCGTGGTGAAACCCATATGATTAGGTCCTTTTTCGCGTTGCTGTCCTCTAGGAACTCGTCGAAAGCCAACTCGTTTCCATTCGTCGAATATTCGTAACGTTTTTGCTTTTTTAAAGCACTGTCCATAACCAACAGATGCATAGATGTGTGTCTTTTTTTTGGGAACGGAGAATGGCTAAATGAGAGAGGGAAGATTGTGGGTTCTCTCTCGGTCGGTTCACATAGCGTGGTGAAACCCATATGATTAGGTCCTTGGGAAGGTACCCCGTCGCGTTGCTGTCCTTGGAGAGATGCAGTTTGTCTGGCCAGGTTTGGTCAAGTCTCTGCGGTCGCATGTCTTTCTCTTCCTTATTTTTTTTTTCTGTCTGGACATGCATTTATTGCCGTTTTTGTGAATAAACTCAGCGGAATTTGACATTTCGTTTCGCAATGTTCGTTATTTTTTTTTTGTCTCAGGGTTTAGATTGCAATGTTTCCTAACCTCAAAACTTGCATACATTCCCTTCTTGCCACTATTTTTACCCTTTTTTCCCGTAACTGACTCTTCTCGTATTTAGCCCCGAGTTTCAATGTAAAAAGATGTGCCTACCATTCGTAACTGCCGCCAGCAGTGACGTTCGCAGGTGTATCTTGTTCGTGATTAAGGGGTAGAAAAGAAGGAGGGAAAAGGGGGGCGGGGGGGCGGGGGCATGGTCACACAACGATAAAGCAATGCTCGGAACAGCAGGACTTTACACTCTCTACGATACGGTCCCGCTTTCTAGCCTTTAACGCTTCCATGAAGGCGACGTTATGCAGCAAAGCCGCTACAACGAACACGTCGGTTCACCCCGTGTGAAGGTTTGTCGTAGCTTTTCGCGTTTGGAGGTCATATGTTGCTCAATGTTTTGCCATCACATCTTAGTTCAAATCGCTCCAAAATGCCAAAAAGAATGTAAAAAAGGGTGGAGTTTTTTTTTAAATATTGTTGTCCAACCTTGCCACTTTTTCAGAAATCAGTTGCTTTTGCGCCTTAATAACAAGGAGACAATTGAGGGTAGGTATGGCATTGTTATATATTCGCAAAAATAATTTGAAGTCGCGCATTTTGATATGTCTTCTTAAGTATTATAGAATACAGTTTGTTTTCAAAATGTTGTGAATATGTCTCAAAAACGCGTTAATTATTACATGTTTTATTTCGTTTCTTGTTAGTATAAAAATATTGTATTGGTATTTGTGTGTATGTTTCGTAAACCTTTTGTAAAATGTATTAAAAAGTTACGGTGAACTGAAAGCTTCGATGGGAAAATGGCGATTGTGCAAAATAGCATCGTGATATGTTCTCAATTTCCACACCCCGAGCTTCTCTAGTTTGTATCTCAGCGCAAACAATTGTTACGGCGTTCATATATAGCTGAATGTTCCTCCGAAAATAATGAAAGCCCTTTACAACTCCCTGTAACGCCGAATTAGAGCGCAGCTCTTGAGGAGGAGAAGGGAAGTTACGGAGAGAGAGCTATGCTCCTCCTCCTCTCCTGCTCGCCTCCCATTTAGGGGAAAACTTTCTGCTAAATTTAGCGGGGAAATATTTCCGCTAGATTTAGGGGTGAAATTTTTCCGCTAGATATAGCGGGGAAAGTTTTCCGCTAGATTTAGCGGGGAAATTTTTCCCGCTAAATCTAGTGGGAAATTTTTCCGCTAGATTTAGCGGAAAAAAATTTCCGCTAGATTTAGCGGGGAAATTTTTTCGCTAGATTTAACGGGGAAATTTTTCCGCTAAATTTAGCAGGGAAATTTTTCCACTAAATTTAGCGTGGAATTTTTTCCGCTAGATTTTCCGCTAGATTTAGCGGGGAAATTTATCCGCTAAATTTAGCAGAGAAACTTTTCCACTAGATTTAGCGGGGAAATTTTTCCGCTAGATTTAGCGGGGAAACTTTTCCGCTAAATTTAGCGGGGGAACTTTTTCCGTTAGATTTAGTGGGGAAATTTTTCCGCTAAATTTAAGGGGGAAAATTTTCCGTTAAATTTATTGAAGAAATTTACCCATAATGCACCGCGCAGTTACGCCGACGGCGACGGTGACGCCGACGCCGCTCAAGCCGGAAACGGGTGCCTAAGAGCTGCGCTCTAAAACATGACTTTCATATATATATTTTAGCACACATATCACAATTATGACCCGGACAATTATTGTATGAAATGACGTGGAATCAATTACCCTTTACATTTTTGGCTCGTGTCTAACGCTGACAATTCTGTGGCGAACCAGAGAAAAAAGTTATAAAAAATTTAGTGAACAATTCGTTGTCATTAGCTATGTAAACGTCTGGTGAAAAATCTTATCCGGCCCTAGCTAGGACCCTAGGATCGCAAATCTTGGGTCAAGCGTTTCTCGGGTGTGCCACCGGGGCGCGATGGGATCGTGCGTTGTAGCGGATAGTGCTTATAATTGTATATCTTGCCCTCAATGTAAAACGAGCAATAAGAACAAGCCAATATTAAATGTCCTGTTTTTATGTTTCTGCCTCAGCGGACAAGAAACAATTAAATTTACTTCCGGTTTCCCAGGGCCCCTACTTCCGGCCTCCTTCCGGGAACCGGATTCGCTTAGCGAACAGTGTCAGCAAGAAAAGTCGCTTTCATCCGACGTCACAAAAGGAACGTCAGGTGAACATTTTTTTTTATGTGCAAGCTTGCTTCGCCTGATTTTCCTCACACGATACGGGGTGATACTTTATAGGGCTCACAAATTTCGAAGACATAAATCGTGAAAACTACATGAATTCTGTTTGTGCAGGCGGGTTATGCAACGCAGAAGAAAATAAAACATATAGGTCCTAATTGTCATAAGTAAGATAATAAACTAAGATTTCCTAATTTTAAAAGTATAAACCTTTTAGTCGTTTCCCTTTTCGTGACATCCTTTTTATGAAGTGACTAATTCCCCTCCACCTCCCCCTCCCCCATGTTGACTTTGTCCTATCATATATTCTTTATTTTTAATCTAAATCTCCTCCCATCATAGTCTAATTTTTTTCTCTAAATTTTTCTTACTATACATTTTCTATTGTCCTTTCAAGAAATTTCTTCTTGTCTCCATTCCGTTTCATTCCAGTTTGTTCCTTGCAATTACTATGACCCGTCGGTTTTTTTTTTTTTTACAGCGATCATTATACAAACACTCTCTTGCCAAAATCCCCAAAATCCCTAAATTCTCTATCGTTTGGTTACCCTTTGATTAAAAATTAATCATATAATAACGTGCATATCTTCTTTGTGAGGAGACGTTCTTTAATAGGCTATTAAAGTATTCAAAATATTTTTGTTTACCATTTTTCTAATTTGTTTGATCTTCTCGTTCACTTCTAACTCATAACTTGTCCTTTCGTATTTGATTTAGCATCATTCCAGCCCCCGGATCTTTTACCATATTTTTATTCGTGTAAATATTTTATAACATATTACGCTTTTGCCCAATTTTTCTAGCTGTTTACTTTTTATCATGGCATATCTTAGCCATTCTTACTTCGGTATTTCTAACAGCCCACCGTTCCGCGCCTCTTGACTTCCACATTTCTAATAAAGGTTATATGTTTGCATACTTGTTTGTTTTCACTGTTTTCCTGAGGTCACTTTTTTGTTTTTGCAAGATCAAGGACTGCACTCTTTTGTATAATAATTTCTTCGCCTATTTTCATGTTTCTGTTATTTGTGTGTTCAATTTTGAGTGTTGTTTTTATTTCTCGGCCGCAAATTGATTCTTTTTTTTGCCTAGCACCTTTTATGCTATATACAAAATAAACCAATTTCCGAGACGCGAGTGGGGCTCCAGTGTAAAATATCCTAATATCGAGGCAATCAAAAATTTTCATGCACAACTTCAACGAGAAACATATTGCTCAAATCTGTTTTAAATTTTTTTATGCTTTATTATCTTTTTTTTTTTCATTTTTAACTTGTATCTGCATTCGGCTTCTTTGCTTCTCGCCCCATGATTTTTCCCTCTAACAACATGTTGTCGTGAAGTTCTCAACTTAATATCACCTACAAATAAGGAGAGTAAGGAGAGGTTAATCTTCGTCTGTACGTGGCTATTTATGAAGTAAGCCGTAACTTGTCCTGTTTTGCTGTGCAGTCGTGTGAATTTAGAAATGGTATAAAGCACTGCTAAAAGCAATGGCAGCGTTCATGTTGATAACACAACAATAAAAATAGGAAATCATCTTGGCTGTGGAAAAAAAATGAAAGCCGTTTACAACTCCCTGTAACGCCGAATTAGAGCGCAGCTCTTGAGGAGGAAGAGGGGAAGGGACGGAGAGGAGGCTATGCCCCTCCTCCTCTCCTGCTCGCCTCCCATTTGGGGAAAAACTTTCCGCTAAACAGCGGGGAACTTTTTCCGCTAAATTTAGCGGGGAAATTTACCCATAATGCACCGCGCGGTTACGCCAACGGCGACGTCGACGGCGACGGCGACGCCGCTCCAGCCGGAAACGGGCGCCTAAGAGCTGCGCTCTGAAAGGGCATAGATAAAGCTTCGTTTGCATATCCCAGGTATCTTTTTTCCTGCCGAGGAGCTTATTTTCCACACCAACAGCTCATAGCGAGTAACGACGATTTTTGTTTTTCTGTTGTTGCGCTAATTCTACAGCAGGTCTAGTGCTCATCGCTTTTATTTTCGTGAAGTGTCTTAAAAACGTGTATTTCTCAATCAGCGTCGTGCTCCATGTGGGCCGTCCTGTTTAATATACATTTTTTAGTCGGGTTGTTTGACTTTTTGTAATTTTTCGCGTAATGCACGATTTCCATAGAACGTTATTGAACTTTATGAACATTCCCTCGAAGATTGAAGAGAATGGCTTAAAATATTAAGTCAGCTTTACGGATTTTTGCCCGACACAGTCAGTACAAGCACGCAACCCTCAGTATTTTTGTTTTCTTCTCACGGCCAGAAAGTTTAGCAAGATAATGCCATATTCAAATCTGCTTAGGCAGGTCCTCACTTTGATGGTGTTTTACAAAAGACTCTATGAATAAATTACGTCAAAGCCCAGAAGCAGTGTTTTCGCTAGCCGTGAACAGTTAAGTCGACTCATATAGTGGCGCTTGCTTCGGCGGACTGGAGAAAGCCCGCTAATATTTTGTAGAAGTACCAACATCCGGTAAAAATGTACGTGTTTTTTTTTTTTTGTGCTACCAGATTTAGTCAATTTAAAACACGAAGAAACTGTGAACCAACTTTGAATATTAGTTCCGTACTTCATAAATGCGAGTGTTCCTCCACAATAACAAATTTGAAATGGTTTTCTTATTTAGCTAGTGACGTTTCCACAAGCTTTTTAATTTTTAATGCGCTTCAATGGTTTGCCAAACAAAAACAGAACGCTGCGTTTTGTAGGTATTTTGATTTACACAAAACTTTGAAGCTTGCGGATGTGGTAGTGATGCCGGAGTCAAAGACATGGCTCAGCTTTATACACCTTAATCTTTACTATTCTAAGACATGCCACAGGGCTTATTGCCTATTAGAATATGCTGACGTTTACTCAAAACGCTTCGTGCAAACAACACATTTATCAAAAGTCGACTCGTAGCTTACGCCATAAATTTGATGACTTTGCTTTAACAACTATTGGTTGCATTTGATAAACATGATCCTCAATATTATTTTAAGATTTGAAAGCCTATTTACCCTAAGCATGATATAAAATTAGATGCCGTTTCTAAATTATTCCCCGCTCCGGCTATAAGATGACATTTCGTATCTTTCTTTTTCAAATTGTTCTTTTTTACGTCAGCCCTGGTTACCTAATGAACTAACTTGTAATTAGCATCGTTTGGGAATTTAAATTGTAAAATCAATTTGATCGTGAACATAATCCACCGTATAGCATAGACGTTATTTGGGAATCTATTCACAACGTGCATTATCTATATATTATTTTACGTCGAATCCCACGTAAGAAGGAATATTAACAGAAAAAAATATGTCTATATTTTACTGTTTCATTTTCACTTTTGTACTTCATCAGTTCCTGCACACAACAGTGTGCAAAGTAGTAAAAAAATTGGAGATTTTTAACAGCGAAATAATAAATCAGTAACCAGAAATACAAAAAAAAATATTTTATATTCGTTTTTTTTGGCAGGTCAGTAAACAGGATTACGAAAGTCAACGCTTTACTTAGTGCATGAAGAATGAAGAAATAAAAGTAAAAAATGGACGAAAGTTTGTTTTTCCTTATCTGCGCTTTTACGAATGCCATGTGAAACTGACTCATATTTTTAAAAAGCTACTTTAAAAAGGAAAAAAACTCACTATCAATAAAAAAAAGCAGCTTGCGTATTTTAGTGAAAGGCAATTAACGGCTCAAAAGTGAAAATAACCTGTCAAGACTAGATTCACACTTTTAAAAGGATACTTAGAAGATATTGAAAGAATATATAAACACTTCAATAAATATCATAAGAAAAATATGCACTTCGTCGCCAAAACGGGCGGGCCATCAACCCCCCAAAACCATATAAAGATATCCGAAAGACAAAAATGTAATTAAAAGGGTATATATGTACACATATTATAAAAAAATGGAGCATCTTTGTGTGATTCAATACATTAGAAGGCCTCCCTCCCCCCCCCCCCCCCACCCCACCCTTCATCCCTCCTCCCTCTCTCATCGACAGGATCTGACACCTCGGGAGCTTATCTTTATCCTCTATGCCCAACTTCATTCACAAATAACGCGGCCCACTGCGTCCTTACAGTCTGGTACCCGTCAAATTATATACATTTTGGTGTATAGCACGGCGCAGGTCATTATAAGACAATAGCGACACTTCGCTTCTGTCAGCTCCGGCTAAGGTTGTTTTTTAGGATATAAGAATTAAGATAGAATTTTTGTTTTACTTCGTTGGCAGATTATCTTAACAAAATTCGTCAGCGTGAAAAATTGTGCTGTGTATAGAAAAACAGGAGTGAAAACAAACATCCTTATTCAGCCTGATGTACGGGCTGCGCTTCGCAGGCGATAACAGACCCGAAGACATCATTAGCGAGGGTTATCAAGGTTCCCATTAGAACGCGTACTCGCACGTGGATGGTAAGACAAGTGACACTCCATCGTTAATTTCATTGCATGCTTCAGCCTCTTAGCTTTGACTTCATTCAATTTTTATCTTTTTCTTTTAGAACATTGCAGTGGTACACAAGAGTACATGCGCTCAAGAAAAAAAAAAAAGCCCCAGCCAGACTTGTGCTTTCTAATTAACGAGAACGCAGTTATATCAACCTATATGTGCAATTGTAAATTTGTTTTGCTTGTTATTAACATGAGGCAGCAACAATTTTAATGTATCTGCGCAACAAGCAAACAAAGTTTTATTACGATTCTTCTTCACATAATGTTCAATCGGATAATCACCAACTCTGGTCTTCTCTAGTTTGATATCTTGATATCAGACACCTCGATACACGTCACCAGTATACATCAGTGATAGATACAAAAAACACAAGCCGATTTCAGCTTAGTTGCTTACTGTATGCAGTATTTATAATGATAATGCAGTTAATTCAAAGGTGCAAGCGGGCTGGACCAGAATGGCGATAGTAATCTCTGCTGTGTTTGGAGATTCAAGTTTGTTTTTTGTCCCCCTTGTTCCCCTTCTCCGGGGATTATTATCGTTGTAGTATTTATACTTCGTTTCAGCTTAAGTCCAGAAGCAGCCGACTCTGCAAGCTAAGGGGATCAATAAAGCAGCGTCGAAAGGCGAAGTGTCTGGAATTTTTTTAAATTTATGATTAATTCAACGATGATCGAACACACACCGAAATACGACAAACACCACGATGCCTCGTTGTGGTTTTCGTCGTGTTTCTTTGTGTGTTCTTTCATTTCTTAATTATACGCACTCTTATTGTTCCCATCAGCTCGTAGCGTCAGCTATCGTCTGAACCTAAGCTGAAACGAAGCACAGTCGTTATGTATTAACCTATGGATGACGTCAAAAGGGTGCTTTTGTTGCTTTGTAACATCTCCCTCTACTTCCTCCGCAACGAGAACCTCGCAGCTGCTCGTGCGCGCGGCTAGCCTTACCTTCTGAGTTCCGAATCTCGTAACGGGATGCTGAGCGCAATACGGGAGACTGGAAACAACCTGCAAAAGTTTTTTTAGTAAGGGCGCTTCGGTGACGGAAATATATGTAACAAAATATGGCGTACATATGGGGGCCAACGCTGTGTGCAGCACTCGTGTCCCAGTGTGGACTCTATGAAGTTTGCCGAGCAACTAGGTAAGCGTATATCAGGAAAAACAAATATCAGCGGTAAAAGAATAAAGAGAGGGAATTATAATTGAGCATTCGAACAGGCCGCATGACGGCACTGATTAATTACAACCAAGTTTCAGAGACAGAAAGAAAGAGAGAGAGAGAAGGTTTGTCATAGTAAAAAGCCAGACAGTCATCTCTAGTTCGAGGGAGGGGGAGAGCAACTGATGAAGATGGCGAAATGAAGAGTAAAAATGCTTCGTCCCTGTCGACTTCGTGGCGACAGATGAAAGCCACAGCCGGGAACGACCGAAGACCCGGCGGCACGAACCTGCGCTTGCCTAAAGTAAAGTGTTCGAGCTGCAAAAAATGGCTCTTCGCTCTTTTAACTATAATTGCCATCTCTGTGTGCGAATAAATATCATTAATGTGTTAGCATTCTTACACAAATGACAGCGAAACGTTGACGGCATTCGTCTGTAGACGAGACAGTGCGAAGGAAAGTGCGCCGCGTAGAGTGGAGGAGAGTAGTCAAGGACAAAGGGCGAGAGGGAGGTGACGTCACGGGGCGGAAGCCAATGCGAGCGCCGATACCTGTGCGAGTCTCAACTTGCAGGTGTGCGTAGCCCGTACGCCTTGGTTTGTGCTACAAAATGGAGTATGAACCAAGTACTAGCGATGCTCCAAGTAGGAGAAAAAATAAAGGAAGGTCGATTGGTGCATTCCTTGGGATTGCGTTATTATGACCCTTGGGAAACGCCACACACGTCCACCTTTGGGAAACGCTTACACTGACCCCGTAACGAAGCCAAAAAGAGGCAGCGAAAAATAGTGGAAGCAAAAAAGAAAGCCAGAAAGAAAAGTCAAAACAGAAGAGTGAAGGGGTCAGCGTTAGCGTTTCCCAAAAGGGGGCTCAATAATCAAGAAAAGACGCATATGTTTCTTATACAGGATTATATTTGTTTCTTATCATGACACAAGCTGGCGGATGTTATGTTGCTATTTATTGCTGAATTTTTCCTAACGAAATGATAAAGCTGAACGAAGCAAGGCTGGGTGTGAACACACTAGTAAGCTTTTATTATACGGTCAGGTCCACTGGGTTTGGTAAGCAATTGTAAGCCATGAGTTCAGTCACAATTGTCCCAACCTGAGTGGTGCAAGGCTTGTCAATTAAAATTAAGTTGAAGAGGTGCTTGAATAAAACGAGACAAAGGTAAATTTAAGCGTATTTTTGTGCTGTGAGTTTGAGTATCATAAGCATTTAACCGAATCGTATCAAAAGGCGCTAGAAAAACTGAAGAATCAACCACTGGGCGCGACGTCATACCCAGAGGTTTCTGCTTCTATGGGCTTGCCGTTTATGAGGGAACGCGTGCAATATTTTTGATTTCTCGGGTAAGGCTTGCGGAAGATGCGGGAATGAATGATTCTCTCCTGCCACCGAGCGCGCCTTGAGGTTGGAGTTTCACCACCATTGTGAAAGTGCTGTTTCGACTTCTTGGCAAATCAGTTTGAAATAAATTTTGTTATTCGTGTTCCTAGATGCCAAATAGAGTATATTTCGCAGGTTTTCTTTTTTTTAATACAGAGCCGCGTCAGTTTCTTTTAAAGTAAGCACGCAACCCTATTGAAAAATATTTTTAACCGAAATGTCATTTCCAGTAAAATTCTATTTTACTGAATTATGGGACTGTTTTCACTTCCAGTAAAGCCGCAGTTTACCGGAATGTCACCGGATTTTTTACTGGAATGTCACTGGTTGTTTTACAGGAACGTTACCGGATTTTTACCAGATATTTTACCAGAATGTCACCGAATTCTTACCGGAAGTATATTTCCAGTAAAAATCTATTTTACTGGATTATGGGACTCCTTTCACTTCCAGTAAAGCCAGAATTTACCAGAAGATCACCAGATTGGTCTGAATTTACCGTGTTTTTCTTTCTTTTTTTCGGACGTCAACGGAAGGCACTTAGGAGGAAGCCGGTGAACCGTGGATGGTGTATGTTTACCAGATGCTGGACGGTTCGCTAACAATTAAAGTGGTTAGTCCATATAGACCTGAAGGTTCTATGTATTTATTTAACCGGGTCGATACCAGTGAAACATTTTGCAGAGCTGTAGACAAAAGCAATCAGACCAAATAGGAACAACCAAGTCCTTTGCCGCAAAAGATATCTTTCGAGGTACTCACAATGCCGCTGGGTAAATTCCTAGACGCACGGTAGTTCAACTAATAAAACCTCGCAGGTGCACCACACGGACACTCACACGAATACTGTCAGCAGCACGTTTAGCGAAAACCACGAACGCGCTGAGCGAACATCCGCCGCCGTTGAGAAATCCCGGGCACACTCACGATGTCGTCCCTAATGCCGTCGCCACGGGTGCATTAGGCGTCAGTAGCACGCTTAGCGAAAACCACGACCGCGCGGAACGAACATCCGCCGACGTAGAGAAATCCCGGGCACACTCACGATGTCGTCCCTGATGCCGTCGCCGCGGGTGCACCAGGCGTCAGTAGCACGTTTAGCGAAAACCATGACCGCGCGGAGCGAACATCCGCGCCGTAGAGAAATCCCGGGCATACTCACGATGTCGTCCCTGATGCATACCTGCCAACTTGTGGACTTTCAAAATCATAAAACACCCGCGGCCGCAGGGGGGGGGGGGGGGGGGGGGGGGGGTGTTTACGCGAAGTGATTTGCAGCTTAATGTCAGCCTTGCCACCGTGCGAAATGCTTACATCACACGTGCAGCACGTATACAGAATCCAAACTTCTCTTCGTTTTTGGACGGCACGAAGCACGGGAATTCCGACGCGTAGGACTACAGGAACACCTGAAAGTACCTCTTTTGAGGTTTGGAGTTCGCCACTGCGCCGAGAAGCCACCGCGACTAGGGGAATGCTACGATTACACGTGCAACAAACACACACAGACGCCGCACAGCTCGCCTCGAAACTGGCCGAAACAGGCCTAACCACGTCTGAACGGTCTGAACACGCCGAACCGGCCGAACCAACGTGCGCCGCCGAACACAAGAACAAAGGCTTTGGGCTTTGGATTGGTTTCCGAACCATTGCCAACGGATAGACGGATAGTAAAAACCACGACGCTGCCGTGGACGGTACTTATCGCCCTCCTGTGGCGGTGCAAAGTACCGCCAGCAATGTTTTATTTAAAAAATGTAAAAAAAAAAATATATATTTCTTTTAATATAAGTTTTTTTTTGTAAAATTTGAAGCAAGATTTGTAAAATCGTAAAATTAGTCAAAATTCGTCCATTTTACGAAAATTTCGGAAGAGTTGGCAGGTATGCTGATGCCGTCGCCGCGGTTGCACCAGGCGTCAGTAGCGCGCTTCGCGAAAACCACGAACGCGCGAAACGAACATCCGCCGACGTTGAGAAATCTTGTGCACAGTCTTTTTCGCTCGCTGGATGCTTCTGAAGGCGGACGGACAGAGGCGTAAGAAACAGGTCTCTGAAAAATATATTCTTTCCTTAAATTTGACAAAATGGGCCACAAGACAAGGACAGAGCAAGTACGACAACACGAAGCGCGTCGTGTTGTCGTACTTGCTCCGTGCTTGTCTTGTGGCGCATTTTGTCGAATTTAAGTCATTTACCAACCAGTGGCGTCACAAGGGTCAGCGGCACCCGGGTCGGCAGCCCGCCGCGACTCCCCCCCCCCCCCCCCCCCGCTCTCCCGTGGCCCGCATCCCCGTCCGCTCTCGCGTGGCTCGCCGCGACTCACCGCCCCCCCCCCCCCCCCCCGCTCTCGTGGCCCGCCGCGACAACCCCCTGAGCGCTGCACCCAGCGCGGTCCGCCCCCCCCACCCCCCCCCCCCCCCCCCCCCCTTGTGACGCCACTGGTACCAACTGGCCCATCTGTCACTATTGATATATTCTTTCCATCTGCACACCCAGCTGCTTTGGAAGATACAGGCCGCACACATGGAACGAGAAGCCGATACTGAGCGTTCGTTCCTGGCCCGCCGTTGCTCGTTGACAGACAGAGAAACCGACTTTCTTAAAAAAAAAAAAAAAAGTCAGCAAAACGACCCTCTCTCATTTTCCCCACGAACCCAATGCGAGGGAGAGAGAGTGTGTGGGGACTCGTCCTTGGTGCGAGGCACCATAATTGCACACCAAGTCCCCGGCCCGTCTCGGCTTCCCCCTCCCCTCGCGTCGGCTTCGAGGGAAGGTCGGTAAACAGAGAAGCGAGTCACCCGTTTCGGGTAAGATTTCTAGGAAATCCGGGTCGTCTGGTATATGAAAGTGGCTGCCGGTGACATTCCAGCGAAATCTGTTTGCCGGCAAATAATCTACCGAAGACATGGTAAACTGGTTTTGGATGAAAACGGGTGAAAGTGCCCACCTTTTTGGATCGTCAAAACAGTTCACTGCAGGTACTTCTTGAGGGTTGCAACGTCGTCCCGAGCTAAAACTCGCACTCACGAGAATGCCGCTCGAGTGGTCTCGTACCTGCTCTGGCCCAGACTTTTGCCTGTCGCAAATATCAAGTTGCCGGTGATCGCTGCCAACCTTTTTGGATCGTCAAAACAGTTCGCTGCACGCACTTCTTGCAGAATTGCAACGAAGTTTCGAGCTAAAACACGCACTCACGAGAATGCCGCTGCATTGGCGGCCGCCATTACAAACTCTGTCCCCCTGCTCGTCTTGGCCTCCTTGACTTTAGCAGTTCCCCTTGCGTCGGCTTCCAGTGATGTTCGGTGTCCGGAAACGAGAGTGGCTTCCTGTAGGATTCCAGCGGCGGGTAATCGAAAGTGGTTCTGGTAAACTTGCAGCGAAAGTGGCTACGCTGGTTTCTGGTGAAAATGAGTGGAAATTAACCCGTTTCTGGCGAATGTCACTGGAAGTTTTTGCTGGATTTTAACCGTAAGTGGCTCCGGTAAAAGGTCCAGCGAAATCTGGTTACTGGAAGTGGCGGCCGGTAATATTTCCACCAAAAAACTGGTAAACTACGCTGGTTTCTGGCGAAAATGAGTGAAAATGAACCCGTTTCCACCGAATGTCACTGCACTCTTAGAAAAAAGGGGACCAAAAGGAGGTAACAGACCGCCTTTACCACCCTCCTCCCGCCCAGGGGTAAAGCGCTCCGCTCGTTACCTCCTCAAGCGCAGCAAACACGGAGAATGCGGTGCTACCAGGTGAAGTTCGCCGCGAAGGGGCACGAAGGCGGCATGTATTACCTCCCAGAGGGTGCACCTTCACTGCCAAAGCCTGGGCGCTGCGATTGGCTGTGGAAAGGCGCAAGCGAGTTCGCTAATTGGTCTCCTCGTATGACACGTGATTATTCGCGCATGCGTGGGAGAGCGCCTGCCCGGCCGAAGAGTGTCCGCGCCTTCGCCGCCGACGCGCCCGGTCATGACGGCATAACGGTGTTTTTTCTCGAACGTTCGACGGAGGCGTTCCGGTGCAGGAACGTTCTTTATTGTTCTGTTCGGTTCAGTCTCTTCTTACGAGGTCACCGAGAGCGCTGCATTGACTTCAGTCGAAGATCCAAGTCAGTGTGCACCGTATGCAGGTAAGGAAATGTTCTGCGCGGTCGGCAGTTGGCGTCGGTTATGACCGCCCGGGAAGGCGACCCCCGTCTTCCTTAGACAAAGGGTTGGCGGACATGTTGGCACGTTTGAAGGCGTCGAGCGTTCGATAAAATTAGTGTGTGGCGCGAACGCAGACACGGTTTAGACCATCGAAGTTCATAAAGAGCAAGAACAGGAATGACTGTCGCTTGCACTAGCGCACATTTAGAAGGTTGACATACGCTAACCAGTGGCTTAGCCAGCAGCTTTTCCCGGTGTATGTGTGTGCGGGTGGACGAAGGGGGAGAGCGGCGGTTCGGCGAGCCGGGCCTTGGCCGGGCGGCAAGACGCCTTTTCAATCGAGTGTCGCCTACGTTTAAGGCGTGAGGGGGTAGGAGGTTTTCTCTCTTTGGGGCCGTTGGTGTGTCGCGTCGGACGTTAAATTGAGGATCTGATCAGATATTTGAAAATCTCATAAGGTGGTTGTTTTTTTGTTTTATTTTGTTTTTTCCCCGCAGAGCAGTTGTCGATCAGGCATTCATTGGCGGCACCGGCCAACCGGCGCGATTTATTCTCAATGTCGGTGATATTTGTAAAAATCAGTGTTAAACACTGATTTTTAATATCAACGTTTTTTTTTTTAATTTTTAATTTAACGAGGTTTAATAAATAGTTTGGTAAAATGTCACGTTACCTTGAAATACCGAATAGAAATGTCTGAGCTAATTATTCGTGCGCTTCGCAAACATTGATAGTATTATATTACGGAATAAGGTCATGAAGTTGTTACAGGCACCGGGTTAGTAATTATATTGTCTTGGCATTTTCTTTGCGTGTGATCAGGCATTTCTAAAACTCTGATCATTCAGTAGGCGAGTTAGATATAACTCAAGTTTGCATGATTTGAAGTTGATTGAATATATTTCTTTCGTCCTGCGGCAACGTTGTAGGGTGATTTCGTCGAGGGTACTGGATGCCTGCTACCTTGGACTCATCTCGTGACAGTTCTTAACACTGCTTACTGCAGGTAAGCGGAGTCCGATATTTTATTTTGATTTTCTTGTTCCAGTTTGTGCACTTGAAATGGGGCTCTTGATTTTTATGTTGATTTTGTGTGTGTGCTGTTCGTTCATTTACGAGAGAAAATTGAGGGTATACTTCGAGTAAATGAATTAGAGCAAGACACACAAGGCGCTTGAGTGTGTCTTTTTTGTGTTTTTTTTTGTGTGTGTTTTCGTCCTTGTGTGCTGTTCTTCTCATGTCTAAATAAGACATACATTCAATTTTAATCTGGTAAATTACTTCGGCAAGAATATTTACATATTTGCCGAAGTTCGACATTCGGCAGTTAGAAATTATTCGTGCGCTTCGCAAACATTAAAAGTAGTATATTACGAAATAAGGTCATTAAGTTGTTGCCGGCAGAGAGACTAGCAATTATAGTGTTGTCTTGGCTTTTTTTCTTTTGCGTGTGATCAGGTTTTTTTAAAAGTAATCATTCAGTAGGCGAGTTAGATATGGCTCAAGTTTGCATTATTTGAAGTTGATTGAATATATTTCTTTTGTCCTGCGGCAACGTTGCAGGGTGATTTCGTCGAGGGTACTGGATGCCTGCTACTTTGGACGCATCTCGTGACAGTTCTTAACACTGTTTACTGCAGGTAAGCGTAGTGCAATATTTTATTTTGATTTTCTTGTTCCCATTTGTGCACTTGAAATGGGGCTCTTGATCTTTATGTTTATTTTGTGTGTGTGCTATTTGTTCATTTCCGTGAGAAAATTGAGTGTATACTTCGAGTAAATAAATTAGAGTAAGACCCACAAGGCGCTTGAGTGTGTCTTTTTCCGTGTTATTTTTTGTGTTTTCGTGCTTGTGTACTGTTCTTAATTCTCATGTCTAAATAAAACATAGATTCAATTTTAAATTTTAATCTGGCAAATTACTTCGGCAAAAATATTTACATTTTGCCGAAGTTCGACATTCGGCAGTTAGAAATTATTCGTGCGCTTCGCAAACATTAATAGTAGTATATTACTCAATAAGGTCATTACGTTATTGCCGGCAGAGAGACTAGCAAGTATATCGTCTTGGCATTTTTTTTTTTCTGCGTGTGAGCAGGCATTTTTAAAAGCTGATCATGCAATAGGCGAGTCAGATGGCTAAGTTTTCATTATTTGTAGTTTATTGAATATATTTCTTTCCTACTGCGTCAACTTTGTAGGGTGATTTCGTCGAGGGTACTGGATGCCTGCTACCTTGGACGCAACTGCAGGTAAGCGTAGTCAGATATATTATTTTGATGTTCTTGTTCGCATTTGGGCAATTGAAATGAGGTTCTTGATTTTTTAATTTTCTTTGCGTGTGTGGTGTTCGTTCATTTTCCAGAGAAAATTGAGGGTATACTTCGAGTAAATAAATTAGAGTAAGACACACAAGGCGCTTGAGTGTGTCTTTTTCGGTGTGTTCTTTTTATGTTTTCTCGTCCTTGTGTGCTGTTCTTCTCATGTCTAAATAAAACAAATTCAATTTTCATCTGGCAGAGCACTTCGGCAAAATATTTGCATATTTTCCGAAGTTCGGCACTTAGGCTTGGCGGTCATAGGGATCTGCTGTGGTGCTGAGTAGCTAATGTGGTGTAGCGCTCTGTGGTGTATGTTCTTCCTCAGTCCTTGTCTTAAAGCGCAATCATGTTTTTTTCACGTACAATACCAACTCGCCCAACAATCAGCACTTGTATATACTAACCTGCTACAGTAGTTGTACCCCTTTGACTAAGATTTGTTAGTCACCTAAGTAAATCGGGGTGACAAATTTAAACATGACCGGTGAATACAAAGTGCTTACTAATCTATGATTACCACCCGCCATGTGATAATTTTAGTCAGTGGTAGTTAGTCAATAGTTAAACTGGTCACGTCCGGTAAGTATGGTCGATGCTTTATAATGCTGGAATCAGTGGCCCATCAAATGCTCCAAATGCGTCTTAGAAAAATCTAATATTTCTTCACAGTTTCTTCAAATTGGGGATGATATGTTTCAACTTCATATCACATGATTTCCACATTTTTTTGGTTCCAGGCAGGCAGTGCAATCTACCCGGTGGCTGTCAGCTCAAGCCTAATTAATCCTGAGGCGCCCAGCTATGCGGCAGTGGAGGGAGATCTCGCAGCCGCGTCGCCTGCTGAGGCAGTCCTGGTTGCATTCTGCCTCTAGTTCATCTTTAGCTACGACTAGAGCCCCGAAAGTAGTTGTTCCAGATGCCTTTATTGCGCTTAGTGGTTTAATCTTAGAACTTTTATAAGATGTCTAGTCATGCCATTGATTTTTATGCCATTTTGTTTGTGACAGCCACAATAAAACATTGTCATGTGATTCCAAAGTGATTCCATCAAGTGTGCATTTAACCTGTAATAAGGTGGTGAACTGGGCCAGTTGGTTGCTGTTATACATGATGGGGAAAACAGCTCGGAAAGCCCGGACTACGAAGAACAAACATGACAGGACAGCACTTTTCTGTCGTGTTTGTTCTTCGTAGTTCGCGATTTCTGAGCTGTTTTCCTCATCGTGTGCATTCAACCCGAAAGTGAATCATAGTTCCCTCCAAAAGGAGGTAAAAGCAGCGCCCTCAATTACGTCGTCTTACCTCTCAAAAGTGTTGAAATTCCCCCCTAAAGGAGGTAAAGGTTGACCCATAAATGATGCACTTTTAACACCAAAAGGAACTAAGGTTACCTCCAAAAGGAGGCAATGTTGCACCCTAACCCAGGGGGTAAGTTTGCACCCTCGATGCAGGGGGTAACGATACCTCCAAAAGGGGTTGCCCTGTGTGCAAGTCGGTTACCCCCTTAAGGAGGATACTACAGTACCCTTTTTTTTAAGAGTGTGGAACTTTTTGCCGGATTTTTCAATAGGGAAAGTGACACTTTTCATATTCAATTGGTCTCAAAAAGGAATTGTGCGGACTTTTCAGTATGCTGTCCTGCATATCTGCTGAGGTCTCGACTGCCGTGAATGGCCCACCGATGCCGGAAGCGTCTAGAACACTGCAAGTGTCCCAAAACTTTGTTATGAGCTAACGTACCGCTTTTCGGTGGAAACTCCTACATCTCTATTTTTTCAGCAAATTGGTTTTGCACATTTTGTGTTCTCGTCGCTTTGGCGAAATACATATTCCACGGAAGACACTATTTGATGAGACATCCTCATCGTTCCCCTTTTTTTTTGCCAAAAGATTCGTTTTACAGCGGCTTGTCGGAATGCTCCTGTTACATTTGCCACAATCCATGTGATTCCACTGTTTCACACCTGTTAAAATGAGCACCGACCAGCCCACCTTCAACCTCTATTATTCCACTTGTTTATCTTATCTCCTTAGAATTATTATTATTATTGCACGTTATTATAACATGCTAATAAACTTATTTTTGTTACTGACCAAGAGACAAAACTGTAAGAATTTTTTTATTTATTATTTAAAAAAAAAAAGATATTTCTGCAAAATATGCATAACAGCCATGGAGAAACGAAGGCTTCGGACGCTTTGTCGGACGAGTATCGGCTGTCGTTAGCAGAATTGACTGGATGATTTACCAAAACTTCCTAATTTCTTTAGAATACTTTGTGTACGGTGTTACCTCGCATAGTTTTGTTTTCACTTTGCACGTCACCGTATGCACAATTAGGCACAATTAAAATACCTTCAAAACTGAAAGAAAACCAAACAAAAACAAGAAAGAAAACAGAGTAGACGCCTGTCTTGTTTACTTTCATATTTTTGTTCTTCTTTCGCTATTTTATTTGTGTCTAAAAATATGCAACTAGCCCAGCAACGTAGTTTACAGTATGTACTATAACAAGTTTCTCCTGCGCATTTACTTCACTGCAGTGCCCACGAACGCAGTTCACGAAAGGGGAGCGCTGTCGCAACTTTACACTCAACGAACATTATTTCAACTAAACACTAAATACTCCTCTGCGATTCGAATGAAAACCTTAAAAGTGCAATGAAATTCTGAAAATATGTTTGATCGATTTTGTAGTTGGCAGGAGATTTTCTCTGGTTCAAAGAATGACGAACAGGCAGCAGCGTGTTGCTTAAATACAGGAGAAGCAAGCAGCGTCAGTGCAAACGCGGTCACCCCGTTCTCGGCATGCACAGCGTTAGAGCAGCGATCGGTCGTGCGTCTTAGAAAAAATCAGCTTTGCCCTAAAATCAGGAGTGAACAAAAATACTTCCGACTTCAGATGCATTGGTGCACCATGGCGACGCCAGACACCATACTGCCCATTCAACTGTTGAGGCAATCCGGAATATAAAATTTGAAGGTTTGACTCGTTCAACTCATTCAACCTACCTCGCTCCCGTGATTTTATATGTTCAGGTAGCTGAAAGAAGCGATGGCAGGCAATCCTTTTCAAAGCCATGTAAAAAAATAAAACCAAGGTGCATGAGTGGTTACAGTCACAACCAAAACACTTCTTGTCAGGAGATATCCGTGCAGTTCCGAAGCGGTGGAATGCGTGCTTTGCACGTCTTGGGTATTACGCCAAAAACAATTTTATATTTTGTTTGTATTTCCTTGCTTGCACAAACAAAAATATGCAGCGTCTCCCCGTCCATTCTGGCGCACAGTGGGCGAACCAATATTTAAAAATGACACTAAATATGTCTCCTCAGACCTTCCACGCACAAAGCCATGTTGTGAAGGGCTAATTGTATGCTTAAAAAACTGAAAGACGTTTACAACATCCTGTAACTCCGATTTAGAGCGCAGCTCTTGAGGAGGAGGAGGCAAGAGTACTGAGGGGAGGCTATGCCCCTCCTCCTCATCCGTACCTTCTCCTTCTCCCCTCTTACTTCTTTCAGGCGCGAAACGCGCCTCGTCACGCGACGTTTCGGCGCGGTGCATTATGGGACGTTTCCCATAATGCACAGCGCGGTTACACCGACGCCGTCGCCGCTCAAGCCGAAAACGGGCGCCTAAGAGCTGAGCTCTAACAATCATTTGAATCCCCTTCGTAGATGCACATGGGAATCTGATGAAACATGTAAAGTGCCAGGCTGCACTGATTTTCGATGTGAGCTTCAAGCAACCTCTTTGTTGGTGCGCAACATCCAAACTGTCTTAAATATATTATTTTTTTTCAACGTGAAACGTTCTTTGTTATTTGCTCGGCATTTCGTGAATCTCAACATTGAAGCCTGGATAAAAGCATGGCAGCGAGGCTTCACACTGAAGAGTTTACAGGTGGGAGAAAAGTAGTAAGGTGCTCGACGGTGATTCGTTAACGGGGAGGTTATACGATTAGTGTTTGGAGTGAGGAAAAGATGTAGGCGAGGAAGCGAGGAGCGGAGGTGGAAAAGGAGAATCGGGTTAGAAGATTTTGGAATATCACAAGGTTTATCATTAAAAAGTACATATGCCATGCGTTTAATTATCTGATGAAACGCCGTGAACCTAGGCGTTTGACTGAACAGGCTTGACGTGCTGCTAAATGATGATATACACGTTTGTGATGCTAGAACATTTCACGTATGCAACGCAATCGCCTGGAAATATTTTTATATATTTTTACAGGAACAGTGTATATGCTTGTAAATTGGACATGACATCTTCTAATGTAAATATTTGTATGACACATATAGCCCATTTTTATAATACCATATGAAAAAACATTCGGTACATTATAGAAAATATTCTCAATATAACACAGATACCATTTCAATTGGACATTTTTGTCTACCCTACTTTACTGACGTTAACCATATAAAATTAGCGATTTTTTAAATAAATAGATTCTGTAATTGGCATTCCAGCAACCGACAATATTTTGCGTTTTATTAGTGCAATACGTGTGTAAGACATGGACGATTGCCTTGAGCCTCTTAGCATTATGAAGTCATCTGATAAAACTAGTAAATTGTTTTAGTATTCTTTATTTAGGTCTTTCTTGCGATAATATCGACTTTGGGTTATATTTACTGGTAGGTAAAAACATCTTAGACAAATATCTGTCTGGTTTGGTGAAACTATATTATTAAAAAACAAATGCTCCAACTAAGGATATTACTCGTATTGAGGTATTCCGTGATCTAGGCGTTTTTATGTATCCTGAAATTAAGTTCAATCATCACGAGACTACAATTGCAAGTGCTTCCTTTAGAGTGCTGGGAGCCATTACGCGAATGACACGGTTTTTTCTAACCCACTTTCTATTCTACGTTTGTTTTCTTCACTGGTGCGTAGTTGTGTAAAATGTGTCTTATTTTTCTGGAACTGTATTGGAGTAACAAATGCTGGTGTAATTGAGAGTGTTCAACGTAGATTTGTTCGTGCATTGTTTGATCGTTATTTTCAACCAAATTATTTTTATAGTTATGAGGGGATTCGTGAGCTCGTGAAGTTAGACTCCTTGCACAACAGGAGAACAATTCCTGGACTGATATATTTGTAAAAGATTCCCCAGAGCTACTCGGTCACATCTACTTTCACGTTCCTCGTAGATCTAGTAGACTTTATACTTTGCTTTACCATACCGAATTTTACCATAGTGAACCAATGATACGCCTACAATTGACGTATAACCATTGAACAGATTTGCGAAATGTTAGTCTTAATATTTTTGAAGAAAAGTGTAAATTTTGAAAGTGTGTTGAGACCATTGTTTTCTCCTGACATTTCGTTTTTATCCTGTTTAAAATGTTACTACTAATTGACTCATTGATAAGTGCACCACTAAGGAAGCGTTAAGCTGTTGTTGGTTCACTCCAAATAAAAACAAAACCAAAAAAAACAAAACAAATGCTTAAAAAAGTGTGTCATCCTTTTGAAACCTGCTTGGTCACTTTTTTAGGAGTTACTGAATCGTGCAGGCAAGCAGCACGGGACAGCAGCAGCTCCTCTCTTTCGTTTGCAGAGTCGATCCGTTCTTTGTCTACAAACGCAACCTTTTTTTGTTATTTGTCCTTTTCAGGTGGGGTAGGTGCACGCCCAGCGCCTACGCGACCTGACCAAGAAAAATAACAAAAACGCCTGTGTAGACCAAAAAGAAAAAAAAAAGACCGACTCTGTTGTCAAAGACGAAAGCCCTTGCTGCCGTGTACGGTTTCCTCGTGCGATTAATTCACCCCTAAAGAAGAAACCCAGTCGGTTTTGAAACGTTTCGACGCTTTATCAAGGCTTTGGTTAGAGTTTATCCTTTTTGTTCGTGTGGCAATATCTAGGCTTCTGCATTTTCAGAACTTAATTTTCTTAAAATTCGGGAATGATTTTGAGGGGACCCGTAGATTCGCCATTTATCGGTATAAAGTGTTTGTGTCGTACAAAATATTGTTCATCATAGATTATGTTTCTTTAATATAGGGCACGAGGATGTGATTCCGCTTGTACAGGGAACGTGCTCACGACCCGAATTTCAAAAAAACGTACCCGTACCCATAATAAAACAAAACGAGTGTAAGGTTGTGACCCCGAAGGAAGAAGCAGCATTGCAGAGACTTCATATGAGCCTGTTTTCCAGGTCAACACAAAACAAAATTTGCAAATAAAAATGTTAACCCGTATATGTTGAGTTCGTCATGTTTACGGACAACCTGAATTTCTAAAGGGTTCTTTTTCAGGGTTTATTGGTACGTACCAAGAACTCACAACCCTAGTTATATTGGTGCATATGTGTTTTGTTTGTTTTCACTAAATTTCCTTAACACTAAAGTGGAACCTTGAATAAAACGTGAGATATCTAAGCGTTGGCGCTGATGTCGAGGCTTCACTTTACCCCGAGCAACGCAATTTATTCTATGTTCTGAGAACAGCCATCTGTCGATTTCATTGACTTCTTCACTGACCTTTAAAGTTGATCGGTTTAATTTAAAAGACGCTGAACTAAGCTGAACAGAGTGTATTACTACTGATATTTAAAGTCCTTGTTGAAGTTTTTTTTTTTTTTTAACTGAGGCGTTTATATTAGGATGTGACGGTTCTGCTAGAGCGTCATTACATGTTCAACGATTTTATTTTTAGATGGAAAGTGATTCGTACGTCGTCCTTCCCCAACGTGCTGAACGAGACACCAGCATACAAAAGAACCAGAACGACATCGGGGTACAGTTCAACGCCCATTCACCAGTGTTATCTACCGGTCCATACAAACGTACCTCTATGACTGTTTGACTTGAAAAAAATTATTTGTATAGCTAAAATTCGTATGAATCGCCGTGACTTTTTAAAGCGAATCTGTTTATGGCCAGGGTCCCGTGGAGTTTTTGTGCGCAGAAACAGAAATTATATCACGGCTTCGTGACGTGATGCTACGTCACGACTTCGTGTCTCATAAAGTCACTTTCTTTGCTATACATATTGGGGAAATTGCTGTCACGTGACATTTCCACCAATTCAGTTTCCCCGCTAAATTTAGCATGAAATATTACTTCACGACTTCGTGTCACGTGCCGTCAATTTCCCCGCTATATATGGCGGAGAATTTTTCTCGCTAAATTTAGCGGGGAAATATACTTTACGTAAACTCAACACCAATTTAGTTTCCCCGCTAAATTTAGCGGGGAAATCGACGTCACCACTTCGTGTCACATCACCTATGACCAAAATCAGCGGCAGGAAGAGAGGATAAGGAAAGAAGGAGGAGGAGGGAAGCGCATCGTCTTCTCTCTGTCGTCGTTCGAAGCGCTTGCGTGCCTAGTTTCCTTTTCTTCCGCCGGGTTGCGGTCCCGTCACGCCTTTGTAGTTTCCTCCGGCTCCTCGGGGCGGCGATAGTCCTCGAATGTGTGTGCATATCGTTCCTCTCGATGATCACCGATCAAGTCGATAAAAGTGTTCGTACCTTGGTTCCAAATTCTGTGTCACTTCTGTGTCCTGTGCTAAACAGCTTCGGTGGTCATTTGCCTACACAGAGTGGAATGGCTAGTCATTTTTTAGTATATGGTAAAAACCACACAATTTCCGGGACAATGACTAATAACTTGTTATTATTTTATCTACGAAATAAAGGACTAACGTGACAAACCAAAATAGACGCACTTTAGCCGTATCAAAAACATGATATAAACAGAGCTAGCTGGTTCTAACAGTTAAGATACCTAAACAAAAATTATCATGTTGGAGTTAAGAACAGTTATAACAAGAGTTTCATACCTGCTACTGAAGATGCTGTGCATAAATAGTCTTGGGATTTAAATAATACTGCTGTCAATATAATTTACTGTGTAGCAATGAAAGGTAACAGCGTTGCGTGGTTGAAACAGCAGTGATGCATTTTTTAAAAAAAAACATAAAACGGATAATATTCCACTGGATAACTCATATCCGTAAGTTTACACTCAAGAATACAAAAGGTACCATACATACCTAGAAAGCAATCCGTTACAAGTAACAAGTTACTTGTTATCTATTACTTTCAAAAAACGGTGCAACGTCAGTGTTACATTATGACGACAATAATAAGTAATGTTACTGAATTACGAAATTCTTAACAAATAACTAAAGTTTCTGTTTACCTTCACTTAAGTATTATCATAACTACGATGAAAATCATTATAATCAATCTAGTCAAAAGTCTAAAAAAACTCAGCTACAAAATATAAAAAGAATCGCCAAATAGAACTCAAAAAAAAAAAGAATAGCAGTTTGGGAGATCGCTCTTTTCCATGAGTTCAGCTTCAGCAATTAAAAAAAAAAACTCTTCTCTTTTATAAGAATAGCGAAGATACAAATCGCAAGGAGCGCCTAACCGATACCTTTACTTCAGCTGGAGTTCAAAGACCCTGATTCACGACAAACCTTGCGTTATGGTGAATCAGAATCTTGTTATCTGATGATGCACGAGACAAAATAAATAAATAGAGCAGCAGTTTCAGAGCATTCGGTAAAATGTTCAGTCATAAAAAAAAAAGCAACGCCGGCACAAGGACAGCAAAGCGAGTTCCAGCGCAACCACCACTTTATATTGCCGTCGAGTTAGGCACAATATGTCCATTTATATCACTTAAGGCGGTTCTGGCGACCAGCGGTTCAGGCAATATTTCTTCTTCCAATCAAAGCAAACCCTTCTTTGTAACACGCTTTCGCAAGAATCTGCTACTTGTGGCACTTTCGACGCTTAGTCCCTCCCCACTCCCACGTTTGGCGAGACTGTCTCGTTGCCGAGGGTAGAACTCCACGCGTTTTAGTGCTGTTGGCCGCTCGCCAGTTTGTGAGGGAAGAGAACCGCGTTTTTTCAGTCCGCTTAAATAAACTACTCTTCGCAGAAACCTGAAACCTCGCGTTAATATGACGCTAGTGCGTGAGATAAAAAGCGAAAGTTTGATAAGGTTGGGTTACCTATATCAAAAAGATAAAAGAAAAGAGACGAAATTTATCTACCAACTGACGTCCACCTAGCCTAATTTCGTTAGAACAAGAAAAACGATTCTGAGAAATTGCAATATATATTACAGTAAAAATAATGCTTGTCATCAATGAAGAGAGCAGTATTTTCTCTTCTTGCTGACACGTGTTTTTCACTGATATATATGTGACTTGCGGCCACAATGTCGGTTTTTTTTGGACGATATTAGGCTAATGTAGATGTCGGCTCATAGAGAAATTTCGCTTTTCACTTCTACTGTTTGAAGCAGGTAACCAATTATTCTCAAGCTTTCGCGTTCTATCCAAATTTCTAGCGTCGCATTCTAACGAAACTTAAGTTTTCTCTCCTTCGTAGTTTTGTTTAGGCCGGTCGAAAAACACGAATAATATTTCTCACAAACATACGTTACACTTTAAACACCAGTATATTTTGAACAAGGAAAGGGATGGAAATGACGTAGGGTGGGTTCTCTAATACTTTCCTTTTAACCTAACTTTAATGGATTAGTTTGTTCGCGTTTCTACAACTGTGAACTAGAATGATAATCTATTCGCGTGAACACAACCCGACTATTAATTGTTTTCAAATAATACTTAAATTGTGTAGTCACTAAGAACTACATAAAGTGTGTAAGTACCGATATATTTTGGGGTGATGAATATAATTAACGTGAAGGATTTGTTTGATACAGCTTAATTTGCCTTATATTATTATTTAAACATTTTATACAATTATTGAATATTTATTTACTTGTTTAAGTACACTGCCCAAACGATTCCACAAGCATTGATAATATGGATATTTAGAAACGTAGCTAGGAAACAACAAGACACACAAAAATGAGTAAACATAGTACTCAAACCTTTCTTCAAAAATGAAGTACTTTTACCACGCAAAGACTTATGAGCTGTTGGAGGCAAATAACCTACGAGTCACGACAGAATAAGTACAAATGCACAATAGTAGCTTTTTGCTGTCATTTTTTTATGATTGAAAGTGAAAGTCAAGCTCAAAGTCAAAGCTCTTTATTTTGGCACAATATATGTTGCAAAAAATAATTTTATTTGTGCGATGCTCTTAAAGGTTAGAAAGAAATCTGCTAAAGGGGAGCCCTTTTGCTATGCTAAAGTGTGTAAGCAATTCTTTTTATGAAAAAAGGGGGTAGATAAATCATATAAATAATTAAGAAAGACTTAGAAGAGGAAATAGTAACATGCAAAAACACGGCATTTAATCTAGGGGCATGTGCTATTTGGTACAACTTCTAATGAAAATAAAACGTGATACCAAATAAAGAAATTACAACAATCAAATAATAACAATAAAAACTACTGCACACATTGCCAACTTAAAAGACAGCAGGGCAAGGTTTTCCATGTCCCTGGCGGGTTGCACTACGACCGTTGTTCTACGTCTTGTCATCTAATGCCGGAATTTCATCGGCTGCGAAGTGTGATAGAGTACTGGTGGCTCACCCCATCCACTGTTTCAGAGCTGTTGGCTGCTCTAGTAAAGGCTTTACGTGATCAATTAATTAGGTATAAAAATGTGGCGTCAGACCCACCCATATGAAAGCTCGCCACGAAATTCACTCCAACTCTGTGAGGCAGAGAATATATGAGCATATTTATCTGAAGGACGGGGCTCACAGTGCGCTTGTTTCCTGTTGAGCCTACAAGTGCTTGAGATCTCTGACAACTTCAGAAACAAAAGTCCGGGCGAGTTTCGAAAAACTCGTTATTGCTGCGTAACCAATACGATTCCGGGATATCCCGATTAGAAATCTCAAGTACGAACATAAAGCAACACGAGTGAACATTAAAATTCTCACACTGCGTTTTTTAACGTTTCAATGGTTATAGTTGGAAGCCGAAATCTCTGGCATAGTATAGAAACCATGTAGCACACATAATTTTAAATAGTAAGCAATTACTACACCTAACGGGGGCAATCAACTAATATCATGTCCCTGGAAATGTTTCTTCCGCATCCCCTTGCATTAAAACCGGAATTAAGGCGTGGTCACTATGCTCTCCTCGGGAGATGGCGTGGAGGTTGAGGTAAAGGGAAGGAGGGGCACAGATTGATAGTGCATTGCGGCAATCTCTACTTGTGCTACTTGTTGTATAAATGCGCAATCATCTACTTCTCCCAGCATGTGAACGATTACACACTCTTATAATTTTGAGTCCATATTTCTCATTTGAAAATCGCACGATGAAGCCTTCGGTCTTTGTTATTCATAAAATGAAATATATACCTAAATGTGTCCTTCACAGCAAGCGGTAAAACCAAAAAAACACGTCATTATTGTTTTCCGCCCATTATGTTGGCCTATAATACGCTTCCCGTCTACGGTTATTTAATACGTTTACAACTTTATTATTACCGTGTTTCAGTTCCTATACATTACTTCACATTTATAGTAATAAACCTCCTTCCTTATTTCCCATGTTTGTACCCCTTTCCCATGAGTTCAAAATATATAGGCGCTGGAGATTCAGATGGTGATTTAACTGATTTTAAATGTGCTATTGACGAATAAGACAATTTAAGCGACCTGATATAAATGTAATTCTTCTGAACCTAATCTTGAGTGGACACGGGAGCTCTTTTTGTTCTCAGCAAGGTAACCCCCCCTTTTTTTTCTAACATTCAATAGTCAGAGAGGTCTTAAAGTGATGCTGAGCCGAAATTTGGATTTCCCAAATATAAGGCCGTAGAAGCGTTGAATGGGACTCTTTGAATCCCAAAACATCACCCACTCATTGATAACTCAAACGGATGGCCGTACGTTTGAAAAAGGAAAAGTGCGCGATCAAGCTACGACTATGACGTCAAGATCCGCCCGGAACAGTTGAGGACGAAGGGAAGCGGCATCGCTTCTCTCCTCTTCCCTTCGGTTTACAGGCTTGAGGGGACGAAGCCAAGAGGAGGGGGAATGAGAATCGTGACGTCGCATGTCTCGTCGGCCTAGTCTGCCGTGTTCAATCGCGCACTTCCTTTGCGAAAAATACGGCCATACGCTTGAGGTATACCTGCACGAGTGATGTTTTTGGCGTTTCGCAGCGTCCCGCCTATCACTCCAGCCTTGTTTTGTGAACTCTAAATTTCGGTTCAGTATCCCTTTAAGGAACGCGGGCCTTAAATTATTGTGTGTATCGTATTGTGCTATACAAGATAGCCACGCGGTGAAGCGAAGAAGTGCTCGCGCTGCCAACGCGAGCGCCCGGGACATCGTTCGGAGCTTTTGGACCGAAACGTCACAAGCTGGACACACTGGTACATAACAGCGAACTGATAATGATGTTGTAAGAATAAACAACGATACTTGGTGTCAGAAGTGGCCGGACCATCCCACGACACGTCGAGACAGGTAAGCGCTCAAGAAGCAACAGCCTGAAGAGATGGACCTAGTCAAACCCCCGGAACCACTTCGCACGACAGGTGACGTAGGCCAGAACTGGAAACTGTTCAAGCAAAAGCTGGAGCTATACCTCACCGTAACGGAGCCGCACGGCAAGCCGTTAAGGGACGATGCGAAAACTGCGCTACTATTAAGCTTGGCGGGAGAAGATGCCATCGAAGTCTTCAATAATTTCACGTTCTCCGAAGGGGAAAGAGCCAACAACTACGAGACCGTCGTAAACAAGTTCGTCAGTTACTGGGACGCTCAAACGAACGAAATTTACGAGCGGTACGTACATGTTCCGGAAAAGTATCCAGGCAGAAGGAGAGACCTTCGAGCAGTTTCTTCGAGACGTGAAGAAACGAGCACGTTCATGTAACTTCGGAGGGCTGACGGAGTCGATGATTCGCGATCAAGTTGTTATCGGAATCAACGACGACCACCTGAGGGTGAAACTCCTGCGAGACAAGCAACTTACGCTGGCGAAGGCCGAACAAATGGGCAAAGCGTCCGAAGTAGCAGCCCTTCAACACGAAGCCTGGGGGCGAAAAGAGGAACAGGTAGATCCTGTGAAGATAAAGACGGCAACGAAAGAACTAGAAACGAAATTTAAGTGTTCCAGGTGCGGCCGGGAGCACAAGCCACGTAGCTGTCCCACCTACGGGAAGGCCTGCAGGGCATGTCAAGCGAAAAACCACTTCGCAGCCTGCTGTAAACAAATGGCTGAAGTCGGTGAATTGAAAGACGAAGACGACGACTTCGAAATTCTTGATGTACAAGTTGACAGCTTCAGGAGCCAGCGAGACTGGACTGTGAAGGCAGTCATTGCCGGCGAAGAAGTGGTGTTAAAAGTTGATACGGGGTACCAAGCGAACCTTCTTCCCTACTCAGTCTACAGGAAGATTAAGGTCAGGGCTCCTCTTCACACGAGCGGTTCCATCTTGCGGTCCTACAGCGGAGGTGTGATGAAACACATGGGTGTCATCAACCAGCAGGTGACCTTCGATGGCCGATGCTGCTGCCTCGGTTTCTTCGTCGTAAAGAAAGGACGTCAGACGCTACTAGGTCTCCAGGCAAGTGAAAGTCTTGGGCTGGTCGCCCGCAACGTGGACTCTGTAACAACGAACAGCTCTGAGGAAAGACTGAAGGAATTTAGCGACCTGTTTAAAGGCACAAGGTGCGTGCAACGCTAATACAAGATGGTGCTACGCGACGGCGCAACCCCAGCTGTCCACGCGGCTTGACGCGTCCCTCTGGCCTTACGAGAGCAGCTGCGTGACGAGCTGAAGAGAATGGAGCAGGCTGCCATAATAACAAAAGTCAACGAGCCAACGGACTGGGCTCGTGATTGTCAAAAAGAAAGACGAAAAACTTAGAGTTTGCTTGGATCCAAGAAGGATCAACGCGAGCATTAAACGGGAGCACTACGAAATGCCCAGACGCGAAGACATAGAAGCCGAATTAGCAGGCGCGAAAGTGTTCAGCCGGCTGGACGCGAAGGCCGGCTTCCACCAAATTCCTCTTGATGAAGAAACATCGAGGATTTGTACGTTCGCTACTCCTTTTGGACGGTACAGGTTTCTAAGACTGCCTTTCGGAATCTTGTCCGCATCAGAAGTTTTTCAAAGGACTTTGAACGAGATTTTTGACTCTGCCCGGTGTTCACGTGTACGTTGATGATACCTTGGTGTGGGGAACATCCAGGATTCAGCACGACCACGACTAAAAGGTGTGCTTGAAGCCGCCAAGCAAGCAGGACTAACCTTTAATCCAGAGAAGTGTAAGATCGGAGTTTCGGAAATTGAACTTTTGGGAGATAAAATATCTCAGGAAGGAATTAAGCCAAACCGCGAACATATCGAATCTATGAAACTGATGCCGATTCCATCCGACAAACTAGGCATGCAGAGGCTGCTGGGTGTAGTTAATTATTTTTCCAAGTACCTTCCCTTGTTGGCCGAGAAAACGCCTCTGTTGCGAAGCTTAATTAAGCACGACGCTGTCTTTGAATGAACGCCGAACCACACAAAAGAGTGGCAAGGAAAATGCGAATGCCTAAGCAAAGAACCACTTCTTGCAATGTTTGATCCGCGTAAAGAAATGAAGGTAACGTCGGATGCAGCAATGAATGGTCTGGGATCATCGCTTTTACAGCATCATGGCGACAACTGGCGCCCCGTGGCGTACGCATCGCGGACGTTAACCTCAGCCGAGCAGCGTTACACGCAAATTGAAAAGGAGGCTCTAGCAGCGACCTTTGGGTGTCAAAAGTTTCACTACTTCGTTTATGGCCGCAAGGTAATTTTGGAAACAGATCATCGGCCATTGATTGCTATCGCTCAGAAGGCGATTGGAGAGATGCCACCTATATTGCAAAGGTTTTTTCTGCGGTTGCTAAAATATGACTTCGTTATGAATTATCTTCTAGGGAAACAGCTCCTTTTGGCCGACATGCTCTCAAGGGCCACGCATAACAAGTCAGGAGATGACACAACAAGCGAAGACGAGGTCGAAGTGCACGCCGTGAGTGTAGTAACAGCCTTTGTCAGCGATACCACAATGAAGAGCATTGCAGAGGGAACCGCTAAGGACCCGTATCTACCCTTAGCAAAAAGAGGCCGTACTTGAAACGAATTTGAAATATATTGAATATGAATATTCCTTCTGTATTCATTCTGTATTATTTTGTCAGCATTCGAAATACGCACGTAATGTATTCAAAATATATCGTAAATATTAATCAGAAAAGATTTTAGATATGCCAAAAATATAATTCCTTCCCCCTCAAGATGTCAATTGTGTCCTGAAAAGCGGCTACGCAATTTTTTTTTATTTTGTTTGGATTTTGTTAGTACATCTATTTCTGTGGTATTTGAAGGTTATAATTATAATGCAATTAAATGCAAAGGTGCAAGCGAGCTGGACAAGAATGATGAAAATAAACCCTGGAGAAGGGGAACAAGGGGGACAAAGGACAAAAAAATACATCCCACAACTACACATCAGAAACAAACACAAACACCATGACGCACTGAACATCTGAATCACTGTCCCGTTGACTGCTCTAGAGCCTTATATAGCCTACATATTCAAGGGAATCATTTGGCCGGTGACCAGCTCTGCACTTATTAAGGTTCTAAGTATTCTATCTTCTCCTAGGGAGTCTGTCAAAAGGGAAACAGTGTTTTGAAGTTCGTGAACGATATCTCTTACTAAAAAGCATTAGTACAACTAATATTAATTTGGCGCAATGCTAAAACAATATCCACAAAAACGGCTTCCAGATAAAATGTTATTGCCTCTCTGCATAGCACCACTCAGGATGAAGCGAGTCAAGCTAGTTTCTTTACTTTAAAATAGTAACTTTGCTTTTCTTTACTAGTTGACTTTTTAATATGGTCATTAACGTAACTATATTAAAGTAACTACGCACATCACATACAATGGCGAGTAAACACATTCAGTGAACTAACATTGCGCTAACACAATTCCACGCCAAACATATCTGCTCACAGCTCTTGCTGAAGCTTTCCAGCATCAGCAAGTGTTGTGGTAGTAGTTCTCGAACCCCGCTTGTGATTGGTGTGCAAGAAACTCATCAGGTGTGTTCTTGATAGAAAAAAGGAAACAATAACATAAACTTCTCTAATTCATCAGTGCGATGCTGCACAACTCAATTGACAAACTAATCAAATGTTGTATTTAGGCAGTTCAATGTACTCCACATCTGCTTGAAGTGAATTTCTAATAGGCGCTCGAGCTTTTCAATACTTTGGTAGTTTAAGTCAAACTACCAAATTACTTCGAAATTAAACGGTCAGCTAGACGATAGGGACAAAACACAGACAGGGAGAAACAGAAACAGAGACATACACACCACTGACTATCAACTAACACTTTATACTTCTTCTTCATCACTTTGACCCGAACATTCACACCTAAAGTAATGCCAATAAATCACCCTAAATTCTTACATTACACTACAAAATTAAAACTTGAAATAAAAATAAAAATAAAAATAATTACATTAAATTATTAAATTTGGTCACTAACACCTCTCTGACCCAACCCACAAACCACCGCCAACACATATCCCTCTTATTCCCTTTTCACGGGGCCGTTCCACACTGCAAAAACTGTCTTTCTCTCTTGCTGACCGTGATGGAGGGCATGCTCACGCAGTCATCGGCGCTTTCCTCAATGGCCAGGGCCTCGAGGATCTCGCGCGCAAAGGCATTTCTGTGTTTTTTAACAATGGAAACGCTACTAAAACTTTGCCTGCACCCGCACGTGCGGCAATGGGCTGCAAGGTGCCCAGCCCCCGTGCCCTGCACCGACGCCGCGTGCTCCCTGACTC
Source organism: Ixodes persulcatus (assembly GCA_013358835.2). Classification (NCBI taxonomy): domain Eukaryota; kingdom Metazoa; phylum Arthropoda; class Arachnida; order Ixodida; family Ixodidae; genus Ixodes; species Ixodes persulcatus. The sequence goes on along the minus strand of JABSTQ010009129.1, from coordinate 71,401 downwards.
TGTCATTGATGCAGCGTCCCGTCTGCCCAATGTAGCAGCTCCCACATGACATTGGAATGTTGTACACAACGCCGGTCTGGCATTTGGCGTACTTAGTCCTGTGCGCAGTGTTGCAGGTTGGCTGTCGGTTCTTGGCCTGATTTACCCTGCGGCACATAGAGTTCCCTCTGTTCGGTGCCGAGCACACAACCCTGACACTCTGTCGTGCAGCATTTTTTTTGAGTCGGTGGGTGACACCGTAGATGTAGGGGACTACCGCGAAGTTCTCTCGTGGAGTCTGTCCATCTCGCTCAGTTCTTGGTGATTCTCTTGAAATGTTCTGCATATCTTCTCACATACGGCTCCTAGGAGGACATCTGGATACCCAGAGTCACGAAGTCGGGTCATCTGTTTCTGAAAGCTAGCGTCAGCTTGATGGTTGCATGACTTGCGCAGCGCTGATACGAGTGCCGTGTTGGCAACACTTCGTTTGACGGTTTTTGAATGGCACGATGCAAACGGAAGAAAACCTTTACTTGAACGAGGTTCGTACCTCCAGCACACATGTCCATCTTTAAACTCAAGTGCGAGGTCCAGGAACTTTATAGACTTGCCCACGGGTAGTTCGTGAGTGAAGAGCAGGTCGGGGCAACATTCTTCGAAGGTTCTCATGATCATGCTCCTGCACCCGTTTTCTTCACCCTCGATGTCAGTACTGCACAGGACCAGAAAATCGTCCACGTACCTAAAGATGGCTTTGACTCTAGCATCGTTCAGTGTGGACTGGATGTGCCTACCACACGCTGCCAAGAACAGATCGCATAGATGTGGCGCCACCATAGAACCAATGCAGATCCCACTTTTTTGGACGTAGTCGAGACCTTCATACGAGATCACGGTCGCCGTTAAATACACCCCGAGCAGTTCCAAGAAGGCGTCGATGCTAATACCTGCTGCGGTTTGAAAAGGCGTTTCGCCGTGTTCCTCGATTGTCTCTCGTAAAATTTGCATGAGGCTGGTGTGGGGAATAGAATAGTACATATCCTGGATGTCGATTGAAAATCCAGATACTACCTGGGATCCATGTTCCTGAAGAAAGGCAATTAGCTCTTCTGAGTTAGAAATTCTGTACGGATCATCGCAGTGCACCTGGGACAGGTGCTTTGCAAGATAAGTTGACACATGAGCCTGCCAGGTTTTCTTCTCGGAGACAATGGCACGAAACGGTACCCCTGCCTTGTGTGTTTTGGCCGAGAAGAAAACGTCTAGGTGTCCGCCCTTTGTAGCTTTCACTTTGGTGCCCAGGCTGGTTAGATTGTGTTCTTCAAGCAGCCGCTTAACGGCAAGCTTCGTTTTTTGGCTTCCTTTCCCATCAACCTGGATGAAGTTTTTTGCTACGGCAGCAGCGGCCTTCTCTCCGTAGGTCCCAGCATCAAGGACTACGAAACCTCCTTCCTTATCTGAGACACATAGCCGGAGATCCTTACTTCGTAGTTCTTGTACCGCGCTGCCAAAGCCCACACCTGGAGGTGCCGGGCACCTTTGGCTTGCGAAGCACTCAATGCCTTCCGTGATAATTTGTGATTTCTGCTCTTCGTGAGCTCGGGACGCAATGGTGCGAACAAGGGCAACCTTGTCTACCGCCTCTAGCTGTGGTGGTGCAGCATACTTAGGTCCTTGTTCGAGAATGGATGTTGTTTTGTCTGAGAGATGGACATCACCAAGGGTCTGGAGCGGCCACCGTTTGATGTGTTCTTTTTTCCGCAGTGCCAGATGTTGCTTCAGGGCAGGAAGAAACCAGGATTTCCACAGACTTTCTGTGGAATACCTAGCCATCGCCAGTTGGTTTCTGAAGACAGTGTACGTAGGGCACTTAGCACGCAGGAAGTCAGTGAGAAGGCGTTGTTGGCGCCACGTTTCTGACCGCAGTATCTTTGTCACCCGCATGGCGTGTCCTTGCGACGGTGCAACAGCTCCGAAGAACAGCCGAACATTGTCGAGAATTATCTTCTTATCAACGCTGCGTGAAAGCATCCTTGCTCGGCAGGTTGTGGTGGCGATCAAAAGGCCCAGAGTCCTTGCGTCAAGTGAATTAAATTATTACAAATTATTACAGTCAAATTATTACAGTCAAAAGGTACTTAGGGTATAACACAACAGTATTTACCATTTCCATGTATTTTAAGAGCATTCTCCACATATTTTTGATCGCTGCCTTTTTTAGGGTTGGAGTATATTTTGCATGAAATAAACTAATATTTTAAGAAATCTAATTGAAAGGTATTTTGTGCCTACTAATTTAGTATTTACCGATTTCAGAACGCATGAAGAGAACTTCAAATGTAGTTTAAATAAAGGCATTTTAAAACTATTTTCAGAAATATATTTTAGAACTAAGTAAAAAAAAAGAAGTGTGTATTTTCGGTCTATTTTTTGTGTACTTACAATTATGAGCTGTACTTCAAATACACTCAAATTAGAATGTGGTATATTTCAAACATCTTAGTTTTCGCTAAGGGTACGCGCCGTAATACAAAGCGTCAGCAACGGCACGGGAGTAGAAGGAGAACTAAAGCCTTTTGAGGGCGAGCTATCAGTGGGGAAGGGATTTCTGCTGAAAGGCACAAAAGTTGTCGTAACCGAGGCCATGCGACCCGAGATGTTGAAGAGAATTCACCAAGGCCACATGGGTCTAAAGAAGTGCAAAGCGAGAGCACGTAGATTCGTATTTTTGCCAGGTATTAACGCAGATGTTACATCTCCGATAAAACAGTGTGGGATATGCAAACGCTACGCGTACAGTCAGCCAAGCGAACCTCTTATTTTGAGCCCGACACCAGAGTTTCCGTTGTACAGGGTTGGTGTTGATCTGTTCCAGTATGGAGGAAAATCATACTTATCGGTATATGATGCTCTTTCCCACTTTCCAGAAATGTAGGAACTAAACGACACGTCGACAAGCACAGTCATCGAGAGGATGGGCGCCATATTTGCGAGATACGGCATCCCAGTCGAAGTATGCACTGACAATGGACCGCAGTTCTCAAGTCGAGAGTTCACCTCATTTGCTCGCAAGTATGACTTCAGACACATAACGTCAAGCCCGGAGTTCACTCGGTCAAACGATTTATCAGAGAAAGGCGTGCAGGTGGTGAAGCGGATCCTCAAGAAGACAAAAGAGACCCGAAAAGATTTTTGGCTGGGTTTGCTGAGCTATAGATCAACCCCACTAGAAGACGGACGTTCGTCAGGGGAGCTGCTGCAAGGACGACGGCTGAGGTCAAGCCTTTTGGACTTCGGTGACCAGCCAGGTGTGAAGGTGTAGAAGCACGTCCAGACTGATCATTCCAGAGGTCCACTTCCGCCATTGGAAGACGGACAGGTCGCCAGAGTCCAAAAGAGGTGGTGGTCAAAGAAGGCAAAAGTCGTCGCCAAGACACGCCCGAGGTCGTACCAAGTGTTAACCGAGGAAGGCAGGGTTATTCGGAGGAAAAGGCAGCATCTACTAACGACAAGCGAAACTTTCAGACCAAACGCATCGCAAGATGACACCTCGGATGAGGAAACCCATGTAGACGTACCGTCGGTGGCATCATCGGGCCATCCGGATGCTCTCCCTCCTCCACGAAGACTTTAATCAAGTGCCTTAGTGTGTTTTCTTTTTTTTTCTTCTTTTTTTGTAACTAACGTAACTGCAATGTGACTAACATTTTATAAAAAAAGGGGGATGTATTGTATTGTGCTATACAAGATAGCCACGCGGTGAAGCGAAGAAGTGCTCGCGCTGCCAACGCGAGCGCCCGGGACATCGTTCGGAGCTTTTGGACCGAAAGGACACACGCTGGCGACAGTGGTACATAACAGCGAACTGATAATGATGTTGTAAGAGTAAACAACGTGTTTTTTTTTTTTTTTTTTTGTCATTCGTTTTCGGAGTTCTTATTGCTTAGCGTTGCAATCCAATAGGCTGCGAAGCGATGGTAAGGTGCTCGAGACGCCGGACGGCCTAGGGTTACTAAGATGTTAGTAAAGAGTTTTAGTATTGCGTCTACAAGCGAACACAAGCACAGACCGTTTGCGCTAATCTTGCTTGTTCCACACACCGCGCGCGCGCGCGCGCGGAACTTACATTGTGGTCTTAAATTGGCGAATGTCGACGACGCGCGTGCGCAGCGCGGAGCACACCACCATGGCCTCTTCCACACTCACAGAGCCTGGCAGTTCGACGACGGAGCCATAGAGCGCCCGGTCGCGATTTGGAGCGCGAGGATCTGGTAGCACAGAGCAACAAAGAGCCATTTTTCGGGGAACCTGGACGTCAGCGCACAGCTTTTGCAGTGGCGAGGACCCGAAACACACTTCTTGTGCGTTTCGGGTCCGCCTCGAGACGCCGCAGCGGGGCGCTAGTCACGTGGCTCTCCTCTCATCCGTTGTCTGCTGCTCCACCTTTTCCATTTCGGCCGCCAATTCTCGTGGCGATCTGCCAGGATTTGTCAGTGTATAGGAGGCTATGACACCACGCTAACGCAAACGCAGAGCGCTTTTTTTTATCTTTTTGCTCCTATACGCAATACTGAAACGCTCTGATGACTATGCGACTTGACAGTTTAAAAAGAATTCAGGCCATGACAAGTCTCGAGAAATGGCGGCTAAAGCCGACATTGCGGCATTAGCCATATCTGAACGATGAAAAAACAAATCGCGAAGCAAGAAGTGGGAACGCAGTAAGCCGAACCTTGCGTTTCTAATTTTTCTGTGAATATATAACAATTCCTGCGCAGAGACCTTCTGCACTGACTTGAAACTCGCCATAAATTGACATTTTGGCAACGAAATATTTTAGCGGACTGTTCCGAGTCTGAGTTTCAGGTCATCCGCACTTATGAAAAAGGCATATAAACTGAACAGTACCACCGTGTCGTTGTCTCACGACTATTCTTTGGAGATAAGAGCGAAGCGCAGTCATCTTTGGGCATATGCGAAGTACAGAAGGAAATCCGATCTCAGCAATGTGAAGCGAACGCACGATAAGATTGTAATCAACGGAATATGTTTACTTGGGACACTAAAGAAGATGAGATTGTACCCGCGAGGCGCACATGACATCCTGTAGAACCATAAATTGTAGAAGTATTGTAGAAGCATAAAAAAAAAGTCGAAGAGTTGTCCGGTTTGATTAGATCTGTTCAAGCCGATATGATTCTCGGAACCAAATCATGGCTACTTGACTGTGTTTTAGATCATGAGGTGTTTTTCTAGATGTTTGACCGTCTTCAGATAGGATATGTCGTCACACGGGAAATGAATCTTTTGGCTTGTTGGGACACATATGTGAAGTTATCAACTTGCTATGGCTGGGAATGCTGTCGAGTCATTTTGTTGTCGAATGAGGATGCCCGATAAAACATATTTTAAAGTATGGGTGTTCTATAGACCGCCAAATTTGGATTATTATTGTATACACACGGGCTCAGCGAACTGGTTTCTAGTATTTCCAATGAGTGTGTAATGCTCGGTGGTGATTTAATATACCAGACACAGCATGGAGTGAGGAAGGCTGTTCCTGTAGAACAATGAGTCGACTGAATGTAGCTATGAAGCCCCTGATTGACAGCTTGAGATTCACCCAATATGTCATCGTAACTACGGGTAGATCGATCAAACTTGACGTATTTCTGTGCAATCATTCAGACATCGTTAAACGTTTCGACGTCATACCTGGTACAAGCGATCTTGATGCTGTAATTGCGACGCTTGGTTTTAGAAAAGCACGCGCAAATTAATTAGCGCAAAGTTAAAACGAATAAAAGAATAATTTTGCACGAAGGGGAAATTATGAAGCTATCAGCTCGGGACTTTTTAATAACTTGCTTTCATTTAAATGTGTCGCTGAAGAGATAGGTGTCGATCATACTTGGGTGCTGTTGAAGCAGGGACTAACCCGGCTTACCAAAAAAAATACTTTCCGTGTATTGAGTCCACTAAACTAAATAAAAAGCGAAATACCACCGAATAATGAGGCGGAACATTCTTTCAGACCTAAAAATGGAGTCTGCGCTGTGGTATTACACAATGCAAAGCGCCATGCTTGCATTGCGTAATGCAACAGCGCAGACTTAATTTTGAGGTCTAAACAGATGTTCCGCCTCATCATTCGCTGAGCTCATTTCGTAGATCGCAGAGATTGGCTCTTTGAGTGTTGGTAACTAGACGCGCAGGCATTTCTTCGAGCGTTGGAGAGAAGTCGGTGACGGATGGGGACACTGGTTTGTGAGTGGCTGTAATCCCACGTTTTCGAAGGACGCGTCCGATGGTCTCGCTGACGTTCCTCACGTATGGCAGGCACAGACGGCTCGAACGAGTCGGAATTGTGGAGACACGGGGAGGGCGCAGATTCTTGTAGACTCGGTTAATGAGTTTTTTTGTTTTTTTTGTATCCGTTGTTTTAAAGGTCGGTCTTGATCCTGTTGACCTCTTCCCGGAGAAACGGCTTTGTCCAGCACACAGACATGGCACATCTGAACAGCGCAGTAACGAGAGAAACATGTTGGTAAGAGTCAAAGATCAAATAACTTCCGGTGTGCGTAGGCTTCTTATTTGCCGTGTAGGTCAGCTTGTCTGAAGTCTTCTTTACACTCATCTCCAAAAACGGAAACGCACCATCATTCTGGCGTTCCACCCTGAACTAAATAGCAGGTTCAATTAGATTAAAGTGCTGGCAAAAACGGTCGATGTCAGTCCTCTTAACGACGCAAAAGCAGTTGTCTACATAACGAAGAAAGATCTTCGAATTCGACACAAACGAAGCAAGTGCTATCTGCTCTATATGTTCCATGATGAGGTTAGCCATGATGACCGAGATAGCTGCTCCCATAGCGGTGCCGCCTGTCTGCTTGACGAGGAGCCCATAGAACTAGACGTAGGTGCTTGTGCGGCATAGCGCCAATAGATGGCAGATCTTGTCAGCGGACAAGCAGGTTCGGTCCGCTAGACTCGTATTGTTCATGAGCGCAGTCCTAGCCACGGACAACGCAAGCGTAACCGGAACGCTAGCAAAAAGCGACACAACGTCGAACGCGACGAGAGCCTCCTTGACGTGTACTTAAAGCACCTTGACGAGGTCGACGAAATGAGTTGAGTTCAAAAGTACGTGGGTGTGTTGCTGGAGAGCAGGTGCATCAGCTGGTGCAGGTACGTCGACACTGCGAGAAGCGGGGATGTGGTGAAGTCAACAATGGGGCGGATGGGCGCTCCGGACTTGTGGATTTTGGGAAGGCCGTAGAGGGCTGGGGCAGACCCATTTGGCATATCAGCCTGAGGTAAAAACCAAGAGAGTTCGGGTGTTACTTGAAGATGACGGAAAGTGTCCTGCTGACGGTCTCCGGGATCTTTGCAGTCGGGTCGTTTCCCACGGGCGTATGCAGAGGTGGAAAGGAGCGCCATCCCTTTCTCTTTGTACTCACATTTGTCGAGAAAAGCCCAGGCGCTGCTCTTGTCAGCCAGCTGAATCACAATGTGATCGTCCTCATTCAGAGTTTGAAGGGCGTTGTGCTCAGCGGATGAGATGTTCTCTTCTTCTCGCTGATGACCTCGTGCGATGACACCAATTGTTTTTTGACGTACTTCTTCCATTTTTAGACGTACTTTTTTGAGACGTACTTCAGCAATCGCAGCCGGCCTACATAAGCGGCGTCCCCCTCCTTCCATCCACAATCACCCGAGATCGAGGAACAGAGCTAGTCCCGAAACGTCAGGTAATTTGCTTTTTATTAAACTTCGGTTAGAGTTTTGAATTTAAGTTAGTACATTATTTCCCTAACCAGACAACTTTTTTTTCAAAAATGTCTATGTAAAAATATTTATCAATGAAAATCATATTGATGTTGCATTCTAATTAAGATCGTTTGCCGATAATTATACTGTTTAGAGATTTGTAAAAATTAGGAGGGTTCTGGGCAGCTGCAGCCTGATCTAGATAAAATTGAACCCTTGTGCAGTGAGTGTGGAATGCAGCTGGATGCAGAAAAATAAGTGTTCATGTCAGTATCACTCGGATGAAATAAATAATGCAAACTAAGTATTATCCGAACAATGAGCTGGAAGCGAATGAAAATAAAGTAAAATATATTGGAATCACTTTGTCATTTGACTACATGTGGGGTGCGCAGATTGATGATGTCACAGTGAGGGCGGGTCGAGCACCTGGCTTTGTTCAATGAGACCTGAAACACTCCACGCAAAAAAATAGAACTCGCGTTCCTGACCTATCAGGGCCCAATCGTAGATTATGCCTGCACTCTGTAGGTCCCTCCTCAGAAGAATCATGTTGTTGGCCTAGAAAAATACAAAGTCGCTCCGCTCGGTATTCCCGAGGCCAGTATGACCGTTACACAAGCGTCACTATAATGAAGGAATCACTAGGTTTGTGTTCACAAAGCTTCGGCGGAAAAAAGTGCGTTTAGAATTATTACATATTATTTATTATAACACGATGGTATTATTAGCTCATCTCACCTTTTAAGCCCTAATTTAATTTCTCACCGAAAAGGTCATCAACACAAAATACATAGGTACAGGACCAGGAATGACCTGTGAAGAAATACATTTTTGTCAAGACTGTCAAGAACTGGAACGCATGGGTAAAACAACAGTCCGTGCTGCAAACACAGAAATGATTTTTTTTTATTTATTTTGCCCACCGAAGTAATGCTTAAGAGGCACTGCAGGAGTTTCATAAATAAAAAATAAAGAATCGTCCACTAAAACGCGATGATCACTGATCTTACTTACACACATATTTTTGACAGTGGCGAACTAGTGAGAATCTTCGTGCCTGTTTGTTCTATAGTCACAGGCAGAGTGAGAACGCCAGGGCGAGTCTTTCGAACATCCTGCCTTCAGCACACACTCCTCCAGTCTTCCCGACGTAATTTGCATGCGCGAAAGCGCTCTAGGTGCGAAGGGGCACCGAAGCGTACCAGAGGTTGGGAGCACGCGCTGGAGGCGGGATGACTGAAGGACCTCCCTGTTATTCTGACCTTTTGAGTTACTGTAGTGTCCTCTACAGATTAATAAACCGCAATTAATTATTATGCATGGGAAAAGCAATTGCGTCCGTTTTAAGGAAACAGCAATAAAAAGTCACATCAACTTTTCACCTTTTTATAATCCGTTCGGATTGTCATTAATATTATATGCACTATCCAATGCACAAGGAAGCGCATTGCGAACTCCACCGAAGCCTTTAAAAGTGACAAAGATCTGACGTTGTCTTTATAACTTGATGTCATTAAGCATCTGATTCTGCCTGCGCGAAATGTCAGATATTTGAATCCCAATTCCCAACTCGCGTAGTAATAGTTGACGTCAGTCCTACAACTCCTCTTATCTAAAAAAATAAAAAAATTAAAGGATACCTAAAAAACCTTTAAAGCAAGGTAGGAACGAGGGATGCCTTGAAACTCTGCGAAGTTTTTGCAAACACCGTTTCTAACAACATGAATGTGTACGGCACGTTTCCTCTGTAGAGAATGAAGCGCAAAACAACGTTGGACTCTCACTTTAAAAAAAAATGTACAGAGTGGTGAAGCGAGCCCCTGAGCAAAGTTTGAGATTCAGAGTAGTTCATGCTGAACTCAGCATCAATGCGGACCGCTGTGGTCTGAAGGAGTCAATCAGACTTTCCTGCCGCACCAAGTGATCCCGGTTTTGGGCGGCCGAGGCCGGGGTAGGGAAGGCCACGTGCACGATACGAGAGGCTTATTGGGTGGGGTTTTGCTCGTTGGGTTTCCCGTTGTCCACTTACTTTTGAAAGCGAAGCGCCCTTATTTATTTATTTTTTCTCTCCCGTCTTTCAAGTTTGGAATAAGGCTCGCCGTTCCGGCACGACACGATAAAGCCCAGAGAAGAGGACATTACTATTTGCTTCGGTGTAACTTTGAGTCTCGTTGCTTGGCAAGCACAAGGAGGCTGTGACGAGGCCCTTAACAAGAAAGTGAACGAGGGGTGCCTGTTATGCAGATTGACAGGACAACAAAGAGAGCTAGACTGGAAGAAAGCTTTACATGTAAAGGGGAGCTTTTTTAGATTGGAAAATAGCCTAGGACGCTGTACCGTTTACGGAGCATAAAGAAGGAGGATTCCTGTCAACTTAGTCATTTGCCCGTCTTTCTTTACGATGCACCGTTAGGATAAAATCGAGATTCACCAACACCACCTGGAATATTTCAGGCCTGCTAACATCCTCCTCTTCCTTCGTGGAACGTCATCACAGTCCCATGGCGCCGACTCGGAAATTGGACCCGAGCTTGATGCCGAGCGTCCTTCGACGCGTTCATTGTACCCGAGGTCGTGCCGAACGCCGACGCAGCACCCGTGTCCAGTCTGTTTCTTCACTCAATCTTTCTGGGATGACGTCAACATTCTAGTGCGCAGATTTTGACCATTCTAGGTGGTGTTGACTGCACAGTGTACGGAGTCGAAAACTAAAGCTCTACTTTCGCGGAACACAACGTAGACTTTCTGTTTCGAAGTCAAGCCGACCTGCGAGCAATGGTGATAACGTATTATAATCGGCATTGCCATTCTATAAAAAAAAAATAGAAGGTTTTCTTCTGCGGAACGAAATCTTGCTTTATTTCTAAGACAGTCTACGTTAGTTCGGCCAAAGCTCTGATGGCAATCCTGCTCCATATCTCGCGGACGGAGTGTATCTTTGTCTATAAAAAAATAACTCAGATAGTCTGGACTAAGCATCTGAAACTCTTATTTTAACAAGCTGAAAGAATAGCTTCTTGGAAGTGCTGCAATCAAGGCTTAAAAAAAGAGGTAAATTAGGAGGTTTGCGCCACTAACAAAGCGAGATCTGAATACCCTACACCGTAGAAAATAAAAGGTGCGCATTACCTCGATGCAAATCTATCGCAAGAGAATCTCAGAAGTACATTTTATGTTCTGTAGTGGTTTTTTTCCGACGTATTATAATATTGTATCTTGATTTGCATATAATAATTCCCTATTCATATTTGATATAGCGATGCACTGTCGTATTCCGTTCCAATATTAAACTGATGATTGTCCTCCAAACAAGAAAACACACAACCTGATCGTTTTTTTTGTTGTTCTTGCTGCAGAGGGGTGGAGGGTGCCAAGAAGGGGTATATTGAACAGCAATCGCATGAAAAAAATTATAAAAACCTTCTAGTTTTATTGCCGCAGTGTACCATGGCCAGCTTTCCGGGACATGGCGGCCTAGTTCCAGGTTTAACCGCCACGTGGTGTATCAACCTTGAAGGAGATGAGGCATTTAAAGCGAGATTGGATTTACCGCTATCTTAACCTCATCTCTTACGAGTCTTTCCGTCCTCCCATCCTCTTACAGCTTGAATCCGGCCACCGCATTTTCCGAAGAAATGCTGCATCACGTGTTAAAAATAGACAAGAAGGAAGGGCGTTTTCTTATCGCGAACGAGTCTCGGGTGAACGTTAAGGCTTGTTCTTCTGGTGCTTATATCAAGCTACATTTACATTTTATAGGTGGACATTTTCTATCCCCTTTACACCTCTGATGTGTATTTCATTTGCGTTGGTCATATTTTGCATACACATATATTTTTGCACTGACTATTTTACCTGTCTGTATTTTGTTTTGTACATGTTTCTCTTGCGTAAACTGGGTAGGCGTGATTTATGACGTTTGAGTTTGAGTTATGCATTCTAATTTTTCTAAAAAGTGAATAACAGGCTTTTAGTGCTAATACAAAACTAAGTATATACATATATAAATGCGACAAGACAGCTAGGTATTTTGAGCTGCCTACACTGATTATGTAAGCAAAATGCTCAGCACATCTAAAGACAATTTTTTAAAGTGATTTTACAGGCGTTTAAGATTAAAAATGGCAGAGCACAAAAAACAAGCGAAACAAAATTATTGCATCTTTATCCACCTGATATTAGCACTAAAATTACTGCCGTGGGACAACCAATTGCTGTAGACTGTTCTTGTGTAGCTGGCACCATTTAACGCAACAATTTATCATATCTAAAAAAAAAAAAGAACAGCAGTCGTGTTTGTTAAGACAGCAAGCTTATGTCTATTCGCGTCCGAATATTTCACCAAGTAAACTTTTCCTTGCCTGTATACTCTTGTCGGCGCCTTTACTGAATACATATGTAGTTCAGAGCAGTGTTGGCGGTAATGCGTCAAAAGTAACTGCGTTAGCAGTGACGCGTTGTTTTTTCCGGTAACGTCGTAACGTAAACGTTACTTTTTAAAAACAGTACCGGGTTACGTATTCACGTTCCTTATTTTTGGTAACGTTTAACGTAGTTACATTACTCGTTACGTACTATTACCAAGACTTTAAGAAATTACACTTTTTTTTTGTTTCTAATCGCCAAGTCATATGAATTTTGCATTTTTGCGTTTTTGTTTTGCGTTTTTCTTCTGACTATTTAGGTGGAACAGTAGAAAACAATAAGGAAATTATGTTCAGTTTTTGGATGTACACAATGTTTTTTGTTTTGTTTTTTAATATGAAGTATATGCAAACCTGTAATGTCAAAAGAGCAAAACGTGTTACTTCATAATATAAAAAAGTGACGCAAAAGTAATGTGCGTTATTTTTTATCGGTAACGGTAAGGCGTTCCACTGAGTTTTTTAAGTAACGTAGATCAGTAACGCGTTCTTTTTATTTGCAAGTAATGAGTAGCGTTTTTCGTTACATTTTTTCGGTAACTCCTACAACACTGGTCAGGTGTTCCCTTTTATCTTATGGCAATCAGAGGTAGAGGGGAGTTATAACGCCCTGTGAATTTCGGAAGATACGTCCGGGCCTTTGTTGTCACAGCATCACTGCATAAATCATTTAGTCGTTTTCTAACCAGACAAGACTCGGTCAGCAAAAACCTTGAGGTTTTTAATTGTGATTTGTCACCGGCAAACCATCAAGTATGAATTTAGATTCCTCAAGCAACGACCACCTCAGTGACACATCGAAAGTTCTCTACAATGTAAAACGCACCTTGTCACTTACATTCTCATTGCGCCTTACAAGTTCACAAATAAGTGCTTCGATCAAAGTACAAATCGAAAGTGTATTGTGGTTTTTATTTTAAATTGTGTAGATTGTTTAATTTAACGGAAGAATCCGGATCTTGACCAGACAACACAGGCTGGAAACTTGTCAGCCGGCGAACTTTGTTTGTAGTTTAACACTCGACGAAATGTGAAAACAATATGCAATATTGAGCGAGATCTTTTTTTTTTTTTTGTAAGTTGTCGTAGTTGTTATTTAAGAAAACAAAAATGAGCGGTATACTTCGACGCATCCGACGCTACAAGCTTATCAGACCAATCGGAGAGCATCAAAAGAGCACCATTATGGTGTTCGTCGTGTTTTTCTAAGTCTTCTATCATCACTGAACCAATAAAAAAAAAGGCCCGGTGACTTGCGCTTTTGACGTTGCTTGGTTGGTCCAGTTACATCGTACCCTTGGCTGCGTCTCGGCTTAAGCTAAAACGATCTATAGTAATTACCTGTCACAACTTGCTCGCGAATGCGTCGGGCATCAGTTTTTTTTTCACTCTGCAGTTCCGTGATATCGCAAAACCACGCATTGGTCGGGGCTTATATCGACTGTGAATGCACGGAAACGGTTACTTGACTGTCGACGTATTAAATACTAAGATAAGGTTAAATAACCAACAATATATATGACTACTTGTCTAAGAGTGTAGTGAGGAATGCGTCTGTTTCATTTATGAAATATTATGTCCGGTCGTGCAGGCCTGTTTTTCTTCAGTTCGACTCCGAATAATTTACGGCATCAACGTCTTCGTTTCTAAGGTTTCCCATGTAAACCGTTCTGGTAATAATTTCTATTTTTCTAGTCTTTAGTGTTTAGTTTTTGTAGACTTTATTTTTCCGGTGGCTGCCTCGTAATGAAGACATTTTCTCTGAAAAGAACCCATAAAGAATCAACAAGAACAAAAATGAGGCGGTGCACATGAGCAAACCTCACGCGAACTCGTATGAGCTAAATCAGCAGATATAGCTCAGACAATTCTTCATAGAATACTTGATAGAGCCAGTTTATTCGCAGACGCTGAAATAAGCGTCACAACATTCTCTAAGAAATTGACCTGCATGCCAGGACGCCAAGTTGTCCAAAAACACACTTTCCAAAAATTTTAAAGAGAAAATATTATCGCAAAATGTCCTACTTTCTGGAGTCTCTGCCAAAGCTCGAGAGGCAGATATGCGCTCCTCGCATACAATACAAGCAAGGTTATCGTTTTCAAGTTCAGCGCCTCTTATCTTGGAAAAAAGGCCTATTTCGCAAAGTTTCCCTGGAATCATGCAGTACAACTACTGGTGTACACATTGTATTAATTATAAGTCAACTAAGGGGTTTTCTGCAGGTTCTCTTCGAAGGCGCACTTCGTCAAGAAGCGCGCCGTTCGCTCCTTTGGGGAACGATTATGTCAAACATGCCAAATTTGGGGCCTCTCATCTCGGCAACGGAAGCTTATCTCGCAAGGGTTTCCGGGAATCATTCATTACCGCTATTGGTGTACATATTAGATTAAATATAATGCAACTAAGGTATCTCTTGCAGGTTCCCTTCGGAGGCGCACTTCGTCAAAAAGGCGCCACTCGCTTTTTTGGGGAGAGATTATGTCAAACATGCCAACTTTGAGGCCTCTTACCTTGGCAACGAGACCTTATCTCTCAAAGTTCCCCGGGAATCCTGTACTACAGCTACTGGTTTACACAGTTCATTAATTGTAGGCCGACGTAGGTGTTTCCTGCAGCTTCCCTTCCAAGGCGCACTTCGTCAAAAACGCGCCGTATGGCCCTTCGGGGAGACATTTATGTCAAACATGCCAACGTTGAGACCTCTTATCTCAGCAGCTAGACCTTATCTCGCAAAGGTCCCCGAAAATCGTGCAGTACAGCTACTGATGTACACATTTCATTAATTGTCGGCCGACTAAGATGTTTATTGCAGGTTTCCTTCGAAGGCGCACTTCGTCAAAAAGCGCGTCGATCGGTCCTTCGGAGAGAGGTTGTAAAACATGCAAACTTGGGGGCTTCTTTTCTTGGCAACGACTCTTTATCTCGTGAAGTTGCACGGGAATGATGTAGTACACGTTCTAGAGTGTCTATTTAATGATTTTTGAGTCGTGCAGCTCGTTTCCTGCCAGTTCCCGAGAAGGCGGACTTGCCCAAAATATGCGGCGTTCACTACTTCGGGTATTGATATTCTCTAAGTAGCTAAATCCAACACTTCTTATATTAACAACCAAGTCGTAACTTCAAAAACTCCAACAATATCATATGGTACTATCACTAAGATGCATATTTTATCTGTCGAAGGCTATTCCTAATTTTGGCCGCGCGAAATGCAATACTTTTGGTAAAAAAAAGAAGCTTGTCATTTTAATAAAAAGCTTGTACTTTTTAGGCATCTTCGGCGTTGTTACATTTTGTGACCGAGAAGCGTTCTAGAACTTAATCAAGTTTCAATCAAATGTTGTCGTGATAGTGTTATTTTTATGCATGTAAACACTGAAATGTAAAGTGGTCTTTCCTCTAGGATATGCAACCATGCAGGGAAGGCAGTACGTCGAGCCAGTTGGCGATGTAATGAATTATCTCTCTGGAAAACTGGGAGAATGTATTTATAACATAGTTGCTTACTATTTTCGTTAGCATACCTGTTCTTCTACAATATCCGGGAACTTTGTGCAATTCAAAATGTTTAAGCCGCAAAATAAATAAATTAACAAGAGAAACGTACAAATTCATAAGAGCCAATTACCTGTTTTACCCCAAAAACCGAGAAAGACAGTTGTATGGGGCTGATATTTCTCCTCGCTTAGTATATTTCACCCATCTGAGTAATAGTGGGGGAACTTCACGTTATTCGATTTGGATCACGTAGATTCTATTGTTATTTTGCCGATTACCCCACTTCAGCCGAGAGATGGTGCAACAAGTTTTTGTCCAGGAATCTTGGGGATACTTAATATTCTACACACAATATTAAGACGCTCCGCTTCGTTCACCATCAATATGAATGCTCGAAACTCGCATAATAGAATCGTACGCGCTCGTGCGTACAATAAATCAATAACATCAAGAACACACCTTTAAATTAGATCTTTATTTCACATCGTCACCTACAGTTCCTGCTGGATAGTAGCCGGATTGTATTGCGTCTTGACACAATACAAACAAGTGAGTCCTCGCTGGCCACTATAACAATCCCTTCCATTTGCTACTTCGAAAGAATGTCCGGTGTAACATGCGGTCTTGAATCCTGCGTGTTATATAGTATCGCGTGGAGTTCGGCTGTAATGTCTGCTACTCACTCGAAGCATTAGGGTAACATACATTGCTGGTGCAAAAAAACGTGCCACAATTCACTGTAATGTTTGCTTTCAGGTTGATAGGCATCATATTGTCACTTTGCTCGTGCGCTAAATCACTCGTTACTGGGTTGAAAAATCTCAGGATCCTATTGTCTCGGCTAGTATTTGTTTAATTTTGTCAACTTAATCCGATACCGTTAGCCAAGAACTTGAGAACGGTAACGAAAACGCTACTCCACTTTTTGTCTTCCGGAGAACGATGCTTTGAATTAACCACAATATTGCTACCCAACGAGTGATCTTGGGTTTTCCTGGTCTTCCGCCTTGGAAAAATATATACCGTGGACATGGCCAAGAATCCGACACATTCGGTTTAGTTCCATTCCACGACGACATGTGGCGCCTAAGCCCCGAGCGAAATCATTTTTCCAATTTCCAATGTGCTCTCTGTTTCCGCCTGCACCGCCAATCTTATCTTCGAATCCGGAGAGGAGACATCGTAATGCAGTAAGGGCCTAGCACTGATAACACGCTCAAGACAGCTCCGAACCTCGGAACCTCTCAAGGTCACAGCTGGGCTCGCCTAGCGCAGACGTGCAATGTGTAATTGCTTCTCCCGCAGCCAATGTGCATTTTAAAGTGATAAGCTAACGCTCAAGACTATTGCTCCATCGCTAAAAAGTAGGGCTGGGCGTCGATTAAAAATTTTATCCCGATTAATCGCCACCCTTTAATCGATTACTTAATCGATTAATCGGTCTCGTTTATTTCCATGCATAATAATATTGATTAAAAATAAAAATTGCATGTATATTGTTTTTGCTGAACATGTGTTAAACGACGCAATAATTTTAATTATGAATCAGCTTGGATATAGAGTTGAGAACAGCTAAAAAACACCCACACTCACACATTATTACTGCAGCTCCATGTGGCAAAAATGTTCGTTGATATTCTACGAGAAGGGCGACCCCCTTTGATTTCTCACAGTAGTCTCTGCTGCGCTAAACAGACACTCGCACGGCGTTGAAGTCGCTGGGACATGTGTAACCTTCTGCACATGTCTGAAGTTGCAAATCTCCCCCTTACAGTTTACCACAAGTTAATACTTCACCTAAATTTTTCACTTCATATAGGTGTGCTCGTTCATGTCTGCATAGTGAAAGCATTTCATTTTTATTTAATTTTGGTTCGTCAAAATTTTACCGATTAACCAGTTAAACAAATTAATCGCGATTAAAGCATTCATCAATTGCCCAGCCCTACTAAAAAGTTAAATTTAAACCGAGCAAAGTTAGAGCTATACTTCGTCTCACCTTAGCTTGGACTGGCCCCAGAGGCTGCTCTAGCGCGAGACGGTAGCCTTGATTGGCGTTCGCGCCACACGAGCCCTCGTGCAGCCGCCGAGGTGTCGTCGAAAGCAAATAGCTCGCGCTTTTAGCACGCGACCAACAATAGCCCATGCTTAGGTTAGACGAAGTATTGAAGCGCGAGCCGAATCCGCTGCGTTTTCCTACCACGCACCGGCGGTAGGGCATCGGACATAAGGTAAAACGATGCTAAAAGTGCTCTGTTTCAGGCTGGGCTTTCTCTTATCACTGGAGCATGTTAGAGAGGGTCTTCTGGCTTAGGGCGCCTTGGCTCAGGCTAAACTTTGTCTCACCTCAGCATGGACTATTGTTAGCCATGCATTCTAAAGGCGTGAGCCGTTTCCTTTGAATCACTCCTCGGTGGCTGCGCGAGCGCTCGGGCAGAGAGAACTTCAGTCGAGTTTGTCAAGGCTAGCCGCTCGCGCTTGCACAACCTTTTCAGTAGTACTTCGCAGTCTCACGCTAACATGGACTAACCACGGAGGCTGCGCTAGCGTGAGACGGCAGCCCTGACTGCGTAGATTGGCATCCTCGCAGCACGAGTGCTCGCGCAGCTGCCGAGGCGTCATCCAAAGCAATTACCCCGGGCTTTTATTGCGCGTGGTTGCTAAAAAGATACAATTATAGCTTTGGCCGTGATACGGTGGAATATGCACGTCAGCTATTTATTTGTCTGTTTGTAAACAAGCTCACTATGGTGGGTGACAGCTCAAGAGTGCAGTGGAAGCTCCGCCTTCAGCGCGCGCTCCTTGCCTTCCGCCGCGCTTTGGCTGCGCGTGCACACTTGTGCTATCAAGACCACAAAGCTCGTGCTGGAAGCGGAGATTCCACTGCACTCTTGGGCTGTCACAGACTATTGGCGACGTGAGCAATCGAAAGTGTCGCTGTGGTCGGCCCACCCCAATAGGCTGAATGCTGACTATGACGTAAGCAAAGGATGTCTCATTGATGGAAATAAGAGGAATGTAAGAACTTCAATTTTGACGGTGTTGGCAGTCTTGTTTTGAAATCGCTATGATTTCAGGCTTTCAGAATGCTCATCGCAAACACCGTCGAGCTTGTTGTTCACAAGGTAATGACGTCACGAAAGGTAACCGAACGAGGGCGCCACCGAAACATCTCGCCGCTAATAGACGTTTCCACTGTTTACAAAAATCACAGTCCACACGTGTTAAATCACAGTCCAGAACGCGCACGTTCGTCGCTTCGGAAAGCGAGCAAATCACGCGCCATACGCGCGAACACTGAAAATGGAACCTGCCAAGTGTCCTTTTTTGGAAAGGTCTATAGAGTCCACTATTGGCGAACCCCTGCGCGCTTCCGGATTCGAACTTCTTTCCGTTTTGTTCCACGTCATTTTGCTTCCTGTACTGCTCGCAAGCACAAGGGTCGTTTGATAAGTTTGGTAAATTTATACGATGAACAATTCAATGGATGACGCCATGGCTGGCAAGTGTCATTTTTCAAACTAACCCAGGCTAGCTTCCAGGCGGGAGCGAAGCGCTGTTCATGTTTGACAGACGGTTGAAGCGAACACTGTAGCGCTTGCCACAACAATGGAAAAAAAATCAGCCCTGTGCAATGATCAAGCACGTTTGTTTTAAAAATGTTAACGTCCACGTATCAAAACCGAGTTGCATGAAGTTCATGGGGACCGTTATTCAACGTTGAAGGCTGTTTAGTTCTGGGTTCATTGGTTTAAACGTGGCAGAACGTTCCCTGAAGATGAAGCGCGCTCCGGGCGCCAAGTTGAGGTCACCACGACGGATATTGTTGAATAAATTCATAATATATTAATTGGAGGACAGTCGAGTGAATGTGCACAAGACTGCTGAGACCATAGGCATCTCAAAATAACGTGTGCACAAAACCCTCTACAAAAAGCTGTGTGCGCGATGGGTACCAGCACCACCTCTTAGATAACAAGGCCGTAGTGCTGATCATTTTTCGCCATAGAAGAAGGCCCATCGCGGGCCGTGATTGGACGCGAGGGCTGCGTGAGCGTCTCGTGTCTAATCAGAGAGACGGACGCAGCGCTCGTATCCAATCACCGCCCACGATCGGCCTTCTTCTGTGACGACAAATTATCAGCACTACGGCCTTGTGTTCTAGGAGGTGTTGGTACCAGACTGTTGATTCACCAAGACAACGCGCTCTCCCACGAATTGACCGTGACAATGGCAAAATTGGAAGAATAGGGCTTGGAGTTGATTCTTCATCCACCCCATTCTTCTGATATGGCGTCGTGTATTTTATCCGTGTTCCCGAACTTGAGAAATCTGACTCTGTCGGAAAAAGTTCTCATCAAATGAGAATGTCATTACTCCCGTCAGTTAATATTTTCTAGCCTTTAAGAAAACCTCTTTTTTTGAGAGAAAGAAAATTTAGAAACTCGCTTTAGTCCTGAATGGGGACTATGTTGAGAAACGACGTCAACCTTTTCTTCTAGCAAAGCGTTTAACTAGCTTTTTTCTTTTTTTTTTACCAAACTCATCAAACGACCCTTGTACGCACGTTCATATAAAGGTATAACTCGGAACACAAAGCACGCTTTGCATTAGAGATGAACAAATAAGCGCATTACCAGAAGTCTACTGGGGCACGAACCACCCTGGCGCGCTTGTAATATCAACTCACGCCGAGCGCGATGAATAGCAGTCGTTAGGTGGTACAGATAGAGATGGTAGCTACGAATGGTTGGACCACACCGAGAAGGTCAGCAGGAGAAGCTCCGTCTCCACCTCGCGCTTGTCATTCTTCGTAAGTTGAAGCGTTACCAAACCTAGAGAGCTCGAGCCGGAGTTGGAGCTTCCCCTGCTGACCATATATTGTAACAAACTGTATAATATGCAAGTTTTTGCAAGTCGTGTTTCCAGGTTCAGCAAAAACTCTGCAAGTAACCTTGAAATTGTGGTAACCCACATGATTTTAAGCCCGTGTCGAAATTCGACTAAGTTGTCTGATAGTCACAGAAACATCTGTAAGCTCTGCAGTTGGTAATATTGTGCAAGGGAGAGATAGAGAGATACTATATGGTGCAAATAAATGAATAATTATATGCTAGTTCGCCCATATATTTTATACCTTCAGCGAAGGCGAGGGACCCGCAACATTTCCTGTTTGAGTACTGGTTTTCTGAGAGTCCCTAACCGAGGGTGCTAGCGCATGGTAGCTCAGAGCATATGGAGAGCAGGGTGGTCACGTGGTGCAAGGCCGACAGTTGACTAGTCCAACAAGCACGCAGCTTCCACCGCACTGCCAACTTAGGGGTGAACACGAATCGAACGCGACTCGACGGGGGGACGACGGCTGAGACATCCCTCCCAACCTAATCTATAAACCTCCCAACCTTTCTATATTTTCCATCGTTTTCTCCCGATCCCCTTCCCTATCCAGAGTGTGCGCACTGAGCGCGCAAGCAACTAAGTCAATTTTCTAAAAAAAGGGGAAATAAACATCTCTCTCTCTCTTTCTTACTCAGCTAACAGCTGCTGTGCCATCATACCTCGGGATATTAGATCTGCAACAACGAACAAAAGGTCTACCTGCTACTTGTTTCGTGTTATACACCTTCCAAACGCTTATCTCTGGTGCGAAAAATTCCGAGATACTGGACTGTAAAGGCAGGTGCGGAGTACGATATTTCGCGGAGAAGAGCTACTGCGCATGATCAAAATGCACTCCACAGCTAATTAAAGATGGCAACTAACAGAAGATCGAAGGTCTACACCATTCACATTGGCCCCAAAGTATATAGGGCCATTCAAGTTAGAGCCTTCTGAGAGATACTATCTTTGTTTGGTGGGCTGTGGAACTCTTTCGTATGGAAAATAACCCTCTGCGAAATATCGTACACCCGTCGTTAATATGAAGGTAGAGGCCGGTCCGTCAACCACTCCGTACTATCCGCGTCATGACGCGGCGGGCGTGGCGGCTATCGAGCCTTATCGGCGCTTGGCGCTTCACCGAAATTAAGCGCTTTCTTCGAACACTGTCCTCGGTTTTACTGCTCCGCTCTGCAGAGAGCGTGAAAGTGGATTTCTATTTTGCGACTTTTTGTGGGCGCTGTGCACACGTCATTGACGGCAAATAGTTTGCATTTTGCCCGTGAAAAAGCGCCGACGTTGCTCGGTATAGTTTATCAAAACTCAGATGCCTTCTTTATTATTGAGTGAACGCTAATAGCGATAAATATTTTTACAAAAGAAAATATTTCGAGCGTATCATGACAAAAGCCACTTCGACTTTTCAAAAATGAGCGTGGTCGAATGAGCCGAAAGAAATGCGACCGCATTCAAGGAAAAAACAAATAGTTACTTTATCAAGTCACCACAGTGCCTCCTGATAACGTCCGAAAGGCCCCTACCCAATTCTCGCACTTTCTTCAGGGAGCAGCAGCAGAGCTGAGCTGATTCACACGCTGAATCTCGGCGTAGGGCACGATAAGGTGCGCAAGCCGCCACGGCCCGCAGCATCGTGGTGCTGATAGTACGGAGCAGTCGGCGGTTCGGCGTTCACATTTATATCGACAACGGGTGTACGTCGCATTCGCGTCCCCAGCCCAGTGACTCGGCAGTTTTCGTCTTTTTCAGAACAGTCGGAAAAGTGTACACCCTTCATTATGGATTATAACAGATCGATGGAAACTTATTTTGTTCCATAGGTTACCAGCAAAAAAGAAAAGGCATACACGAGAAGCGCATAAGCCAGGTGAAAAGCCCACGCAAGTGCACTTCGAAAAAAAAAAACAAAAAAACAGCATACTAATGCTTGGGCGGTAAAATGACTGAAGTATCATCGGTCTAGGCAACTTCTTGTAAGAAAACCTGAGACTGGGAGTTATTTCACGCGATAGCGTAAGGCTCCCGTTCAGCGGAAAAGCCGGCGTAGTAGTAGTCGGCGTCCGGCGTGACTTCGTAGGCCACGTGACCCGTGTCGAGTCACCCGGGTCACGGCGTCCAGCGTGACCTCGTGGGCGGGACCCTCCCCTTTCCTGAACACTGGGGTCACGTGACCCGGGTGTTGAATGGGATCCCCCTCCCCTTACCCCCCCCCCCCCACCTCCCATCCCCTCCTCCACTACTATCTGACCCCCACTCATTTCCCCTGCCCTCCACCCCTTGCCCTCCCTTAGTAGCAGTCGGCGGCGGCGTGACCCCGTGGGAGGGCCCCCTCCCCAGCTCCCCTCCCCTCATCCACCCCCTCCAAGCCCTCCATTCCCCCAACCCCCACCCCCTTCCCTTCCTAACTCCGCCTCCCCTGCCCTTTCGCCCTCCTGCACCCCTGCGCTGACGACCCGGCCTTGCGCTATAGAGCTATATAAGGAGGTGGACTAAATAAACGAGTTAGCTGAGTTTGAGACGTCGTCCTGTCTATTTTTTGTCCCTTCTACGTTTTGATGTTTCTTCTCTACCCCAGTTTCAGGTTAAATCAACATAAGTAGGTACTGAAAATTGCATAATTTGGCATGGAACTACTTCAGGTCATGCAGTTAGTTCACGCCAGATAGTCAGATTTATAATGAGCGAAATAGTTAAGAGCTCACTAAAACAGCATTAGATGACATATAAAAATACTCTCCCAGACTAGCGTCATGTATCCATAGTGAGACTGGACCTCCTCAGGCAATTTTGTGCTTTCCTGAACCAGGCGCAGCTGCCCCAGGGACATTCGGGCTTAAATCTCCGGAGCGAAAAGACGCGGTTTTCGGTGCCAGGGACGGGAATTTAGAAAAATACAGAAAAATAATTATTATAAATATCAAAATGCTCTCCTCGAATATGAAACTAGACATACCCAGCTACATTCTAAACGAAAATTCGATATTCTCAGGCGATTTTTGTGGCTTCCTGAGCCGGGCGGAACTGCCAAAAAAAACGTTGGGACTTTGTCTCAAGAGCGAAAAGACGCGGCTTTCGGTGCCAGGGACGGGAATTTAGAAAAATGCAGAAAAATAATTATTATAAATACCAAAATGCTCTCCTCGAATATGAAACTAGACATACCCAGCTACATTCTAAACAAAAATTCGATATTCTCAGGCGATTTTTGTGGCTTCCTGAGCCGGGCGGAACTGCCAAAAAAAAACGTTGGGACTTCTCCAGAGCGAAAAGACGCGGCTTTCGGTGCCAGGGACGGGAATTTAGAAAAATACAGAAAAATAATTATTATAAATATCAAAATGCTCTCCTCGAATATGAAACTAGACATACCCAGCTACATTCTAAACGAAAATTCGATATTCTCAGGCGATTTTTGTGGCTTCCTGAGCAGGGCGGAACTGCCAAAAAAACGTTGGGACTTAGTCTCCAGAGCGAATAGACGCGGCTTTCGGTGCCAGGGACGGGAATTTAGAAAAATACAGAAAAATAATTATTATAAATATCAAAATGCTCTCCTCGAATATGAAACTAGACATACCCAACTACATTCGAAAATTCGATATTCTCAGGTGATTTTTGTGGCTTTCTGAGCCGGGCGGATCTGCCAAAAAAAACGTTGGGACTTTGTCTCCAGAGCGAAAAGACGCGGCTTTCGGTGCAGGGACGGGAATTTAGAAAAATACAGAAAAATAATTATTATAAATATCAAAATGCTCTCCTCGAATATGATACTAGACATACCCAGCTACATTCTAAACGAAAATTCGATATTCTCAGGCGAAGTTTGTGGCTTCCTGAGCCGGGCGGAACTGCCAAAAAAAAAAAAAACGTTGGGACTTAGTCTCCAGAGCGAAAAGACGCGGCTTCGGTGCCAGGGACGGGAATTTAGAAAAATACAGAAAAATAATTATTATAAATATCGAAATGCTCTCCTCGAATATGAAACTAGACATACCCAGCTACATTCTAAACGAAAATTTGATATTCTCAGGCGAATTTTGTGGCTTCCTGAGGCGGGCGGAACTGCCAAAAAAAACGTTGGGACTTAGTCTCCAGAGCGAATGGACGCGGCTTTCGGTGCCAGGGACGGGAATTTAGAAACATACAGAAAACTAATATTCACTATAAATATTACAATGCTCTCCTAGAACATGATACTAGCTAGGCGTACCCAGCATACATTCTAAACGAAAATTCATATTCTCAGGCGATTTCTGTGGCTTCCTGAGCCAGGCGGAATAGCCAAAAACGTTCAGACATACTCTCCACAACGATGTGAGACGCGCTGGTTTTGTGCAAGTGATCAGATAAAAAAACCAACTAAAACAATATTATTACTATTATTCAAAATACCCTCCTGGAATATGATACTAGACATACCGAGATACGTGAAAGATGTAAATTAAATCTCCTTATCAATTTTTGTGACTTCCTCAGCCAGGGGCAACTGGGCGGAAAAATGTTCTGGCATAGTCCCAGAGCGACAGATGCGATTTTTTTTTGTGGGAGGGGCGAGATATAAAAAATTGCAGGAAAATAATATTTATGAGTATTAAAATTTTTTGCAGGAGAATGATAGTAGACATGCCCAGCTACATGCACGTGGAAATTTTAGCTCCTCATGCAATTTCTTCTAATTTCTTGACGTTATGAAAAAAGCACTGTATAATTTAGTCGGCAAAAAGACGACGAGTAGCCTAACTCGCATTTTGGCCTACTGCTTTGCCTTTTAACACATCCAGAAGCTTCCTTGAATTATAAATGCGAACTAGGGTGCCTTCATCTCGCTTTAATTGGGGTGATGACATCCTTTGTAGTACCCGATGCCGACAGCACGTGCTCACAACGAGAATACAAAGAAATACCTTTAAAAAAAAATGGTGCCTAGCACAAGTAGAGCGCGCTCCTACCAAAGAATAAAAAGCACAGCGCCCGTATGAGAAATATTGCACCATTGTTGGTAACATGGTCACGTGACGATAATTTACGGGGGTCACGTGACCATCGTCCGTTGCGCCACATTAACCACGTAACCACAGTGAAAGAGTGGGCCAACGGAGGCCACAAGGTCATGTGACCATGATCCGTGGGGTCATAAGAACACGGTCCGTGGAGTCACGGGAACATAACGCGCGGGGCGAGGGGGGGGGGGGGGGGTTCCTCTCCGCCAGGTCTCAACGCGGGAAATGATATCGCATTTAAGCCTCACAGGTTGTCCAATTGTCCAAGCTGACAGCCAACTTTTTGCCGATGACGGGCGAGTGCGGTTCTTCTTTGTGTGCGGCCAACAGAACCCCCCCCCCCCCCCGACCACCCGAAAAGTACAGAGCAAGCACCTAGAGCTGCCAGAAGTGTTCGAGTTAGAAATTGTGTAAAGTCGTCGATTTCTTTACTAGGATTTTATGCATGGTACAGGAACCGCAAAATCTCTTATTGGTCATAATTGCTATCGACATGTATGGCGCTAAAATGAATTCATTTGTCCTTCGAAAACAAGGATCTTGCTACCATGGTGCAATCATCAGAAATATATATTTCATTCGTTAAAATAGTAAAGATTTGCGAAATATTTTGGGCGGGAGATCTCTGCTGACCCAACCATGTTTTAACGCTATTGCCAGCCCTCGGTTATTAGAGAGCTTTAGACCTAGATAACTCAAAATTGAGCGTGAATTTCAAAATGCTCTCCTGGAATCAATTAAAGCTAAGATTAATAAAGCGATCGCATTTGACTTCAAGCTCCTGTGGCGACAAGCTTTTCTTCCTGGGAGCTGAATGTCATGGCCTCGTTTTCAATGGGAGTCTATGGCATTCGGTTTGTTGATTCGGGAAGGAAATATAATGGTCGTGAGGCACTGAAATTCTTCAAATAAGCGGGCTATTAGATCAATATTATGGCCCCCCGAGTGCAATTAATTTTGTGGAGTTTTAACTGAATTACAAAAAATAAAACTTTTTGCCCATTGAGTTACGCTGGGGCGCTGACGTGACTGCCGAGAGATGGCGTAAGTTGCGAGCGGCGGCATGTCCCGGATTCTTGGGGTTGTCCGACCGCGTTAGCGTCACCTCCCGTCAGTGAGAATCTCTGTGTGCCGATATCTGTCCCGGCCAGGTCTGCTTATCTGCCCGCGCGTCTCATTGTTGTTGGTGACCTGTAGCGACGCGCGCTGACGCTGAGGCGGGCCATGCACGTGAAAAAAAGCCCCAGGAGGTTGAGCTATCATCTGCTGCGGTAGAATGTTTTTTCTGATTGGTCGGAGGTCTGTAAGTAATAATTTGGTGGGGGCCATCAAATATAAATTAGATGTATATCCCAAGTGAAGCAATGATTGCGTTCTCGGCAATACAGAGAATGCACACGCGCGACAAGCGAGCCGTGCACTGTGAGTACATGCCCATATTGGTATCCGTGGCGGCAGACGGCGCCACGGATACCAACGTCAACGTCATGAGCCACACTCAACGAGATGGCCATACTACGCAAATCTTTCACCATTTCAGGTGTCGTCACGCACGAAAAGTGTGTCGCCCTCAAAAAAAAAAAAAAAAAAAGAACACCGAGGATTGCAGGTGTCGCGGACTCCTGGTTTTTGGTAAATCCCGGAGTCCGAACACACGAGTGCGGAAAGGCTCGGTTATTACCGGTGAGGAGGCAACGCAATTGACTAGCGATCTCCTCAACGGGGAAAACCTTGATGAAGATATCGGCAAGTCGAGTATTTTCAAGGAACTCTGTATCGAATAAAAGCCGACACGGTTCGCTTTTGTCCGACATTATTTTGATTTAACATGTCACTTCAGCGGGCTCAGCCTATCCCGCAGCCAAAGTTCGATTGTGAGAAACAAGATGGCCGAGAGACTTTAATGGAGGTTCCTTACAATAAGAGAGTTGGGAAATCGGCATCGAAAGAGATCACCGTTCACGAGCAAAGGTTTTTTGGCCCCGCAGCAATCTCGAAGGTTGCCGTTTTGTTAGATGCCACTGTGAACCTTCTAACACTTTGCACGTTCTCTTCTTCGGCTATTTTTTTATTGAATCGGCATCGTGCAGATGCTGCATGAGATTAGTTGATGACTACCGTCATGACTGGGCAGCCAAGAAACATCTTGGCTATACACACGCATACATGACAGACCCGACCCATTCAAACAAGCAAACCGCGGAGTTCTCCTTCGTGTGAATACCCCTTTAACACCTGAGGCTGCGGCGCTGAAAAGGAAAAACTTTTAGTCGAAGGAACAGACTCAGTTGACTGGTTTATTTCTCAAACATCCTAAACATATATCCACACAGCCTCTCTAACCATGTGGTCTCGGAACCCTCTTCGTCGTCCTTGACTGGAGGCTATGCCTTGATGATAAACGGTTTTCCTTCTCTGTACCACAGTCTCAGGTGTTAAACGACATGATCAAATGTGACTACATGTAAAATGAGTCGAGCAACAATTTTTGTGCTTTCATTAAATACCGCTCAGGATTAATCCCTGACGATGATAACTTGCAAAGACACCCATTCGTTTTTTCTGTCCGCGCAATGACAGTCGCAAGGAAAAAAAAGTAAAGAAATAGTTTTTCTTTCCTGTACTCGAAATTAGAACAGCGGCCACTTAGTCTGACGATAATGATATACCGTCAGTGACCATTATAGTCACGCGCTGAGGTTGGTAAGCTATGAAGCAAGGACTGAGTTTCAGACGCTGCTAGAGTTCGTCTATCCTCATCTTTCATTGAACAATTGCCATTACCCGAATGTTTGGTGATGCTGATATTCATGAACCCGAGCACGACACGGACTCGTGATAATCGAGTACGTGAGAGTTTCGAAGTCGTGATGTCATGTGATGTCACCGTGTCAACAACACTAATACATCTAGCGACGTTCTCTATTTATATCGACTTCACGTAGTGAGTCACCTGACGACGTCACGTGACGTCCCGGAGTCACGTGACATTACTTGACAGCCTCTCTTGACACCTTGACGTCACGTTACCCCGTGACACATGACTATTCACAGGAACAGTGCAAAAGCGCTACGAAAACCTACAATTTCTCCTACACTGCAATTCTGTATATGACGATTTGATGAATACATAGGAATACAGCTGCCATTTTATTATTCTCAATAATTAATTTTGTTATACTAAAATAAAAAAGAAGAAAACTACCATGAACATTTTTTTAACCGGTTACCGTTATATTTTTTACCGGTACAGTTGCGGGTCAGATACAAGGTGGCGGCGGAGATTTCGGTTCAGTTCCGGTTCGGCTAAAAACAAAGGTTCGGTTCCGGCTCAACACTGGTGAGGGCAGGACAAAAGAAGCTGCGTGTGGGACTGAAAGTACTTTTTATTGGAGCGAACTTCTGCCTATAATTAAAAGAAATAAAGTACCAGCAATATCAGGATATAGACCGTTTTACTGAGAGAGGGCGAGAGAGAAAATGGGAAGGGGCTAACGGCGCTTTCACCCTCGCTGGGTCGTTAGAAAGAGTGAAAGTCCAGGATGAGAGGCTTCGCCGGTGTTGGGTGTCTGCAGTGCCCGAACTTCGTTTGCGATTTCTTTTCTGTTTTAAACTCGCAAACTTAATTAGAGCCACGGGATTTGATGGCGACAGTTTCCCAGTCATCCGGACACCATTGTTCGTTCATAGGGTGCAAGAATAACGACAGAAAGCGTCGAATACTGTCCGAGGACCTATGTAGCTTGCATGGAATCCGGCAAGGCAAGTGCGGCTGCAATGTTTTTAAGCTCCATCGCTTTCCACATGACCCCGGTCTCCGGTGGCAGTGGATTGCGTCCATAAACCGAAAAGATAATTCCTTAACGTAATCCTCTCGACTGTGCTTGGAACATTTTGTGAATGAAGCGCGCACCGAACGCTTTACCGCCGATGAACTTGGGGTACGCTAGCAAGGTGCGTGCGACCTTTCTCGTGATAATTGCTGTTACAGCTTGTAAAATTTTGTAACTGAATTTATTTTAATATTGATATTTTGCAGCGGTGACATTGACTCGATTTTATCATGCACAACACTTAGTTGAAGGCTCATTTTCGCCGCCAGGTGTGGCTGGAAATTGTTGAAAAGTTAGTTCTATCGGTTTTCCTGAATCGTGATCTCCTGCGCGATACCATAGCCGACAAAAGCGCTCCTTGGAGTGCAGCTGGTGGGTTGTTTCTGTTGGTTGGACCCTTTGAAGTGCTGGATATTCGCTGCAGGGTACGTCTCATGTGTTACGATCCGCGTTTTCGAGCCCAGTGTGCACATTTCTTTCTTCGAGTGATGGCATCCGCCAGTGCGGCGACGGAGGGAACAGCGGCAGGGAACGCGCTAGCGACAGAAATTTGAGGCAAGTAGTCAAAATATTGCACCAAATAGTAAAATAAATCGTGGCTGCTTTGAGGCTTTCTGTGGTTTGATATAAGTACATCTAGAACGTCTTCGTCGCACATACCCAAGGAAATATAGGAACACGGACATGCAACATAAAAGCAGCGCAGCAAAACGATCGGTGGAGGAGCTTTCACCTTTTTGTGAAGTTTAGGAGGGTCCCCTGTCTTGGAGGGCTTTCCTTTTTCGCTCTATCCCAGGGGAACGTCTTCCGTTCCCCCGCTCGGATGCGGTTGCGACTGAGAGGCGAAAAGGTTTCGCCTCGTCTTTTCTCGCTTTCGGGAAGGGGACTCGTCCGGCAACCGGGAAAAAGATGGGAAGTAAGGAGTTTTAGCAGGTCGTTTCCACACGAACGTTTCGCTTTCGAACGCATCGGCGACGCCTCTGCGCATGCGCGCGCGAGTCGTTCGGGGCGTTGGGAGGCTCGTCTCGTTCGTTTCTCCCATTCCGGCCGCTGGAGTCGTCACCGCAACGCAGCCAGCACCGTTCACGACTGGGGTAAAAAAAGATGGCGATCGGTTTGGCGACTGACTTCGGCGACCCAGCCGAGCGTTAGGCTTAGGATAGAGGGAGGCGATTTGCCATTCTGTAAGCCTGCTTCATTTGAGCGGTTGAACCAAATAATTTCGAGGATTGCTCAAAGTGGTAAGCAATCGTGAATGCTGTAAACTGCACATGCCAGTAAATGTTTGAGATCTGCGAGAAGACTAGCTGCCGTGGTGACCGCGAGCAGACGAAATGATTTGGCTCGACGGCACACAACGTGAACAATCGTTCAAGTTCAAGATGACGGTGACACACTACATACCTTTACGGTCGTTCAGATACTTCTTTCTCTATCTAGCTTCGCAGGTCTTGAAATTCCAACAGGTAAATTTTGCGTCGGCCCAGGGGGGAGGGAGGGGCTTATGAGGCTTGAGCCCCTCCCCCCCCCCCCCCCCCGATATCCAGCCGACCCTATATTATACACATGCATTTTAAGCCCCCCCTCCCCCCCCCCCTCCACACCCCAAATGGTCTCGCTTATGCCTTTTTCGCCAGGTTTATCCTTCTAATCCCACACTTTGTGAAACATTGTTTATAGAACCAACTTATACATCATCAATCACCGGCTAAAGGTAGGCATCCCCGATTGTAACACCGTCTCATTTAATTACTATTTTCGTCCCTAAACCTCAAAAGATTGGAGTCGCCTTCCCGCGTCTCAATAACTGATGCTGCTGATTTTAAAATTGCCATTACTAATTCTCTTCTTGCTCCTTAGCCATTGTTCCTATTTTTGCCTCGTTCGTTCATGTACTCGTATATAGGGGGAAAATAAAATACGACCAGAGGAGCCCGTGGCTCCCGCTATTGGCGACGTGAGCGATCGAAAGCGTCGCTGTGATCGACCTTCCACGATTGACCGAATGCTGACTATGACGTCAGCAAAGGATTTATCATGAACAGAAATAAGAGTAATGTAAGAACTTCAATCTTAAAGGTGTTGGCAGTGTTGGTTTGAGAGCGCTATGATTTCGAGCTTCCACCATGCTCTTCACAAACACCATCGAACTTGTTGTTCGTAAAGTAATGACCTCAGGAGTGGAAACCTTAGGAGGGCGTTACCAAAACATCTCGTCGCCAATAGGCTGCGCCGCCTAGACGTGAGCCTAGGGGCGAGGGTGTGTGGCTTACTCCGATGTGTATACGCCCCTCGCTCGGCGCTTCCCAAGCTTCGGCATTGCGCCTCTTGGTGCGGCGGAAGCTACCACCGCTATCATTGGTCGCTCGACGCGTGCGGCGCGAGGAAGCTCGTCACTATAGTCGGTTACAAGTTAAGAAGGTAGGAGAAGCTCCTCCCACAAGCGTGGTGCGTCGGTTTCAAATCCCTCCGCAATCGAAAGAAGAGTTCACTGGAAACGCTTCTTGTTCCGCTTCAATGGATAGATAATGGCCACAGAGGATTACGAGACGGAATGTCCAACGAGCCTGAATGTCCAACGAGACGGAAGATCCAATAATGGATATTCAGGCACGTTGGACATTCAGGCACGTTGGACATTCCGTCTCGGTTGGACCTTCCGTCTCGTTGGACATTCAGGCTCGATGGACATTCCGTCTCGATTGGATCTTTCGTCTCGTTGTACATTCCGTCTCGCCTGTCACGTGACCGATTGGACATTCAGGCTCGTTGGACATTCAGTCTCGTTGGACATTCAGGCCATAAGCGGCCACAGAGTGGTGCCAACGTGTCTCCGACCCCCACTTTTTAAGAAAGCGACCTTTGTATTCATCGGAGAAGGAACCGAGCCCCTGAAAGCAGCCTTTGTATCAATCGGAGGGGGAAGCTAATCCAGAAAGTCGTCTTTGTTTCCATCGGAAGGGGGTAGACTTAATCTCCCTTTCGTGGCTTCCACAATGCTAAGTCAAAGTCGAGAGATAAAGCAAATATGTACAGAAAGGCACGACCCTCCTCGCGCGTTGGCCGCAACGTCACGGAAACGATGGGACGCTATGGACCTTTTTTACATACCGACGGCGCCAGGCGGTGGCTGCACGAACTAAAAATCGAGGAAGTGACCTACCTGCGCTACCAATCGACAATGGGAGCTACGCTACCAGTTTCTTCGCTCTCCGAGCAGCGGCGCGTGCCCAACGCGACTCTAAAGAGGGGGATCTGTGGCGTCCACCCAAACGTCATGTTTTTCTTTCCGTCCACTTTCTTTTTTTGTGTAACACAATTATATATATGTTGCAATTACGTGTTCTACTCGATGATCCACAGCCTCCTTCCGAATTTCCTCGATTTCTAGTGCCGACTTCCGCTGCTTGGCATCGAGTGCTCGCGCGTGCGCAGAACGCTTCTCGGAAAAGGTCCATTGGATGCGGAGGTGGCGGAGGGATATATGATTCCCTTTGAGGGGCATTTGCCGCTACCTTCTTGACTTGTAACCTACTATAGTGTGCAGCCTGTACCGAGAGCCACGCCCTCCTCTGTTCGCATTTCATTTTTCCCCGATAGTACATATTTGCGTTCAAGCTCGCTCCTGTGTGTAATGCCTTCGGGCCCCGAAATAAAATAAATGAAATGAAAGGAAAAGTCTGACCACGGCAGAAGCAACGATCCGATGGAGTCCATCAAGCAGCAACAAAGGCACCAATCACGCACAGAAAAATCGCAGCATCACGACGCCTTCACTATGCGTGATTGGTTTAGACGGCGGTAGTCAAACCCACAAAGAAAGCCAGCGCAGTGATCCGACGAGCTTTTGGTAAGGCTTGATCGGCTGCATCGAATCGCCGCGTTCGCTGCGGTCGATGCGTCAGAACTTTGAGCTCTGATTGGTTCTGAATGAAGAAGAGTGGGTAGACCTCGAGGCAGCTTGCTTTGAGGTCCACCCACTATCCTTCAATCCATCCACTCAGAGCTCGGCGTCTTTCTAACGTCACCGCAACCCCTGCAAAAGAAGCAGACGAACTTGCGCTCCGCATCGACATCGCGGTGGAAACCTCCATGCGACTTTCCTAAGAGCCGCTGAACTTCGCGCACTGTACCAAACAACAAATCTGCACAGACAGGTCGAACATAACAACGAAATAATAAAAAAGTGTTTTTTCGAGGAGTTAGCGTTGTATCGTTATTTGGGACCACCCGCAAATGTATACATGTCTGAGGGGAAATCAAAGCTAACGTATTCGCCTCGGACAGATGGCTAATAATAATAGCAGGTGCAGATGATGATAGGTTCAGAATTTAAAAATACGTGCCGTGGTGTTACTAGAAAATTCTACACGCACTGTGAATGGAGGTCAGAGCACTCGCTTTTTGTACAAGGCACGGGGTCTACCGAACACAATCCAGGAAAAGACCATACATAGCCACCAAAAAATGTAATTCTTTTTCTTATAGGGATTTTTTTTTTTGCGTTGTAGCACAGTATACACCTTTCCAAAAAACGCTCCTAGGCCGCCGCCATGTTGCTGATGCTGATGAGGGCTAGAGCGACTCTCGCGCCCTCTATCAGCTAGAAATTTTCTGGCACTCTCTTGGACTGTGAAGACCCGCTCAGCACGGTTCTCTACCTACGTTTTTGCGGTTTTGCATTCGACGTTTTCTAGCCCCTCTTGAAAGTTTCCACTTAATTTTTTTATGCGTGCTGCGTACCATTTCTGTGTTATCTTCCATTGTGAGAAATAAGGCTGGTAAGTGCTTGCCATTCAAGCTTTTCTGCTTGACGTTCACGGGAAACGAAGGAGGTGAAGGACGTCGAACGGCCCTCGACGCGATTTTGCGAACGTTGTTCTCCCCCCTCCCAGAGATAATCCGCGTAGAATCCTCAGCCATCTCCAAAAATAGTTGTCCGGTTTGGGGTGGGAAACGGATCAGTCGCGTTCGTTCCTTTGCCTTGGTGCTGTTGTGAAAAGGGAAGCTCTCCCCAAAACGTGCCCCAAAACGAATCATCTTGGATTCCGCCCAATCGTCAAGATGTGACTGTCGTCGAGTGTGGCTGTGTTATTTGAGATCTTTCTCAAATAAATCCTTTCAGATAACGCTGCATCGTGTGGTACGTATAATATGTTGTTTGAATGTTAACACTTGCTAAATTGTATGTCCGTGTCCTGTCCATCGGTAAACACGTTATTTGTGAGCGTGAAAAATGCATGCCTTTCAGCTATCAATTCTGTTGTAAATTATTTTCGAAAGCTAAGCGCTTTGTTGTTTGACATGCGGCAATCGCGCAGCACCGTCAACACTTATCGTAAAGAAAACAACAAAAAACTAGAACTATACATTCCAGTCGCGTTTGTTCTGTCGCGCGCGTACCCGTTCATAGGGTTTTTTTTTTTTTTTCAAACGTGGTACAATGCTTTCTCAATGACCTCGGGAATATACATGCACCATGAAACACAAAATACAGCGGGAAAAGACGAGAATTTAGCCGCCAGCAGTGTTTGAAACTGCGCCTACGCAGGCTGCGCCTATCGAAATCACAGTCCACTCGGTTAGGGTTAACGGGGACGCCGGTGAGAGTCTAGCCTCAAGCCCAGTGAATGGGCTCGAAAACGGTTTGCTGCCCCTGGGGTCGAGTGTTTCTTGAAAAGGTGTATAGGAAGGCGGTATTGCAGGCACTCGCGATACCAAAACACTTAATGAATTCAGTCGGTCGCTATAGTCCAGCTCCACTCACCATGTGCCACAGAGGACGCTACGAGCCACCGGACTCAATAAATAGCTCGGAGCGTGTCACGTGACCTGCCGGTTGGACGAAGAGAAGCGTGTGATGTCACGCGACACAGGCGAAGCGCTGGATTGGCTGCCACGGTTCGTAACGTCCCTTGCGGTACATCGCGTGGTGACACGGAGCGCACACTCATTCTGTCAATCGTTATCGATCGTCTACACGCGTGTCCTGCAAGGAAGTCCTCACGCGGGCCCTGTGCAGACAGACTCGAGGCTCGTTCACACATTCGCATTTGAGTGTGATCGACAGCGTCGACAACACCCGTAACCGCTTCCGACGGGAGAACACCAGAGAGCCTGTTGTGTTACAAAGCGTTTCCAACTGCGCGATCACGTGGTCGATCGGGGTCACGTGGTTTGCAATACCAGCTGCGACGAGGTGACGAAAACGTCGACCGTCTGCAAACGTCTCCGCCTTTCCGCCCGCTTTCCTCCTTGCCACGCAAAAAACGCAGCGCATGCGCGCTTGCGACCAATCTCGGCAGCAGCCAACGTTATTAGATTAGCTCAGTTACGGAAGTGCTCATAGACGCTGCATGCAAGAACAGTACCCCCCCCCCCCCCCCCCCCCACTCACCACGACTCGCCTCCCGTCGTTTGACGCGCCGCCGGACGGCTGCTTTGGTAACTGCAGTGTATTCTATGGGAATCTGGATACGTAAGTTTCGAAGCACGGCGTCTAGATGGCGTTCCAGTTCTGCTCCATTCAGGCTCATGGAACGCACAGTTATAAAACGAAAACCTAGATGGCGCTTCAAACGACGGCAGGCGGATTGAAGTGAGTGAGGGGGGGGGGGTACCCCCTTCCGCAGGAGTTCCTCAACTGAGGTAATATAGACCGTTCCATTAGGGTCATAGCAGAGAGGGTAAAAGAGAAAAAAAATGCACTCCCCCTCTCACCCCGCATGTCGTCTGCTCCGCCGAGTGGGCTGTAGCTAGCGTCCGGCTGGCGTGCAAACTGTGTTTACAATCGCGTCATTTTGGAACTTTTAAGCGCAGATGCGCAGATTTTGGTATGCCAGTTACCGTGTAATAACTATGCTAGATAAAAAGACTCACAGGGTCCAATTGCGCTGTTACCTGCGTGAAAAAAAAAATAGGAAAAACTGTGTAAGATTGGCCGGTCTCTCTGGTGAAAAGTAAATCCGGTTGCTGTACCTTTTTTACTATACAAAGTTCGTAGGCCTTTAGAGACCATGAGTGGAAGTCTGAAATAATAAATAAAAACGAGCTCTCCTGCCGCAATACACGCAGTAGTTTAGGGTAGTACTGCCGGCTGACTCAACTGCTATTTAAGTAACGGAAAAAAAATATGCTAGTTGATCATTTACAGAAATAGAACAACAGAGAGCTATAGGATGAGTTTGGAGTAGACATAACTATTCTATACTTCGTCTCACCCTAGCATGGACTAACCGCGAAGGCTGTGCTAGCGCGAGCGGCCAGCCTTGACTGCCTTGACTAGAGCACTAGCTGCACGAGCCCTCTTGCAGCCGCCGCGGCTTCATTCAAAGCGACTAGCTCGCGCTTTTAGCACGCGCGGCTAACAATAGTCCATACTAAGGTGAGACGAAGTATAAGAACGCGAACCACTTCACAACGGCAGCCACGAGCGAGAGTTCGATGTTCCGTACAGCCCGCCGGTACAGCCCAAAGATGGAGAATGGCAACCTCCCGGTTTGTCGTCTGCTAGCGGAGTCGGGCGCGTGCCATCTCTCTCGTTTTACCCCGCCGAACCCGCTGAATTTCCCGGATGTATGGAGAGGGCACTGCGATCGAACAAAATGGTGCCGCCCAGAGAGCGCTAAATGGAATGGTCTATAGTAACATTGGCAGCAGCTGCGCCCGCCATTAAATTCCAAAGGCTCCCTTTAATTTCAGATGGAGCCCCTCTGCAATCTTAACTCTCGAAGAAAACACTGGCACACTGGCACACTGGCGCCACCTACTAGGCAGGCCTGGAACACTTGCGATATGCGTCTAACTAGACGGACGGCTTCGCAGTATTTTCGAGATCGCGGCGAACAAATTACGGAAAAGAAAAATTAAATTATAAAGTTCCTTCATTGCTAAATACCTTTAACAAACATGCCGACTTTTCGCTCTCATTTCTTCAATATAAGAACGAAATAATGATCAACAAAAACACGCTAATTCACAACGAAATATGTTTTGGGAAACAAAATCTTAAACTATCGTGATGTCAAAGATTTTACAATGAACATATGCCAAATGCTCTAATGCCTGCACCGAGATTTCTTTTTTATTATTATCATGATTAGAATATTGATTATATTTTTTCTCCCTGTGAGCGAATCTAAAATTGTTTTGTGCCCCAATATTGAGACCAATGTTGTTTTTGGTTTCCCGTATGTCGATACAAGTACTTACTATGCTTTAAGAAATTATTTCCAAAGATTGTGGAAAACATCTTTTGTGTCCTATGTTTTTGAAAGATGAAAAATACGACGATAACTCTTGGCTAAGCATATTTTAAAACTATTTAAAAAAAAAGGTGTGTATATTTATTACTCATAAATGAGCAAAATGTATTTGTTTTTCTCTCTGCAGGTTTTTTTTTTTCTTTTTTTAAATTATAGATATATTTCATTAGCCAGTTTGTCACGCCGCCGCTGCCGCAATGCTTCGGGGGAACTTTAACCTTTTTGCACGTGGGACAACCATGCTGAAGCACTGCGCGTTTAGAGCATGACACCACACCAGGCGACTCGAGAACTGCCGGCTGCCTCTTTCGAACTAAAGCTTTGGCGGCGCCACGCATGCGTCGAACACTTGGTAAGATTGGTGTATTGTGTATTGCTGTATACCACGGGGAGGGGAGGGGGGGGGGGGAAGGGCTGGGGGGGGGGGGAGAGGTGTAGAGGCCTCAATCAGGCAGAAATGACTTTTTCCTCTACCTCCCTACTAGGCTTTACGTGTGAAAAACTAAAAATAAAAAATAAAGGGAGGTTTACGCACTATTTTTGAAGAATTGTCGCTTACAACGTTTTCTAAATTGTTTGCAACACACCGTAAAAGAACGGTGCGTAAAATACGTCAACCGGAAGTGTTCCAAAGCTACCCGATAAAAGGCGTGAGCGAGTTCTCTCGCCATGCGCGGTTACGAGCGCCTGCGACGCAGTCGAAGACACTCAAACGTAAATGTGCGAGCCGGCCTTTAGAAACGTGTTCCGTGTGAATGCGAAATATGGGTGGGCCAACAGCGACCGTGAGCGTCCAGGGCTCTGCCAAGCACAGCGTCCCGATCGTTGCAGGTTGATGCATCTCCGCATCTGTTCTGGACGCCGGCTCCAGAAGCGCCAGGGACACTAGGAGTCCGGGCAGGCGACCACGAAGGGCTGGAAGGGAACCCGCTTGCCGGCCTCGTGGCAGCGAGTCACCCACCGGGGACGCAGGAACACCAGCGCCTCGTTGTCGCACAGCACCTGCGAAACGAAGAAAACAACCAAGTTATGTCAGACACCCTCGCAACACGGGAACTAAGCCTTATACACCGTAAAATTGCCGAAAGGCAAAGATGACTGGCTACAGTTGAGTAAACGCTGGACAAAAGGCGAATACGGCGTCGACGGCGCAGTAGCGCATATCTGCGTCAGTCTGTCTTTCTTATTATTTTTTTCGTTGCCTGCGAGCACTGGTGCTAATGATAATACGTATTTGGAACTTTGACCGATGGCGGTACAGCGGTACGTGAATCGCGCTCCGTAGCTCCTGGATGATTGGCTTCAGAATAAACGTGCTTGCCTACACTTTCCTGACGTGAAACAAATTAAGTAAGGCTCTAATACTGCTCGTATAACGGAAAACTAGAATTACGCGTTGCAGACCCAGTCTCGTACTACTTACGACGATCATCCAGATGACAGCCATTTTGATAGGCCCCAGTTCTCCCCCTATAGCTCGTGAAAGTTGCGAATTTAGTTTTCAGATGCTAGGCATCAAAACAAACGCGAATCGCGAACCGTAAATCGAATAGTCCAAACTTTTGTGACTATACCTCGTTTCTCCTTACGATACAGACCGCAGCGGGTGCTATGAGAACCATCAAGGCCAAACCAGTGCAGTACGAGTGTCACCGTCACGCGACCTTCGGGTGGTGCGCAGCGACGCAAGGTGAGGGCGGTTCCGCAATACCTGCAGAGCTCTAGATTGCCTCGAATGACTCGTCTACCGTGCACTGAGGTTCACCGTAAAACGAAACAGAGCATATCAGAAGCGCAAACAGAGACGCCACTTAATTCTAGAGTCTCAATGGGATGCATATCCGTCTTCCGGATTTGAGGTATACAGTAATTGTGCGTATGGTCAGACAGCGGCAAGTTGGTTAGCCCCAGTGGGCGTCTGGCATTTACGCTGTATAGATGTACAAATTTAGCCAGTACATGCAATACCGTTGCTGGCCCGGGTCTGAGTTGTATAACGCAATAGTGATACACGGCTGCACGCCGGCATACGATGCTCATCCAGACCGAACCCAGGATACGTGGGTTGTGCAGGCGCGACCCTTCGCGGCAAATGCTCCGAGTTGAGGTGGGTTTAACACTCACGGGGCCGCCGATCCAAGTTGAGGTTGGAAAGGGTAAAACAAGGTGTGAGAATCGCAACGCACACCGATACAGATATGAAATGGCTCCGACCCACAATAAAGATGAAACAAAATGTACACAATTTACTTCCCGTGTCTTTCGTATCTGCTCCTGTCAATAAATAAAGCGGGGCTTCCAAATTCTTCGGTTGCTAAACTGAACACATGGCAAAGGACGTTCTCGGGGAAGAGGATTTCTTTTTTTTTTTTAGGCCTGTTCGCTCTTCCGAACAAAGCGTTTTGTATTTCATGTTCTTGAGTTGTTTTAGGCGACTGCATTGCATTTCCTGCATAAAATAATCGATAGTGCACAACTCTATACACCAACTCACGCTTGCAAACAAATTGGAGCGCTCCTAGCGGCACGCCACCGGGGCGGCGCGGCGTATGCGCGCTGGGGTCTGGGCGGCAAGTGCCCCGTCCCGCATTAACAACCCATTGGAACGTGATATCGGCGTCGGCGTACGTGACCGCGTTTTCCCATTGGAATTGTTGATTCTGCGTCTTCTTAGCAATGCCTTACTACTTTAGTGGCCTGAGCGAAATTCACGAGGCTCGTTACACCGCAAAACGTCGTGTAAATAATTTGACGCGCGGCGATTCATTCCGCGTGAACGCCTCAGAATGGACGCTAAAGCCTGAAGTTCAATTCCCACACTTGCGTTGAGTCGGACCGAGTGCGAGGGATGCCATGGCTACAGTTGCCATGGCTACTGTTGCCATGGCTACAGCTTCTATGGCAACAGCTACCGCTGTTGCCATAGCAATCCTCGCACTCGGTCGGACTCAACGCAAGTGTGGGAATCGCCTTTGATTTACATGCTCAGATTCTGCTTGCTACTTTCAGTCGCTAGGGCTGCAAAAGCGTGGACGGTAGCTGCGAGGCTCGGTGTCAACACACTGAAAATCGCAAGGACGCTGACCATGTGAATCAGGCATAACAAGTCGCTGATGGCCACTGGTAACAATTCGATCAACATCTGTCTATATCTGCAGTTTACACCGAGCCTGCCTACCCCAAACAACCTTCAAACTTAAAAGTCCTTCGAGGCCCGCACTTAATTCTTATCGCAATTACCGGGTCAACGTTGGGTCTACGGACAGCTCTTGTTTGAACGAGCAGACAAGATTTTGAGCAAGCAGACGAACTCGAAAGAGCAGACGAGAGCTTGAACGAACCCCGTTCAGAGCGTCAAGACACAATGAACGTGGTCCGCGGGTGGCCCAGACAACTTGACGGTTTTGCCGCGCTCATGCTGGAACAAATCAAATAAATCTGACGACCACAAGTATCCGTGAATTCAACCCAAAGTGCTTCCTACACAAGCAATCGTATTCCGACAGTGTCTGGTTTTCTCTTTTCACGGCACCTATCCACGTTCTCGGACAAACCGAGCAGGCAGAAGACACATGAAAACAGATCTTCACACCTTCCCTGCTCTTTTGGTACAGCCCGGGTTAAGGTGCTTCGTTCAGAAGGCAGGTTTTAGTCTGCTTTCTTCCTAAACAAGACAGGAATGCCCGTGCCGAATATAGACTTCAGCCCACACTTCCAGACCGGAAGTGCTCCCGGAGCGCCACCACCGCGGAGTGACGGGTGGAGTTGGTGTTTAGAAACAACACATCCTAGATAAGAAAGTCCAAGTGCTGAATTTTCCTGCGTAATTAAAGAAGGCCACCGTAGGGCAGAGATCGGACACCACTACGACGTCAGCGTTAGACTAGGAGTCCTGCACTCTAAGAAAAAATGGAGGAAAAAGGCAGCAACGGCGCGTCTTCCTCCCTTCTTCAGACGCGCCCCCAAGCGGACACGAGAAGAAGGGAGGAACAAGACGTTTTTCTCCTTCTCCTCGCAGACGGGAGAAAGGTTCCACCCTTCGGACTCATCTTCTTTTGGTTTCATTTTTCGAGCACGTCGCGCACGTTGTTTAATAAATGTTCAGTTGATTGAGCTTCAGCGGCAGCGAAAACCACCTGTAATTCCGTCTTCTAGTCCAAACGTGCAGAACATTTCGGTTGCATTGACGTTTTTACCCCTAATTAAATGAAACGAGCAAACGAAGCCGCTAGAAACAGCGAAGTTCCGGAGCAGTGCTAGCAGCGCCACGTATACACTGGGTATGATGGCCGTCTCCGGATTACGGGACCCCCGTGGACCTACAGTAGCGGAACCACGCGGAGCTGTGCCGACGTTTTCGACGTTATGGGAATCGCAGGAACTGCGTCCAAGACAGGCAGGTTTTGCTGCCGGCTGACTAAGTGCCTTTAGTGCTG
The DNA here is from genome assembly GCA_013358835.2 of Ixodes persulcatus. Taxonomy (NCBI): domain Eukaryota; kingdom Metazoa; phylum Arthropoda; class Arachnida; order Ixodida; family Ixodidae; genus Ixodes; species Ixodes persulcatus. The sequence continues at coordinate 29,294 of JABSTQ010009129.1, read as the reverse complement.
AGTTCGGTTCTGTTTTCCGATGCCGAGTGCCTACCGGCAATCAACGTGGTTCTGTATTTCTGCGTGACATCGCAGCAACATCGTGATAAAAGTGTTGTGCGTTGTGAATAGAAGACGAATTATCGCCAATGCGACTGTGTGTTCGCGTATCAGAGGTATAACAAGATGAGATGACGTAAACTGTCGGGCATTGATGCCGCTGGTCGGGCTGTGATCGGACGGGGCGAGGTGTCGCTGGTTGACATTCCGCTTTACATTGAAGAGTTTAAGACCACTTGAGGGATTAGGTGCAATCGATCGACGTGCGGATAGTCATGTTGGAACGCTGGTCGGGACAGTAAGCTCCTATCGTACTGTGGCCAATGTGAGCATCGGTGGTCTCCTCCAGGGTGCTCTGGGGAAAGGACTGGACAGTACGAAATTATGACGGAAAGTACGTATATTTACAGTGTGGAGTTTTAGCATTAAAAAAAAAAGTAGGGAAAATAAAAAAAAAAGCTACCCTTTATTTTGCTGTTTAAACATACTACGGTTCCTGGAGAAGCTGCCCTCCAAGTGGCGCGCTGGGATGAGCGCTAGAAGATTTCGAGCTCGCTACGGCGTAGCTCCGTACACTTAACACCTGCCGCAAGTCGCGGCTTTGACTGCATTCAAGTTGATCGAAAAGCGATTTTTCTGCCCGTGAAGCATCACTCCCAGCTGAGTGAATATCCGCTCCACAGAAATTAATTGAAGACGGCAATTGCAGCCGTGCGCGAACCGCACAAATATGAAAACAAACACTACAATAGAAATACTGGCTTCGACGTGCCGTGCGGGGAAGCAAACACATGGCTTGGAACCGCATTAAAGCGGCTTGATTTATTGGCTTTGAAACAATTACGGCATGATCGATCGTTTTCTTTTTATTAAAAGATTCATCCCCCGAGCCAATCAAAATACTCTCAGAAGTATGACATTGCTGGAAAAAAAAATCGACATGCTGGGAATAGTTTTTATCGCTAAGGCAGTCACCGAGAAATGCCGAACATTCTAAACGACCAGTATAAAAGACGGGAACGCAGAGGTCCGGTGTAGTGATCGGGTGAGTGTGCTGTTGTATTGATGTTTGTATGTGCCATGTGTGTGTATGCGCTCAATGTATGTTCACCTGATGCTTGTAGTATGCTTAATGTGTTACATGTGTGTGTATAATAGAGGATCCCGAAGCGCAATGGTGGCGTGACGAAATAAAAATATCTTTTTTGTTTGTAGAACATGAATTGGGCGCTACCTAGCACCACCTAGCCTAGCTACTTGCACTTACTGTGCTTGACCCTATTATCTGGTGGCAAGCGATTTAACCTTCTTTCACGCTACGCGATAAACAGCGGCTTCGAGTTTGTTCTTTTGAGAGCGGCTTTTGGTTTAGCGGATTGGTTTTCCATTCCTCCGTGATGTGCGGTTGACGAAGGAATTGTGACTCGAGGAACAGCAAAGGTAAGAGGTAAAGTGCGCGAAGTATCTGGGTATCGGTTGTCTCCGTTTAGCATCGAAGTGCTGACGACGAGAAGACTGAGTAACTGCTTTCGAAACTCAAGTTACTGTACCTGCGGGGGGAATCTGGCTTCGGAAATAAACACAGTTCGCGGAAAGCTCGTGTTACGCTTTTATTTGCTGCTCCTCTCGTCCCGTACAAGAGACGTAGCGTCCTCGTTAAGCCTTATTGAGCTCGATTTGCTCGATTCGGGGCCGCCATAATGAGATGCAGGCGACGGAGGAACTGTGCTCCCCTGCTTCAGGGACGAAAGTTTCTCCCTTTCTAAAGACACGTAGGTTACAAGACCGTTCTTCCCCTTAAAGAGGACTATCGATACCCTTTTTTTCTAAGAGTGTGGTTAATCAATGAGAGCACGACTCCTAGCCGAACGTTGACGCCGTAGTCGTGTCCAATCTCTGCTCTTCGGTGGCCTTTTTAGTCAGGCAGGAAAATTCAGCACTTCGACTTTCTTATCTAGGAGGTGGCGAGAAAAAGCATACACATTTTGTATGCGAGTAAAAAGAAACTGAGAGAAAGGAGGAGATGAAGGCAAGCGGGGAAGGCGGAGCACCGAGCTCTGGTTGGAATGACTTTTGGGCAGAAGCAAAGCCAGCTGCCTTTGTTTCTACACACTGTACGAAGTCGTCGGAACGCGGATGGCGAATGCAGGACGCCGGTGCTTGACGGTCGAATACCTCCAACAAGTGAGACGAGACGAAGGCAGCGAACTTCGCGTCTACCCACTAACCATTCCAACCAGAGATCGGTGTTGCGCGATCTCATCTCCAACTCTCCTTCAGTTCCTCCCCATAACTTGGCTAATATAGATATTAGAACATATTAATAATATAAGACGTCTTCTTATTTGAGCCTATATTTTCTCGTAAGTTTATTGGACACAATCATAACGATTGTTCACTATGGCAATTACCGTAACGTGTTCATATTTGTATGAGAGCAACCAGTTATTGCTCTCCCCGGAAGTTCAACGCTGCAACCATTGCTTGAAAAAGCACTGGATTACAAGTCATTGCTCTGAACCAGATTGGCGTCAAAAATATCGGAATTAGCAATGGATCAGTGAGCTTCTTGCGCGGTATGCTTTTCAACCATATCGTTAAGTCCAAATTTGTTTATCTGTGTAGCATGCATCTTTTAAAGTAAAAGTTCACCAATGTTCTTTTAGAGCGCAGCTCTTAGGCGCCCGTTTCCGGCTTGAGCGGCGTCGGCGTCGCCGTCGGCGTAACCGCGCGTTGCATGCAACCCGTCGGCGTCGGCGTAACCGTGTGTTGCATGCAACCCAGATTGCATTTAGTCCAAGTGGCATGCAAACCGCGTTGCATGCAACCCGCCGGAATCGCCGGGTTGCATGCAACGCGGCGGCGCCCCTGAGGACACGTGACTCCCCCCCCCCCCCCCCCCCCCCGAGGTAACGTGAGCCCCCCTCCCCCCCTCAGTACCCTTCCCTCCTCCTCCTCAAGAGCTGCGCTCTAATTCGGCGTTACAGGGAGTTGTAAACGGCTTTCATTTTTTTTTACCTGTTAAATGCATAAGTCAGCATTTTAAAACGTGCTCCACTGATGCTGCATTTTTTTTTTCTGGAAAGGGGGGGGGGCTTGTGATCAGTCAAGCTGTTTATAAACAGCTTTTTCTTTTTTCTCCGTGTCTCCTTTAAACCTGTGGTTGTTGGAGAACAAAGGAATTATTATAAAGCGTGAGGAATTACTTCCCAAGCCCAATTAGGAAGTGTGGCCACAGATAAAAATTTCCGAGACAGTACGGGGAGCCTCAGACGCCGCGGGTTTCTCGTATTTTTACCGAAGACGCGGCTCAGGAAACCGTCGCTCTTCAATTAGCGCGCAACAAGCTGCGCCAGCCATCGGGAAAGTTCAAGACATCCTAAATGAAAGGAAGAGATGGACGTTTTAAGGCGCTAATTGAACCGCACACAATCCAGGCTTTGTAATTAGGTAATCCGCTAGCGAGAGACTTAAGACTTAGTGCCTCACGTGGGTATAAAACATGCGAATTCAACGGGGTCTACACGCCTTTCCCACAAACGTCGATCTCTCTCTCTCTCTCCCTTTGCTTCATTCTCACCACCTTTATTTTTTTCTAAAGGAAGTTATGAGGGGCGTACAATATTGATTTAGATCTAATTAATTTACTGCAACTACCGCAGTTACTACTACTACTAATAATAATACTTTAATTTATTGTGGCCAGTAACAGCCGAAGCCTAAGCACTGGTGCACTCGTTAGTAGTAAACAAAAATACAAATGATAACGAATAATAAAGGTAAAAAATGCAAACAAAATAGAATAATATACTCAGCAGTGACTACGTATATACATCAACCACATACATTTATTTATTTTGTTTATTTGTTTCATAATACTATCAGTCCCCCAGCGGGGACTATGATAGAAGTGAGTACAAAAAACAATAGACAATGTAATACACATGCAGAACACAATGACAAAAAATGAAGGACTATACGACACCTAATACTCATATCAAAAAGCACAAATGTACAAAAAATGATAACATGAGGTCTATTGGTTACATGGAAAACACTTTACAAAATCCAAACCGTTTTAGATTGAACAACGCTTTCAGGAAGTTTATTCCATTCCCTTATCGTCCGAGGGAAATACGAATTCATGAAACATTCTTTTCTGAATCTGTACTCTTCGATTGTCCTAGTATGCTTTTTACGTGTGATTCTAGATAGATGGGGTTTGATAAATCTATGTTTGTCAATCTGCAGTGTACTATCCAAAATCATAAAAAGCATTTCTAAACGCTTATTTTTTCTCCTCTCTTCTAATAAGGAAACAAAGAAGAGGATGAAGCCAGTAGCAGCGGCGCCCTGGGGGGCTATGTTGCGCTTTTTGGACTCCCAGGAGACTAGGGAGAGGGAAGTGACGTCAGCAACGCAGGAAATGCAGATTGGATGTTGATTTTGTTTTCTTCTGTCAACATCCAATCTGCGTTTCTCTAGTCGTTGACGTCACTTCCCTCTTCCAAGTCTCCTGGGAGTCCAAAAAGCGCAACATAGCACCCCTGCATCTTCGATCAACTTAGAACTGTTTTCAGTCGGAAATTCTGATCTATTCTTCGTGATTTTTGTCTCCTTCGACGCCTAACGTCGTCCAGACCACGCCGATACCAAATTTTCCACGGTGGGTGGATTTTTGTCCAGTTTTTCAAGACGTTTTGCTCAACCACACCGCGGACGAGTTAAGCCTAACACCATAGGCCTACCTCCCCGGTGGAGGCTCGGCGGGCTCGCTCCGCGTGCGACCTCGTTTGCTTTGACTAAGATGGCCATGCAAGTTACAGTAGAGAGGGAAGACATTTCCACAGAAGAATTTCAGTGCGCCGGTTGGCAGTCTGCGTTTACCAAGCGTAAATCATCCCAGAAGTGCCTGCCCGCCGAGAGGGAGCAGCCCGCCAACACGCCAAGTGGCAGTAGCAATGGCGGCTCCCGCACTCCCGCCAGCGTGAAGAAACGCCTTGTAGCTGCCTCGAGAATGCCTCGCCTGCCGAAGGAGCACTTTAGAGTCATCGTCCGACCTCGGGGAGGCCTAAACGTTAAAAATGTTAGTCAAGTCAAGATCGCCCATGCTCTCGTGACTGCGGCGGGTCTCTCTTTCACGAAGGCCGCGGAAGACATCATCTGCCCCAACGCCGTGCAGAACATTTTGGTGGTCAGCACACCCTCAGAAAACAACGCCAAGACCGATGCGCGGGTTGAAGCCATCTCCATTGGCTCAGCAATCTACGAGGTCAGCTCCTACCTCGCTGCGCCCGACAACACGTGCAAGGGGATCATAAGAAACATTGACCTGGAATTAGATCACGAGCAACTTAGAAGTCTCATCGTACAGCCGAGGAATCCCAAGGCTCTCAAAGCTAAAAGAATCAAGAATTCCACCACAGTCGTCATTCTCTTTGACGGTCTCAAAGTGCCAAACTACGTCATGTGCGGCCTCAGTATGCTTAGATGCACGCTCTACCGAAGACAAACGGAGGTCTGCTACGCATGTGGCAGGCTCGGTCACCGAGCCGACGTATGCCCGACTCCCGAAAATGTGGTCTGCAGGGGATGCGGAGTAAATTCCCCAAGCGACCAACATGTTTGTTCACCGAAGTGCGCCCTCTGCGGGGGGCCTCACCCCACGGCCGACAAGTCCTATAAGCAGAGATATCAAGTGCCTTACATCGTAAGACAGAGAAGAAAAGAACGACATGACTACAACCAGGATTTTCCGCCGATGGGCCCGCTGTCTAGACCGGCCGTTCCACCCCGGGCCGGGAGTGGTTCCCGGGGGCCGGGCATAACCAGGGTGCCCTCGAGAGGGCGATCCAGGGTCCGACTGCCGCGGGCTGCCTCCGGGGGCCGCTCTCGCTCCGGGGGCCGCTCGCGCTCCGGGGGTCGGCGGTTCGCATCCGGAAGCCTGCTGCCCAGGAGACCGGGTGGGCCGATCGCGTCATAGGATCCCCGACACAACTAACGGGGGGTACGCCGCCTGAGCAACACAACGCCAGAATCAGAGTTGGAAAGGGAAAACGCGGCGCTAAAGGGCGCTATTGAACAACTCAAGTCAGAGACGGTAGAATTAAGGTCGGCTCGCAAGTGCGAGGCTTCACAGCCTCCGCAGGCCCCGAAACCCGCCAGGGAGGAAGCACCCATGGAGGTTCCCTCCCGTCGAGGCGCCCTCCAAGGCGCGTACGGCCGAAAAGAGGGCCCTAACGAAGCCCGTTCGTGATGAGGGACTAGAGGAATTTCAGACTGAAATGAGGGTTATGCTCAAATCACTAAGCGAATCGGTTGCGATGCTTAACGGTAATGTCGATGTCCTTCACGGCAAGTTCAACGCGCTGGAGGCCAGGGTGGGCAGTTTGGTGGCAAGGAGAGGGACGATGGAGTGTTGTGCTCTTGCGAAAAATGAACCTTCTCCGACCGGAAACCCGGCATCTTTTGGTGCCCAACACGTCCAAGCGGCTTCACCTTGTAACATTGTACAGGATAGGCTAACTGGCATATCCAGTCATGGAGGCTCATCTTAAAGCAGTTGGAATCTGGCAATGGAATTGCTGGGGTTTTCAGCGCAAGAGGGCTGTCCTCCAGCAGTTCATTCGATCCCTTCCGGAAAAGCCACACGTCATTCTACTTCAGGAAACACTTTCCGATGCGGTCACCTTACCGGGTTACAAATCGCACGTCGTTTACGGTGAAGGAAAGAGGGCATCTGTACACTCGTCTCCAAAGGATGCACTTTCATTACGCATGATCTTTTTTTAGACTCCAGCAAGGTTGAGCACTCCTTTGTTGAAATCATTCCGAGTGGTCGGCTTAAATGTAGCATCTTTATACTCAACATCTACAGCTCACCTAAGGATCGAAAACAGAGGTTCGCACCGCTCTTTAGCAGGGCAGCTGGTAAAGCCGGTGGTTCCACACTCATCGTTGCCGGCGACTTCAACGCCCCGCACCGAGCGTGCGGTTACTCACGAGCAATGCGCAAGGGAGACGACCTGTGGCAGGCGGCGGCTAATCACGACCTTACGCTCGTCACGAACCCGGCGTTCCCAACCAGGATCGGCAACTCATGTTCGAGGGACACCGCGAAGAATTTGACTTTTGTCAAGAACGTCGGGGCTGTGTCTTGGCACAACCTGAACGAAGATTTAGGCAGTGATCACAACATACTCGCCACTTGCATAAACGTGAAGAGCAAACCGCTTAAGGAATTTACCATCACGGACTGGGATCGGTTTAGCAAGAGCAGAGAGGAGCGGGCACTGATCCAGGACTCGTCTATTGACCTGGCGCGCTAAAGGACGCAGCTCGAAGGAGACGTCAAATCGGCGACAAAGACGGTCCAGACAAACCTAGAGATTGATCAAATGGACTGCCGCCTCGCACACCTTCTGGAGGCAAAAAAAGGCGCTTGTCGACAGGTGGAAGGGGCAGCGACTCAACCGCAGGCTCCACAAGAAGATTGCGGAGCTCAACCGAACCATCGAAGACCCCTGCCAATACCTCACCAGACAGCAATAGGACGAGGTGTGCAACTCGGTCGATGGTCAAATGCGAGTCGGCGGTAAGTAGAATCTACTCAAGCACCTGCTGAACGAGTCCAACTCCAATCAGAGTCAGGCCATTAGCAGAGTCCTCCACGAGGCCAGGCAGTCCGAGACGGAAGACGCCACCTTGGACACGCTGACAAACAAATACCTACCTATCGGTACCTTGAGCCCGGCGGATTACCCGTCCTATAAGGGGCCCCCCTGCCTGGAGCTCAACGAGCCTTTCACCGTCAACAAGGTCAGGGAAGTTCTCCAGAACCTCAACGGTAGATCGGCGCCGGGCCCCGATGGCATCTCCAACAGGGCGCTCCGAAACTTGGAAGACGGCTCCATTGAATTTCTCACTGATGAAATCAACCGCATTTGGGAACAGAGATCCGTCCCAGGGTCCAGGAAGAGGGCGACGGTCGTCCTGATCCCCAAGCCGGGTCGGCCTCCGGGGCTGGCTAACCTCAGACCCATTTCCCTTACGTCCTGTGTGGGCAAGGTGGCAGAGCACGTTATACACAACCGAATCTCAAGGCACATCGAGGGGAAGAATCTCTTTCCGTACAACATGATTGGTTGCCGCCCGTCCCTGTCTACGCAGGGCGCAATGAAGCTACTCAAACTCCAAATTTTTAACAAGAACTCGAGGGATGTCAGGGCTATCCTAAGACTGGATTCAGAAAAAGCCTTCGACAACATCTCCCACGCGCATATCCTGGACTCCATTTCGGAGCTCGGACTGGGCGACACGTTTTACAAGTTTGTCAGCTCGTTTCTACGATCCAGGAAACCCACGCTCAAGATTGGCGATCTCAAGTCCGACCCCGTGGAGCTGGGCACGAAAGGTACGCCGCAGGGTGCGGTAATCTCCCCGCTCTTATTCAACATTGCCATGGACAAGCTATCTAAACAACTCTCCACAGTTGAAGGCATCAACCACACTCTCTACGCCGACGACATCACCATCTGGTGTGTCGGCGGTAGCGAGGGCGAGGTCGAAACTGCCCTTCAGGAAGCCCTTGACCAAACAGAACACTTTCTCACCAACACGGGCCTTAAGTGCTCCTCGAGCTAGTCGGAGCTGCTTCTATACAGGCCTGTCAGGAGGGGGCCCAAACCAAAAGGCTGGATGCCACTGTCCGAAGTAGACATAACGATCCGCACGAATACCGGTAATCCCATTCCCAGGGTGAACGTCCTTAGAGTGCTTGGCATGCTGATAAAGTCGAATGGCTGTAACAGTCGAACGATTAACAAAATCACCACGAAGGCGGAGAACATGATCAGATTAATCAACAGAGTCTCCAACAGGCGGGGAGGTCTCAAAGAAGACAAATTCCTGACGCTCTTTCACGCCTTCCTCATGAGCCACATCACGTACGTGGCGGCCATGCACTGCTGGCACGGTCACGAGAAGAAGAAGTTGGACACGCTAATTTGAAAGAGCATAAAGAGGGTGCTGGGCATTCCCATGCAGGCCAGCACCGAGCGACTCATGCAGTTAGGGGTTCACGACACCCTAGAAGAGATCATCGAGGCACAGGAAACTGCCCAGGTAGCTCGGCTGTCGTCTTCGCCGGCCGGAAGGAAGGTTTTGGCCGTACTCGGCCTCAACCCAACGCTCGTTGCGGAGCGGCGACATCAGCTCTCTGACGCTCAAAGGGCCAGCATTCAGACCTCTCCTTTTCCTCGTAACGTTCATCCACAGCACAATGTCGGCCGGCGCAGGGCCAGGGCCGTCGCGCTTCTCAGACACGTTAAGGACGAACCTCGCTCGGCTTGCTTCGTGGATGCCGCGCAGTATGGCCACTCGGCCAGGTTCGCTGCCGTTGCCATCGATCACAAGGGTTCGATCCTCAATTCCGCTTCTATCAAAGATTCTACTCCATCGAGGGCCGAGCAGGCGGCCATAGCTCTCGCTCTCCTGGACGATAGTAGATCGCACATCTAAACAGACTCTAGATCGGCGGTTCGGGCTTTTGCTGCTAACTCCATTTCCGACGAAGCCTCTAAAATTCTTGGCAATAAGATTATCTCCCCGCACACCATTACTTGGTTTCCGGCACATCTCGATTCTCAGCTAGATTCCCTTACCAACCTCAACGATACTGCTAACTCTCGGGCGCGTGCTCTAACCCTCCGCGCCGGGAAGGACGCCGATCTGCAGGGTGGCTACGGGGAATTTAAAAATGTCTTATTCACCTTTAACGAAGTTACCAAGCACAATCAAATGGGCAGGCGAACTTTTCCGACCCCGCACGGTAAACTCTCCAGGTCTCAGGTAATCACACTCAGAATGTTGCAGACTAGATCATATCCCAGTTTAGCTTTCTTCAGCATTATTGCTCCGGATACCTTCGAGTCTACCTGCCCGGACTGCGGGTCGGTTAGCAACTACGATCACATGCGCTGGCGGTGCCCCTCGTTACGAGGGCCCAATAAACTCACCGAGGAGGAGTGGAGCTCTGCCATTACGAGTTCCGAGCTTCTCCCACAACTCCGGGCTGTCCAGAGAGCCCACGATGCGGCGGTGAGGCTAGGCCTCCCCGTCCCCACGTGGGAGCGGCCCGCGGTGCTGCTCTAAGGGCGGCGCTTCTCAGGACCTCAATAAAGTTCTTTGTCTGTCTGTCGGTCTTCTAATAAGGAGATACTTGCCTTAGATTACAGCTCAGTTGGTGAATCCAGTCTTCTGCATTTCGAAAAAATGAAACGCATTGCCATTCTTTGAACTTTTTCTAATTTCAATATTAAACTTTTTTGTGAGGATCCCAAACTTCACTAGCATACTCCAATTTAGGTCTTATTTGTTTCAGTGGTTGCCAATTTTAATGATCGTCTTAGTGACCAGAGTTTAGCTGTGGCTTTTTTATTCCATTATTAACATGTTTGTTCCAACTTAAATCACTGGATATCGTTACTCCTAAATACTTAAATTCATCTACCCTAGACAATGACTCACTCTTCAAGTAGCAGTTATACACAGAAGCAACTCTCCTACGTGTTACTGACATGCAAACTGTTTTTTCAGTATTTAAAGACATTTGCCAGATCTCGCACCATTTGCTAATTTTCTGCAAACAATCGCTTAGTTCAACATGGTCAGAATCATCGTTTATGTAGGTATACAATATACAATTATCAGCAAAAAGTAGTGCTTTTAATGTAATATCGCAAAGAACGTCATTGATAAAAACCAAAAATAACAGGGGCCCAAGCACAGAACCCTGGGGGACTCCCCAGTCGACCCCACGAGGCATGGAAGCGTGACCATCAATGCTCACAAATTGCCTTCTACAAAACAAAAACATTTCTATCCATCGCAGAAATTTTGCGTTTTTTAGTAAATGCCTGAGCTTTAAAAGTAATTCATTATGGTTTACCTTATCTAAAGGTTTTTGAAAGTCTAAAAAATTTACATTAATTTGTCCCCTTCTGTCAAGGGTCGAAGAAAAATCGTGAATTAATCCTGCTAATTGGGTTGTGTAGCCTTTTCGAAATCCATGCTGTTTTTCATCAAGTACAGAGTAGGTATCTAAAACATCCTTATATGCTTTGAAACAACATGCTCAAGTATTTTACAAGTAGATATTAATGATATCGGTCTATAATTCGTGACCTTACAAGCATTTCTAGTCTTAAGAATAGGTATTATTTTGCCCAGCTTCCAGTCATTGGGAACAGACCCATCTGAAAGCGATTTATAATAAATCATCGTGAGATATTTTGAACACCATTCGCTATAACGCTTTAAGAATTGATTATGAATGTCACCCCGTCCGGCGGCTTTCTTTGGATCGATAAGAAGTAGCTGTGAAAAAATTCCTTTCTCTGGGACCTCCACGTCTTCGATTGGGGGCACATTCTCAAACAAACAAAATGTTGGTAAAATGTTATTATCAGCAGAAAAAACACTGACAAAATATTGGTAAAAGCAATTTGCAATTTCAGTCTTGTCCTCAGTCACTTCCTCTTCTACTATCACTTTGGTAATTACTTTTTTACTTGGTTTTAATTGTCACCAAAACTTCTGTGGTGAATATCTAAAAAGGTTTTGCATTTTTACATTAAAGAAATGTGTTTTCGAAGTTTTAATTTTTGCTTTGAGCTCTTTGCTCAATGACTGTATGACATGTCGCAAGCACGTTTTTATATTGGCACAAATCTGCATTAAAATGTTTATATCAGAAGAGTCTAGATGGTTTCAATACCTTTTAATGCGACCCGATGGCGACATAAAGTTTGTGGGGTCAACGTGGAACGAGCAGTGATTTCGAACATTTCGTCCAGGTATATGATAGTGCGCAGATGAGACTAATGAGCTAATGTCGAAGTAAGAGTGTATACATTTACACAAAAATACAAGGTCGCACGAACACCGCCTTGTTGCAAGTTAAGCTATCTGTAATGATTTCAGTACTTTAAGGTATACGTATGAGTCATGGAACATTTAAAATGACAAATTCTAGCAAACATTTTTTGTGTACGTTCTAGATTTTTTGAAGCAGTCGTACTAAGATTGTTCCAGATCACTGAACAAAAAACATGTTTTGGAAGAACTATGCTCCGATAAAGCACAACTAAAAGATATACACTCGGAAAGCTTTTACTAAATCGTGAGATTACACCGTGAAGTCTAAAACAAGAGCTCACAACATACGACACATGCGAGTTTAAAGTAAGTTTAATGTCAAGAAAATATCCAAGGTATTTTACACACAGTACACGGTTAATGGCTAAGAGAGAGAGAGAGAAAAACTTTATTAAAGCCGCCCATGTCCGGGCAGTAGTTGCTAGATGGTGAGGCCTTCCGGAAAGGCTTGGCGGGTCAGGTCGGAGCTTGAGGGAGTGTTGTTGAAGTCAAGGGGTCTCGCACATGGGAGATGTGCTGCGCTAGGCGAGGCCAGAGGGCAGGGCGGACGTCCGAGGGGGGAGTGGCCCAGCTCTCCCAGGTAAAGGGCATGTTGGGAGGGAGGAGATGTGGAAGGAGAAAGTGGGGAGATTGTTGGGCGCCTGGACAAGACCAGTATGTGTGTCTCACGTCGGGATAGGCACCACAGACCTGACAATGGGGGGTTCCGGGGCGGTTCATGATGTGGTGGGTTATGAGGTCGCACGGCAGGGAGAATATCTGTGCCTGACGAACGTATCTACCCTCGCGCCGTGTGAGGTTAGGGGTGGGAGGGGGAAGGGTACGGCGGGAAAGGCGGAGATCTTTCAGGCGCTGTCGTTGAGCCTTGCGATGGGTGGCACGTTCCTCTTTCGGGTTGTAGTCCGGGGGCCAGGATTCAGGGTTGCTCGGAGTCTCGTTTGCGCGAGCAAGGCCGTGGGCCCTTTCATTCCCTGCGATTCCCTGGTGTCCGGGGACCCACTCAAGAAAGACGTGGAGATAAGGGTGGGCAGCCATGTAGGATGTCAGGTCGTGTTTGATGTGTGCAGGTACGGAGTTGGTTGAGAAGTCTCTGAGGGCTCCTTGACTATCGGAGCGGATAGTAATGGATTCGGTAGAGTGGGGCTGTAGGAGGATGGCTTCTGCTATGGACTGTGTCTCTGCCGCTGTAGGGGAGGGTACATGTGCATGGTGTCGGACTGTCTCTCTTTTGGGGCCCACTGTGACGGTGGTAGAGATGCCGTCGGTGAAGGCGGCGTCCGTGTAATAGATATCGTGCGGTGGTGTGGAAAGATGAAAGGCTCCGCTTTGGCGTCTTCCGAGATCCACGGTCGGATTCATGTGTTGGGGGATGGGCTTGACTGTAATGCGAGGAATCATGTCCCACGGTGGCGGTTCTTTGGGAAGGGGAGAGAGGTGGACAGTTGGGTATCCGAGGGTGGACAGAATGGCGCGGCCTTGCTTGGACCTGGTGAGTCGGTGGTATTGCGCTGTGACGTGGGCTTCCGTTTTCTCCTCGAGGCTGTTGTGAAGAGCAGTGGCCGTGATGAGGTAGTTTGGGGCGTACGTGGGCACGCCGAGTTCCGTGCGGAGGCATTTTCGGAGGGCGGTTTCCAGTTTGATGTATTGGGTTTTAGTGAGGGTTAAATAAGGGAGGGCATAGAGAACACGGGAATAGACGGTCGCTTCCACAATCTTGCGGAGCTCGTGTTCTTTCAGGCCGTGAGTGCGGCGGGCGATTCGGCGGAGCATGTTATAGATGAGGTGAATTTGTGTGGTTTTTGTTGTCCACACTGTGCTCTTCCCATCTTGCTGCCATATGAAGCCCAAAATACGGATGTGAGGCCGACGGGGGATTTCGCGGCCGTCGACGTTGAGGCGGATGAGGGATCGATAGAGGTCTGTTTCTTTTCGATTTTGATCCACAACGACGACATATTCCGATTTTTCGGGAGAGCATTCAAGACCGATGGATTGGGCGTGGGTTTGGATAATATCCAAGCCGTCTTGAAGGGTACGTTCCTGTGTCCCCGGGATGCCGCGGGGGCACCAGATAGTGACGTCATCAGCTTAAATGGCGTGGCACAGATCAGTAACAGATGAAAGCTTAGAGGGAAGGTTTTTCATGGTGAGGTTAAATAAAGTTGGGGATAAGATGGAGCCTTGTGGCGTGCCGCGGGAGATGGGGAAGTGGGGAGATGGTTGGCCGTTGGGTCCGATGATTTGGGCGGTACGTTCGGAGAGGAAATCTTTGATATAGTTGAAGAGGCGGCTTCCGGGTTGAGTTTCTTGGAGGTTGTAAAGGATGGCGGCATGAGTAACGTTATCGAAGGCCTTCTTAAGGTCGACTCCGACGATAGTGCGGAGTTGGGCGGTGCTCGGGTGTGCAAAGACATCTTCCTGAATGCGGAGGGTTACGTCTTGCGTGCAGACATGTCGTCTAAACCCAATCAGGGTGTGCGGAAGATGGTTCCCCATTTCGAGGTGCCAATCAAGGCGGTTGAGTACCAATTTCTCCATTACTTTTCCAATGCATGAGGTCATTGAAATAGGGCGGAGGTTTGTTGGAGTGGTCGTGGGCTTTCCGGGTTTAGGAAGCAGGATTACATGAGCCGTTTTCCATTCCTGTGGGAGCCGTCCAGTTACCCATACGCGGTTGATGTGTGTCAGCAATTCGTCGAGTTTAGCTTCGGGAAGGTTACGGAGCATGGTATATGTGATGCAATCGGGTCCAGGTGCGGTGCGACGTTTAAGTTGAAGCATGGCGAGCCAGAGTTCGCCAATAGAAAACTCTGAGTTGATTCCCGTGTCTAAGTCTTCAGGCAGGGCGGAAATGTAGTGAACGCTGGGTTTGGGGTGTGAGGAAGGGGGGTAGAACGTATTGCGAATTTCCTCAATGAGGGTGGAAGGTTCCAGATGTTGGGCCAAGAGCAGTTTTTAGAGGGTGTGCCGAGGTTTGGCCTGCCCTTGGAGGGAGCGGAAAAGGTTCCAACCCCTGGGGGTGTGAAGTTGGCCGTTGAAATTGTTGCAAAGGTCAAGCCAATGCTGTATGGCAAGGTGGTCAGCATATTCTTCGCATTCGTAGTTTAGAGCTTGTATTCGGGCTTGGAGGGTGTTGTTGTGCTTGCAGTGGCGCCAGCGCTTGACCAAGGCGCGACGTTTTTTTCCATAAGGAGAGGAGGTGGCTGTCAACGTGAGGCTGGTCCTCGGTGCGCGCAATCTCCTTAGTGTGTTGTTGGATCGTGGCGAGTATCGCGGTACTCCAAGCTTCTGGGGACACGGTGTCGGTGTCGACGGTGTCGAGATCCGCTCGGGCTTTCGGCCAGTCTGTAATCTTGGTCCGGGGATAGGTGGCGGTGGTACGACGGAGACGGGAGCTGATTTGGAGGCGCAGTTCCAGGATGTGATGATCGCTTCCAAGAAAGTCCTCTGTGTTCTCCCAAATCGCTCGGAGTGGTCCGCGAATCCATGTGAGATCCGGGGTTGTGTCCGACTCTTGAGCCGTGCCTAGGCGTGTGGGGCTAGACGGTTCCGTAAGGAGAGTGAAGTGGTGATTGCTGGTGAAAGAGGCCAATTTACGGCCTAGCGGCACCGCGCGGTCATAGCCCCAGGCGGGATGAGGGCAGTTAAAATCTCCAAGAAGGAGAACAGTGTTGCGAGCATTTGACTTAGGGAGGAGGGTTTGTAGCGGCGGGAAGGGCGTTGAGGGTTGGTTAGGAGTCCAGTACGTATTGATGATGGTAAGGCGATGGTCACCTATGAGAGTGGTGGTGGTTACGTGTTCTTGCGTGGGGGTGTTGACATGCGTAGTGTCTTCTTGGGTGGTGGGGAGGTCTTTGCGTAGGTAAGTGAGCGTCATGGTGGGGGTGGTGCTTTCATCCGCAGTGCCCCGACGACGGTGGGTAATACTCGGCTGGGCGAACATGTCGTAGCCCCGTAGATTGAGCGCTCCACCAGCTTCTTGAATGACGAGGATGTCCGGTTGGGTGTCCGTGAAGGTCATATGGTTGAGGAGGAGGTTTTTTTTCTTGCGGAGTCCGCGGCAGTTCCACTGCCAGATGATCAGAGGCTGCTGCGAGCGCGGAAGGTTCAGAGTCATGGAGCTGTTATTCATCGTGTGCAGGATTGCGGTCTTGGATTGAGGCAGCTGTACGCTTGTGGGGATGATGGCCCTCTTCTAGTACGGCAATACGAGCTGTGAGGTCGTTAAGAGTACAAAGGAGAGGGGCAAGAGCTTGGTTTAGGACGGGGGTAATATTTTGTTGAAGGAAAGACGGGAGTATCTGGTCCAGTGCCTTGCGTACAATTTCTTGTATGTCGGTTTGTGAAGTTATAGGTTGTGTGATTTGAGGGGGAGCAGGGGGAGTGGCGGGAGCGGTAGAGGTGGGTAGAGGGGGAGAGTTTGAGCCACTCACCTCTCGGGCTGGGGGGAAGCCCTGGCCGATGCCATTGTTCATAGGTCTGGGCAGGTCGTGCGATGTGGAGTTCTGGCGTGGGGAGGATCTGGAGCGTCCGAATGATTGGAGGTTGTGCACCGGGGAAGGTGTAGGGGGCGCTCCGGTGTTCGGTCTTCGGGAGCGGCAGCGTTTGAGAGTCCTGGAGCCACGGGCAGATTGGACTTGGGCAGGTCCTTTGCTGCGGCTGCGGCTGCGTGATGAGTCTAAAATGCCGAACCGGTTGGAGGTGGGCAAGGTGGGCCAGTTGCCAACTCCGGTGTCTAGAGGGGGTGGGCCTTGAGCATGGACGTTCCGGCGGTGCCCAGCTCTGGTTCGTTTTTGTAGTGGCTGTGTTGCTTCGAGGCGTGCTGGGCAGGAGGGGTCTGTTGCTGCGTGTTCCCCGTTACAGTTGAGGCATCGGGGCTCACATTCATGACGGATGTCGGAGGGGTTTTGGTCCGGAGGGAAACGGGACCCACATGCGGCACAGCACACGAACTCGGCTCGGTCTGGGCATACGAGGCTTCGATGTTCGAGGCTGAAGCAGTGCTTGCATTGCTGGCTGTTAGGCCGTGGTAGGTATAGCCTGAAGACCGTGGAACAGAGGATGGCATGTCGAGGGAGAGTAGGTCCTTCGATGGTGACGAGGAGCGAGGTCGTTTGGCCTAGGCGGCGGAATCGGAGAATCCTACGGGAGGGAATGTAGAGCTCTGAGTGGATGGCTTCGTCAGTGAGATCCAGGGATAGTCCGTGGATAACTCCTTGGGCGTTATTTGGGCTGTTGGCCTCGTAGGTGTTGGCGGGATGTAGTTTGCCTTGGAGAGAGAGTGTTTGAAGAGCAAGGAGTTTGGTGGCCGCAGAGTCGCGATATGCGTCCACTGCCAGGAGGTTTTGACGGGATCGCAGCTTGATGAAGGTGTCGCGGCTTTCCTGCTTGGTAAGGCGGGCTGCTTGTTGGACGGCTTGGCCGATGGTGGTAGGGCTCACAGATGCCCAGTTGGTGTTGTCCGTGAGCTTCACGATTATGGTCCGGGGTGAAGGCAGGCGTGACGTTGGAGTGGCGGGTGTCCAGCCGACTCCATCGTAGGCAGTGTCCATGGGAAGGTAGGACAGAGGGGTCGGGTTTGAAACTCTAGGGGCGCAAAAGGTGTTCACTGATCTCCAAGGAAAAGTTAAGCGGGTTCCGAGGCCGGAAACTGGGCAAAAACGTCATGGCTAAGAGGTACGTAGATATTTTCACGTTCTCGACATTTCCCCCCTAGAGCCAAATGCACTCGCACGGACGGTCTGACAGCCTTTCAGTGCTCCGTCACAGGGGCGTAGAGCCAGGGGGGTGTTCCTGGGTTGGAACACCGGGGCGTAGAGCCAGTGGCATGACGTCAGCAGCGTAGCTTTCCAAGCCATCCGCTCTCGAGACTAAAATATTGTAACTGCGTTTGCAGTTTCGTGCTCATCCTTCTTCCTACCGTCTTCCCCAGGTTCTACCGTTTATCAGAAGGCGAAGATGGTTCTCCCTCTTCCTATAGAAGTCCGGGAGGCAGCGTCGCCGAATCGTGGGAAATTTCTCACAAACATGGCTCCAGGGAACAATGGGGAACTAAACTCGAGGGCATGTAAAATAAGAGGTATTATCATTTTTCGAATTAATATTTTACATGCGTTTAATTTAAGTTTCTATTTATCTCTTGACGTCAGGCTTTTCGCACAAGGCTGGAAATTTCCCACGATTTGGCAACAATGCTGGAAGGGTTCCTTCAAAGGGACCTGGCAGTTTGGTCCCGCAACTCTACGATCCGATTCAACCCCAATGAACCTTGCGAGGACGGTATTTCGCGGCCATTCATGAGCAGGAGACATTGCCCAGGCGTGGGTATCACCAATAGCACCTCAAAATCAAAGCCTGCGCTCCCCCCCCCCCCCGCACACACACACAGATAAACTCTCACAGAAATAAATGGTATATTCTTACACCCTTTGCCTCATATAAGACAACCCAAATTTTTGGTTCGACGTACACATCGCGACACTGTTAGCGCGAACACGACATCGGCGCATTTTCGCATTTTACTTCTAAATAGTATTAGCGAGCACGAAATTTTTTCGCTTACATTATAGAACTAAATGAGCTCTTTCCGTAGCAATAATAACTTGGATGACATCCCTTGGTTTCAAAGAGAAAAACTGGAAAAACCGGCGATCGCTTGTTCGCGCTAACAGTGTCGCGCTCTGTACAGCGCACTGACGTTGAACCGACGGTACCAACTTACACGAGCGGCTTGATAGCCGAGATGTACAACTTATTAAAAGCTAGCTAAAACACTTTTAAAAAAAAAAAAAAGAACGTGTTACAGGTGAATTTGGGCGTATTTTATTTCGTGAATCTCAATATCACGTTGGTTTTGCCCGAAGATGTAACTAAGCGCTAGAAAACACGAAACATATCCGACCCGTCGTGACGTCATACTTGGATCTTTGGGTCGGCAAGCGCGTGTCACTCGTGAGGGCAACGCGCGCAGTTGCAAGCTTGTGACATTAGTCGTGACGTCTCTTTCTGGCCTTTTTGAAAATAGCGAGACAGTGCGTGCATCGCTTTGACAGGCGCTGAAGATGAGCGATAGCGGCGATTACGAAAACTCATAATAGCACGTCACGCCCAGGGAAGAAAGGGCTTCAGCGGTACTTTTAAAATTAAGTTCTGCAGACTCGATGCACCAAATTAAAAACAAATCTCGATATTCGTGATTTTGGAGGCCAAACAAACGAGATTTAGGTGCGTTTTTTTCTCAAAGACAAAACCGCTTCAGTTTCCCTTTCAAATAGCTAATGTACGTGTTACTAACTACAAAAAAAAAATGATTGGAGTTTTTTTGGCTTTACTGCGAAACCTCAGTGTTTTCTTTCTGTAGTCTTTGATACGTACTTTAGCAGCTTATTAAGTTAGATCGCACCGTTATCAAGCCCTCGTAAACGTTGGGGACATCTGTTCGACGTCAGTGAGCTGTACGTCGAACTGAACTTTAGGGGTGCATTAGATGGGACCAAAGGGTGTCAGACGACAGCCTTTTTTCTACAGCGCAAAAACGCGTTATCATTATTGTATCCACTCCTGCAGTGTCAAATAATATTCATTACTAGCAGAAAGCATTCTATTTGTATCAGCCAGCCTACAGCACAAAATCTTCCCTTAGCGGGGGGACAGCCCGCGTCCGAGTGAACGAATGCACATCGCACTGTCCACATGAGCGATGAAAACGGCCGCCGCGCTGCAGCGCGCGCCAGCACCATTCGAGTCCGGATTCGCCAGGAGAGCATATACGGCTGTCTCGAAGACTGTCCACGGCGACAGATGGCGGGAAATGCCCTTCTCAATTGAAAGGGGGAAAACCCAGAGACTGCGCGCGTCCTTCCATTCAAACTACTCAAAAACTGTCGGCGTCAGAGCAATTGGATTTCCGCGGAGTAAGATGTCTTACCTCTACTCGTTTTCACCTCAACAAAAGTGATAAAAACAAAACATCTTCCCGAGGGGAACCATGGGGTGATGCGGAGCATCGTGTTGGTTCCGAGGAAAGAGTCAGTTGCGTGCTGACGTCGAGAGATGGCGCCACCGACTGCCCTAGCGTTACCCCCTACGCGAGCCTTCGTCGCGGCTCGCGGCAGAGAAAGTTGGAACGCTCGCCGCTCGCCGTTTATTTTATTTTTTTCACACTTGAAGGAGAGGAGACAAGAGGAGGAGAGTTGCGCGTGCGCGCGCGGTGTGAGGAGAAGCCAACGCACGCGCAGTGCACGCAGCTGGTAGAGAGAGAGAGCGGAGAGAGTAACGCGCAGCTGTTGGAGAGAGGGAAGGAGGAGAGTTGCGCGTGCGTAGTTCGAGTGCCGACTACATCGCGGACGCGGGACATAGACCCGAGCAAGAGATGCTCCGCATCTAAAAAAGCCCGGCTACTCGCGAAGCATTAATAATTCCCCCCTCTATGTAGAGAATAAAGATATGGGTAGGCGCATTTTAGGTTAAATATATATTATCTTATCAAGAGGTTTACGTTTCGAACGCCAAAAGCATCGCATCTTACTCTGACAACCAAATCTTGTAAGAACTACTTCGCGCGGCGTATGAACAGTGTGCAAAACGTCCTTCTTTCTTGAGGTGAAAAGGAGTAGAGTGACGAATTTGGTCAAGCTTCTCTCGTTACTTGCATCTTCCTCGCTCACAAGAACACGTACGTGGTAGTTGCATGGTCAGCATGGTTGTGCGTCTCAAACGAAAAGAGTGGCACTGGCGGGGCCCAGAGCCTTTTATACTGGGAGAGTTCGGCGGGTGGGAGTGGCTTACGGCCCGCTAGGTCTAGCGGACTCAGCCGGCGCCGCTTCCGCCATGATGTGCCTCCCGGCGAGTGGGTCCCCATTGACATGCGATGTATACGCGTGTAGGCTTTGCCGTTCGTGCTTTTCTTGGCGTAAGGAGAAAGTCTAAAAACAAGCATTTTGTGACGTTAATCATACGTTAATTATAACTTACCTCGCACAATCGAGCACTTGAGGTCGGCTTCCAGTCAGCCCTTTTTGGTTTGGTCTCCCAGATCTTGTGCCTTGCGCGGTTTTCCTTTCCTTGCGGGAACCGGTACATCCTGAACCCCTTTTTCGCGTTGTTCGAGCACCCAACGGCACTGCAGCCCCCCCCATTTCGTTTTCTTGTAACGTCTGGCAGAGCGCAGAACGATCATTTTCATCGTCGTCTCTCGCTCCACGCTAGACGGCAAGGCACATCATGGCGGACAACGAAACTCGGAGTGCGATGCGCACAGTTGCCAGACTGTTTGACCAGTGCTGCCAGACTGGCGGCTGGATCAAAGAACCGCCGAACTCTCCCAGTATAAAAGGCTCTGGCGGGGCCTATCCTCGTTCTACTCATGACCGCGGCAGCTGGCCGACGATTCATTCTGCTGTCTTGCTTTGTTACATTAATGCAAACCATTAAAGGAAATAATGTGTTTTATACACCGTTATCATCCTGTAAAGAGTCCGTGTCTTGAGGGGATTTTATCAAACAATCAATCAATCAATCAATCAATCGAGTTTATTGTCATGAGTTGCAGCATACAAATTATCACCCCCTTGACAATGTGCGTAACTTTGTTCAATTATTACTTCGTTTGGATTTACAAAGTTTTGATAAATGTGCTTTGCAACGGCAGAAATTTAGAAAAATTACATTTCATAAATCTTTTGGCCACTAATCAACGGAGCAAGGATATAATTATATACAGCTTTATGAAATGGTAAAACATCCGTCGAATCGTGATTCCTACACAACTAAGAACAGACACGATGTCTCTGATGCACTCTGGACATCGCGGGATTGTATGCGCTCGGAGCTACGTTTGGTGGCCCGGAATAGACACTGATATCGAGACAGCAGTTGCAGAATGCAGCACCTGTCAGAGGCACCGAAAGTGTTCGCCCAAAGAACCTATCCCTGTCTGGACTAGGCCATCAGAGCCATGGGACACCCTTCACGTGGACGTTGCCAGTCCGGTCAATGGTCAGGTCTTCCTGGTTGTGGTGGACGCTTTTTTCCAAATGGCTCGAAGTGCGGGTAGTCCGCAATATGACCTCGACCGAAGTCATTAGGGAACTACGGGCCATTTTTGCAACATTCGGCCTGCCAAGGAAATTTGTGCAGGACAATGGCGCAGCCCCGATGTCCGAGGAAATTAGAACGTTTTACCGGAACAACAGAATCCTGGCGGTGACAAGTGCACCGTACCATCCTGCCACTAATGGACAGGCGGAACGCATGGTACAGGAGCTAAAAATCGCTCTCCCCAAGACAGGAAAGGAAGAACTAAGGTGTGCGCTTGCAAGGTTTTTGTTTAAACAACATAGCACCCTTCACGTCGCCATGGGCAAAACGCGAGCTTGGCTGATGTATGGAAGGGAGCTTCCATCAGCTTTGGAACGACTAAAGTGTGTTGTGTTTGAAAAACCTGTGAGGGCGGCCGATTCTTCTACCCTTTCTGAAGAACCTGAAATAACGACCGGTTCCACGGACCCACATGAGCTGAACGTGGAACAGGCAGTTTGGACGAAGAAGTTTTCAAGCAGTCAAGGTTGGATTACTTGAGTTGTCGAACGTCGAATGGGCCTACGCTCATGGATGGTCCGCATTGATCAAGGATTGGCGCGCCGTCATCGCAACCATATACGAAAGCGATGGACAAACACCGAGGTGCGAAAAAGAGCGGACACGTGGCCTCCTGTCTGGGACATTGAGATGGACAGCTCGGCTCCAACGCAGTCACCATCACACAGCTCTGACAGTTAGGCCCAACCAACCAGATCACATCCGGGAGCTGGTGACAAGCCAACGACTTCTCCTCAGGAACCAGTGTCAGCGTCTTCAACGGCTGGCACTGATCCCCCTTCGGGTACCCCCCGGGTCACCAGAACCCGACGACATCCGCAATGCTACGGGGACCACAACTAGTTGGAGGAAGTTTTATGTACTGACTGACAGACTGGCGCTTATCAGCTCGTGGCCACTCGAGGAGCGTGGGCACTGAGCGCTCCAGGCTCGGGGTGCGCGGGCAGATGAACGCCGGGCTCCGAATTGATTAAACCAATTTGACCAGTGGTTTCCTGTGCACCGACTCGATGTAACGCTACTGATACCGACTATTCACACTAGACGTCACTCCCACGTCACCTCCGTTTTCGGAGGCCCAGAATTGAGAATGCAGATAGTTCGGTTTTGGTTTCTTGAGTTCTTTTGTAGGCACAGGAATACGTGTCAGAAATGTCTATAAAAAATTGGGCAGTGTGCCAGGTTCCCAAAAAGCCTAAAACACCATTTAAAACAGTTAATTAAAATCGCCTTCATTGTCCCTTTAACGACATTCTACCGGCCCTATCGCCATTCTGACGCCCTCGCTTGAATTTTAAGCAATCTCTACCACCACCTTATTGAAATTTAGCACTGCCACGTTTGACGTTAAGATGGCGATCAAACGGTGAAATAACCCTATAGCGTCTTTTTATGATACGTCTCCTTCCAAAACTCGCCCAAGCAGCACAGATTTCACCAATCATTGGCCAATGACTGGCAATGGTCCTTTGGCCAGTAGCCAGACAGTGGCCAGCCATTGGCCGATGACTGGACTTTCTCTGGCCATTGGCCATCAGCCATCGGTCAAGCATTGGCCGATAAATGGCCACTCTTTCGCCATTGGCCAAAAGACCATCACCAGCCATTGGCTAATGCATGGCCGAAATCTGTGTTGCTTGGGCAGGAATCGTGTTTTTATACTCATCCTCTTTATCAATCTAGCGCCTGAGTTTTTTGTCGTTACGTTCCGGGAGGTAGTGATATACAGGTCAATTTCCGCGTTAAAGTAAAGCAAACTTCAATCACTGCAAAGCTTGCAAACAGCGCCAAAGAGAAGTTTTGTAGCGCAAATAAAACTTTTATTTTGAATAAACTTGTTCTGGTTTTTAAAGTCCGTTGAAACTCCGTGTTGTTTTGTTTCGCCGCTGTTTCTCTAATAATGTTACGCTAACCTCTTATTTCCGCATTTAATAATGCATTTTTGAAACGCCTCTTATAAGTCAGTTAAATCCACTTTCAACGTGCGGACTGATGTGGTCATGTTTGTTGCGTTTCTGTGGGTCTTTTTATGTATAACTCATATTGATCCGATATACCGCGTCCGAGAATGGAATAAGCGACTAATAAGTGGCGAGGCACCACGCGAGCAGGAGTGATCAGCTCTGGAGGTTGTGGGCCTAGCACAATAGGCTCATTCATGTGCTGCCCCAAGGTAAGCCTTTCTGTCTCTGTGATTGCGTGCTCTAACCTTCCGTTCAATAAGTTCACTAGTTAGTTTCCTCGCCCAGCATTTGACGAATCGCATTCGAGTTATGTCTTCTGGCAGTTATTTCCCGTTGGCGAGCATCTCACCACGCGCTTTTCGTCATAACATCCGACAGGTCGCAAGTTGGTCGCCGGCCATAATTCGGTCACCACCCTAACGCGTCGTTCGACCCGTCAGACCTTTTATCGTAAGCGGGTCCTTTTAGAGCGCAGCTCTTAGGCGCCCGTTTCCGGCTTGAGCGGCGTCGCCGTCGCCGTCGCCGTCGGCGTAACCGCGCGGTGCATTGTGGGTAAATTTTCCCGAAGGAACCAGAGGTCCTCCCGAGGTCCTCCCGATGTCCTTCGGGAGGACCTCGGGTTCCTTCGGGAGGACCTCGGGTTCCTTCGGGAGGACCTCGGGAGGACTTCGGGTTCCTTCGGGAGGACCTCGGGTTCCTTCGGGAGGACCTCGGGTTCCTTCGGGAGGACCTCGGGAGGACCTCGGGTTCCTTCGGGAGGACCTCGGGTTCCTTCGGGAGGACCTCGGGAGGACCTCGGGTTCCTTCGGAAGGACCTCGGGAGGACCTCGGGTTCTTTCGGGAGGACCTCGGGTTCCTTCGGGAGGACCTCGGGAGGACCTCGGGTTCCTTCGGGAGGACCTCGGGTCCCTTTGGGAGGACCTCGGGAGGACCTCGGGTACCTTCGGTGACCTCGGGGGGGGGGGGGGGGTCGCGTGACCCCCCGAAGTCACGTGACCCCCCCTTTCCCCGAGGCCACGTGACCCTCCCCCCCCCCGAAGTATCGGCATCGTCATCGTCACTGATGACGTCATCAGTGACGTCACTGATGACGTCCTCGGCATCAGCATTGTCACGTGACCCCCAGACCACGTGACCCCCCCCCCCCGAGGTCACTTGAACCCCCCCCCCCAGTACCCTTCCCTCCTCCTCCTCAAGAGCTGCGCTCCGATTCGGCGTTACAGGGAGTTGTAAACGGCTTTAATTTTTCACGCGCTGCTTCGACCGCGTCAGCGTCACTTCCCGTCGGTGCGAATCTCTGTAGGCCGATATCTGTCCCGGCCATGTCTCTTTATCTGCCCGCGCGTCTCATTGCTGTGGGTGACCTGTAGCAACGCACGCTGACGCTAAGGCGGGTGAAGCACGTGAAAAAAAGCCACATGAGGTTGGAGCTATCATCTGCTGCGGTAGAATGTTTTTCTGATTGGTTGGAGGGTGTTAAATAATAATTTAGTGGTGGCCATCAAATATAAATTAGATGTACATCCCAACTGAAGCAGTGATTGCGGTCCCGGTGATATGGAGAATGCACACGCGCGACTAGCGAGCCGTGCACTCTGAGTACATGACCATATTGGTATCCGTGACGGCAGACGGCGGCACCTGATTAACTTCATGGGCCACACTCAACGAGATGGCCATACTACGCAAATCTTTCACCATTTCAGGTGTCGTCACGCACGAAAAGTGTGTTGCACTAAAAAAAAATAAAGAACACCGAGGATTGCAGGTGTTGCGGACTCCGGGTTTTTGGGAATCCCGGAGTCCGAACACACGAGTGCCGAAAGGCTCGGTTATTACCGGTGAGGAGGCAACGCAATTGACTCGCGATCGCCTCAACGGGGAAAACGTTGAAGATATCCGCAAGTCGGGTATGTTCAAGGTACTTTTTTGGAATAAAAGTTGGCACGGTTTGCTTTTGTCCGACATTATTTTGATTTAACATGTCACTTCAGCAAGCTCAGCCTACCAGCTGCCAAAGTTCGATTGTGAGAAACAAGATGGCCGAGAGATTGGAATAGAAGTTCCTTACCACAGGAGCGTTGGAAAATCGGCATCGAAAGAAATCACCGTTCACGAGCAGAGGTTTCTTTGCCTCGCATCAATCTCGAAGGTTGCCGTTCTGTTAGATAATAATAATAATAATAATAATAATAATAATAATAATAATAATAATAATAATAATAATAATAATAATAATAATAATAATAATAATAATAATAATAATAATAATAATAATAATAATAATAATAAATTTATTTGTACATTATGGGTGCAGTGATGAAGCAAGGCCGGTTATTATTATTATTATTATTATTATTATTATTATTATTAATTATTAATTAATAATAATAATAATAATTATTATTATTATTATTAATTATTATTATTAATAATAATAATAATAATAATAATAATAATAATAATAATAGTGTTTATTTACGCATGTAGTTCACTTGATAGTGAGGCGGGTCTGTCAAAGCCAGACAATAGGCTTGTTGGACAAGACCCTACAGTTTGTGATAAAAAAGCGTCCCCCACACACGTAAACTTCCAAGCTCAACATACATCACAATATAAACGATGATGGTCACACAAACACATGCACATACACAGCACAGTCAAAAAGTTGCACTTTTACATCGGAGCACTTGCTTCAGTTTTTTTAGTGAGTCCACAGTGTAAACATCGTCCGGTAGGCTATTAAATATATAGGAAACATAAAAATTTCGAATCTTTATGTGTCGAAGCGATCTAGATACGACATGGGGTACTTTGAAATTATCACACCAGAAGTGTTTCAATACAACGGTTTGAACCAATAAAGAGTGGAACAATGGCAAGCCCAAGACTGCTATGATCTCTTCTTCAGTTTGCGATATAGAACCATAAACAATGCTTTTAAATATTCCTTTTAAGACTGAGTCAATTTTTTGACCCCATCGTCCTGGGCTGTGACCAAAAATAGTTATTCCGTAACGCAAAACGCTGTATGCCAAGGCGTGAGCTATTGTCTTTTTCGTTGAATAAGGTATTAAAGGTCTGGTATTATACAGTAAACAAGCTACATTTCTCAGTCGTTTACAAAGTTTTGACAGATGGGAATTCCACGACAAATCACTTTCAAATTGAATTCCTAAATATTTAACTTGATCTACATAAGATATAGGACAACAGTTACAAGATATACAAAGAGAGGTATGCATATATATAGGATGATTGGGCGTTAATATCTTACGAGGATTACGAAAGCAGACAAGCTGAGTTTCAGATGCATTTATCGTAAGACAATTTGTCTTTAACCAGTCATGAAGTTGACAAGTGTCCTCTTGGAGTAAAGCGATTGCTACAGGATAATCAAGATGTTTTGAAAGCAACACTGTGTCATCCGCTTATTGAAACAATTTACATGTTGAAACTGAGTTGGACATATCGTTTACAAAAATGTTAAAAAGAAGAGGTGACAAAATAGAACCTTGGGGAACCCCAGCTTTTAAGGTAACTCGGGAGCTTCGACTATTACCTACAGAAACTATAACCGTTAAATTTACGGCGGTATACGCTAATAAAAACTGCGAGTACGCCGTGAAAAGGAATTACCTCAAATGCACCGTAAACGAGCAAAAAAGAGCGAGAGGGAAACGCAAAACTCCTTGGAGCAAGAAAACAGAAAGAAAAGACACGCATCGCTAATTGGTCACCACGCTTGACCTTCGGAAGCCGCGACGGGTGCTGCGGGAACCCAGAGAGGCTCCTCTCACCCCTTCACCTCCTTTCTTTGTTCTTCCTTTCAACATGCGACGCCGCGCCAGCCAAGAAAAAAAGAAGAAAGAAAAAAAAAACAGCTAAGAGCCAACAATAGAGCAACAATGCGACGGACGAGATTCGCGGAGGAAAGCGCCCTTGGTTGGGACAACGCGGGAAGAAGTGGAAGAAGCGGACGTTCGGTTCATTTTCCCGCCAGTTTCCGCGCCATTTTGTCCTCGTTCGTTCGTGGCATTCCCGGCTTTTTGTGCACCTGAAAATTTGGAGCGGAAGGCAACTGGATACTCGAGACAGGTATTTCATTATCAATCTGTTGCCTGCTTGGCAAGGATAGTGTGTTGGTGGCATCTATACAACACCCTAATAAGATGTTTACTTGCAGAATTTGTAGTTTCTGTTCAAGCACGCTGCTGGTTGCGCAATTCGAGGAGCACGTTTTCAGTTCTCGAAATATTTCGTGTGTGGACGAAGGATGCTGTCGCCAGTTTGTTACGCGTGATGCTCTCAGGTGTCATATTCTGAGAAGACATAGGCATTCGAACGCCTAAGGGTAAGTTCGGTTTGCTTCGAGGATTTTGGAAAGCTTTCAGTGCACTTTGTCAGCATGTTTAGAGGAGTGCCGCACAAGGGAGGCTTTGCTAAAACATCTAAAAGGCCACATCACTGACGGTATTTTGGGTTCGTGTACGTGCTCCAACTGTCAGAAGGTATTCGGTGTGAAATCATAGTTCACGGCACATTTGAACTGGGCGCATTTACGAGGGACGGGTTTATTGGGTACGGCGCATCGCCTGCAGCCCCGCTTCAGGTTGAGGACCCCTCGACTCGGTCGACTAGTGCGGATTCTAATGAAGACGGTGCTGTTAACGTGATGCATTCCCCTGATGATAACTACGACGTGTGAATGTCTCTCTGCGGAAGAAAAAAAGAAAAAAAACGTAAAATACAATCTTGTTTTTTTTTATTATTATTTGAAGTTGAACGGAAAGCTTCTTATGCCGGTACAACCGTTTAAAAAACCATTTATGAATTTCAACGTCGGCATCTCTTGTAAAACAACGCATGTTCGGGAAACATGCTGAAAGCCTTCAAAACGTGCTTGGTTCAGTCGAGGCTACCCCAGTTATGCGTGACATTGAGTACAACGTTATGTACCTGAATGCTACCGTCTTTCTTCCAGAACAGATGAGGTCTGCATATTTGAGGAAGCACTTATGTGGAAACAGTGAGTATGTACATGGGACGTAGTCGTGGCCAAAAGGACCGGTTTGCGCCGCATGTCCCCGTTAAAGAGACACTAAAATACTCCCTAGAAAACAAATCTGGGCCAGGTATTTACCGAGCCTCAAAACGAATCCCACTTACCCGGTCTTTTGGAGGAATTCTGTGATGGGCCTGCCACTAAGGCCAATCAGTAACTGACATGAATCAAGATGCACCACCCATCTCCCC